>JAUCMS010000052.1:15655088-15710334 GCA_032357445.1 Enteromius radiatus | reverse complement strand
ATGATTTTAGCAAATGGCTGCAATATAACAAAGAGTGAAAAATTGAAGGGGGTCTGAATACTTTCTGTACCCACTGTGTGTGTGTGTGTGTGTGTGTATGTGTATATATATATATATATATATATATATAATGTTTGTGTGTTTACCTAAAGAGGTTCTTTTTGCTGTGAACTTTGTGTAATGATGTAGTTTTTGTCATTTTAGAGCAGTGGAAAAGCCTTCAGGCTGTATTTGAGGGCTTTCGGCTGGCAATGGGTGTCAGTTTCCTCGCTTGTCTACCTGTCTGTGTGTGCTGTTAATTTAACACAAGATGGCATCATGAGTGTGTGGACGGGTGAAGCCAAAGAAGTTCAAGGCCTGGAAGGGTGGAGGGAGCTCAGAAACTCACGGCTGTCTGCATACGCACTGCTCGGACTCCTACAAGGTTGTTGTCAACCTGTAACTTCATATTTAAGAGTGTGCTTTTGCTAACTTTTTTTTTTTTTTTTTCTTTTGCAGCCTTCCTTGTGTGCTGTGCCGCATACTGTCTGACCTGTGCTTCTCTCAGGGCTTCTCATACACTGCACTCAAAGCTTCTGTCAGATGTTCTTCACATGCCTGTGCATTTCCTGAAGACTGACATGAGACGGTTGCTGCAAGCATTCACTCAGGTGAGTTTTGTCCTCCAGGAGGCGGTGTGGAGCAGGGTATAAAACAAGTGAACTGAAAAAAACGGCCTGTTTGATTCCCACAATAGCAGGTCATCACTCTAGTGCCCTTAAGGAAGAATATATTATATAACAGATACAAGCAAATATGATGGAAAACCAAGATAGATTTTCCTTAATCCTTAACAAAGCCAAACATTGTGATCTCATGTTGGATTAGGATATGCAGGTGATTGATAAGGAGTTGCCCAAACATTTGCACAGCTGGTTGAAGAGTCTTTTGGACATACTGAGCACTATTGCTCTGATCAGCTTCATCATGCCGCTTTTCAGCCTAGCTGTTTGCCCGCTGATAATCCTCTTCCTCCGTATTCAGGTAAGGTCATTTTCCCAGAAAATAGGGTTATACATAAGCAAACGGCATCAAACATCAAAAAGTATTTACAAATGGTTATTATAAATGTATTAACATTTCTTTTTCTTCTTTCAGTCACGCTTTTCTTCAGCCCACAGTCATGTCAGACACATGGAGGCAAACCCAGTTGGTTTTCTGGAACACTGTGTTGAAGCTCCACTTTCTGGGCCAAAACATAGGGAGGTGTGTCTGACACACTGCCTTCAAGCCTTAAATCAAAACCTGCTGGTCAAGTACAACAAAATCCATAGGAAAAGGTTAAAAAAAGGTTTTTATATACATTGTTTATGCTTGTAGTCTATGAAGGATTCAGAGAAGTCTACTTGTTGTGAATTAGCTGATGAACAAAAAGCATTGAATTAAGTCACCTAGTTAATCAACAATGAATTGAATGATTAACTTTTTATGTTGTTTTTCTTCACTAATGTAACTCAAGTATTTGTGTGTGTATGCTATATAGCGTATATACAGACGTGGTCAGAATTGTTGGCACCCTTAGTAAATATGATCAAAGATGGCTGTGTGTGGGGTGATTGTGGATGAAGAAATGGTCTCTGATCTCTTGTCAGATGTTTTCTAACCTCGTCAGACATTATAGGAGAAAATCTAGAGCTGTTAAATTGGCAAATGGATGTTTCAAAAAGTATTGAATAAAAGAGTGCCATTAATTGTGGGCAATGTTTATCAGAGAAAACATTTTAAATTCTTATTCTCCAATGAAATTTTTGATTAGATTAGATTAGATGAAAAGGATTAGCAATGCAGATTTATTTTCACAGCCGCATTTGATCATATTTACCAAGGGTTCCAACAAATCTGACCATGTCTGTAGCTTTTAGCACTGTTCTGCAGTCTATATTTATAAAACTTTTGTTTTGGCCTGCCACCTGAAAAAGATTATGAACTACAGTACAATAGGGGGCGCCATTTGAGTTTAATATCTGTGACTGATTATAATATTGCATTTGCACCTGTTGTCTTGTATTTTCAAACCAGGAAAAATAATTGTACATATTTTTTTTATTATATATATATATATATATATAAAAATATGACATACTTTATTATACAGTATTATATTATAAATATACACTGCAAACATCTACTAAATGTCAAATTCATTGCAACACACAGCAGCTTTGATTAGTGTGATTTATGACCTGTGTGCAGTCGGGATGCGTTGCGTTTAAATGGCATTGCTGGGATTGTGCTGTTCCTGGTCAGTCTGATTCTGCTGGAGACCGAACCGGACTCAGGGCTTGCGGTTCTGGCATTGATCTGTGCCTTCAATGTGAGTTCATGTGCTCTGATACTTAAGTTTTGTTTGATTAAATCATAATGAATATGAAAACATTTTGTTACAGATTAAAGAAGCTGTTCACCGATACCCTCAGGCTGTCTCTGATATCAGCATGGACATGCTGAGCGTGCAAAACCTTTGTGAATTAGCCAAAGTCGAGAAGGAGGTATAGGGTAACATAATACTTACTTAACAAGTAAATACTTCTCTTTGTGCTTGCCAGCTCACACCACTCCACACTTAACCCTATATGGTCAAATTCGTTTTGTACCAAATTCCAAAGAGGATGCCTTGATACCTCTGAGTGTCCCTGGATGTTATTTCCTCTCTGAGCCAACTGCCATATTTTACCATAGGCAGCATGGAGAAACTCCTACAGACCACCCAATGACTGGCCCCAGCATGGAGAGGTGAAGTTCAGGAACTATGAGTCTGAAGCCTCCTCTAACTTCAGTCCAGCTCTTAGAGGAATTAATCTCACCATTCTAAAAGGGGAAAAGGTACTATGAATGTTGATTAGTTTGTTAGTTTCCTGCCTAAGATTTACATACTGAAAATAATTAATGAATTAATTTAATTAGTAATTTATAAGCCTAAGACTTCCATACTGATAATAAATAAGTTAATGAATGTATTTATATTGATATTAAATGTATTTGTTTATTTACTTATAAACCAAATAAGTAAATAAATTATTAATTAATATCAGTATTTAATACATTTTATTTTTAAGCCTAAGGTTTTTATGATGATAATAATCAATATGTAGTTTATTTTTATTATTTATTATTTATTAATGTTACTCTCAAATGTAAATATCAAAATATATGTTAGTGCTGTCAAACGTTGAATCCAAAATAAATTTTCGCTTGCAAAATGTGTGTATTTGTATTCTGCATGTATAAATACAAACATTCATGTATATATTTTTTAATAATGTTTATGTTTATATATTAAATATATTTATTTATAATATATTTTTTATATGTAAAAAAGTATAAACATAAAATTTTGCTGTATATTATTAATAGTAATAATAATAATCTTATTAGGGTTACATTTCTATAAGATAATGTATTCATTTTAAATAACTGATTTAAAATTCACTCATTATATTTATCGTATTTTATTTTCATTAATATATCAGAATTTAAAGGAACATGACACTTTTTTTGAAAATAGACTTGTTTTCCAACACCTAGAGTTAACCAGTTGAGTTTTACTGTTTACTGAGTCCATTCAACCTATATCTGGGTCTGGTGGAGCACTCTTAGCTGCAGCTTAGCATAAATAATTGAATCTGATTAGACCGTTAGCATCTCGCTCAGAAATGATCGAGCTTCTATATTTTTCATGTTTAAAACTTGACTCTTCTATAGTTACATTGTGTATGCTGGGGACTATTTTCAGGCACTGGGTAATATAATTGCGCCTGATGCAGTCATGGTACGGCGGCGAAGTTTCTTGATTATTAAGCTGAAATGTGTGTAGTTCCTAGACACATCGGCCTAGAAAATCGTGACTGTTCACTTGTCTGTCAGTCTTAGCACACAGTGTAACTACGTAAGAGTTAAGTTTTAAATAGGAAAAATAAAGACTCTTCAGTCATTTTTGAGCGTGACGTTAATGGTCTAATCCAATTCAATGATCTATGCTAAACTACAGCTGAAAGTGCCAGACTTGGAGATCGGCTGAATGGACTCAAAAACTGTAAACTCAACTGTTTAACTCTAGGCGAGTTGGAAAATTAGCCCATTTTTGGTAAGTGGTATGATTCTTTAAACCTCAGGATGTTTTTATTTGTTTACATGTGTACAGATTGGGGTCGTAAGCCAGGGGAAGACAGACACAGATGTTTTGGTGAAGAGTCTGTTCCGGTCAGTGGAGGCCAGGAGTGGCGCTGTGATGATTGATGATGTAAACATCGCCCGCATGGGTCTATGTGACCTTCGTAGCGGTCTACAAATAATTTCTCAGGTTAGTCAAACAATTTTAAATTTGCATACAAGAGAATGATGCCGATCTAGCTCGATCCAGCCACAGCAATACCCAGTAAAGACTGGAGGCATAGGAGTGTTGACAGGTAATAGAACTATTTCACTGGGTGTGGAAGAAGGAATGCTCTCCAATATTGTTATGTAAAACAAGCTTTACCCTGGCTCCGCCAGCAACAAGCATTATCCAGGTATTGTAGTCACTAATGAGTTATGGTGTCCCGTGTGTTACAGGTTCCTGTACTGTTCTCTGGTCCCCTGAGGGCTAACCTGGACCCGTTTGCTCGGCATACTGACACACAGGTGTGGCTTGCTCTGGAGCTCTGCCATCTGAAGGAGCGTGTTCGACTATTGCCTGCTCAGCTGCTGCACCCTGTACAGAGGACCTCCCTTGCTTTCAGGTGTGTGGGAATCAAATCTTTGGATGCCTCTGGGCCATTTTACATGTGTATATTCAAAGCATTACATCGCACCAGAATATAGCTGATCTTTGTAGCAGAGATATTCAACTCAAGGTCCCAGGCAGCCTATTTTATTTTATATTTTTTTTTTCTAATTTACTTAATTATAATATTAATTATATATATATATATATATATATTACACAAGAGAGGAGCTTTGCCTAAATGTAACATAATATGCAAGATAAAATATAAAGTCAGGTCTGGCCTGTGTCATGCCCTGGTCAATTAGTTCATAATAAATGTAATAATACAAAAAAATAATTATGTAATGTGTTTATTTTATTATTTTACTTTTAAAAATTTTCTGTATAATAAAATACAGAAAAGTTTTAAAAGTAAAATAATAAAATAAACACATTACATAATTATTTTTTATATAAATACATATAAATGTTAAAAAAATAACAAATAACACAAATAACTGAAAAATAAACTTTAATTACAAGTGTTTTTATTTAATTATAAAATAAATCAAGTTAATTAAGTGAAATTTGCAGACTGGGAAACAGAAGCTGATTCATTGTTTCCAACTATTTGATATAAATTTTATGTAAAACGTTTGACCAATCTGGGTCAAGTCCTGGTCAGTTAATGAACAAGTAAAAAAATACATTTATTAAATTGAAGAAAAATTTGTAAATATTAAATAATGTATTTTTGTTTTTAATATACAAATAAAAATCAATACAACATTTAATTAAAAAAAATCACACATCTCATTTGATTTATTAAAAAAAGTATTAAAAAGTGAATTTTGCAGACTGAACAAGCATAAATAATGGAGCCAATTTATGGTTATAAAGGCTGCTTATTTTGCAGCATGAAATGAGTCACATTCCGGCTGGAACCAATCATGAGTCTAGATCTGGACCGTGGCTCTGTTTTATTACCTCATGAAAGAATGTAGTTTTCTCTATGGCAACCTTTTATGTACTGGCACAACAAACAAGTGGTTGTTATGGGTTAAATATTTCTGTTTTTGTGTTGTGAAAGCTTTGGCCAGAGGAGGCTGCTCTGTTTGGCCAGAGCCCTGCTTGCAAGGGTCAGAATCCTGCTTGTGGAAGAGGCCCTTTCTTGTGTGGATGTAGAAACAGAGGACCTGTTGCGACAGCTGATCCACAGCGAGTGTAAAGACTGCACTGTGCTGTGGCTCACTCAGAACCTGCTCACTGTCATGCACACTGACAGGTCAGCAGCAACAGTGACTCACCCTGTCATTCAATGTCAATTACTCCAGTAAGGTATTTATGACCTGTTGTTACTCCTCCAGGGTGCTGGTTTTGAATAAGGGACAAGTTGTGAAGTTTGACGTTCCTTCCACTCTCCTCCAGCAGGGGTCGCTGTTCCCTCAATGATCCCGGACCAGCTCTTACATCCAATTATTATTCTCGTCATTTATTCATTTTTTGTTAAACAAATATTTAAGATATTAATTTCACATTTATGCATTAGGTTCTTAAAAGCACAGTTTGTTCACACATTAATTAATTAAGGTTTTGGACAGATTATATTGAATAAATGGTTAAATGAAACAGTGACAAGTGTAACAAATTAAGGGGGTTATTTTAAATGCGTTTTCCTTTTTATATTTTATTATTTTTTAATATTTAATTTGATAATATAATAGATTATTGTTAAATTTGTATTCATTTATTAAATATTTTTGCCACTAATAAAAAAAAAAATTTAATGTCATGCATAAGCACACAAACATGCCAGATACTTCATATATCTGTGCTGTTTTGAGAGAATTATATTTTGCACTTTTGCCAGTGTTTTACAAGACGTATAATATAATATGCATATGGAAAGTGCACCTGCAATATGATAAATAATAAGCAAGAAAACAGCAGGTCTTCTCTTCTGAGGACTGTTTGTGGTTATGCGCAGCGGCAGTTTGAGCAGTTTGTTGACACATTCTCATCTTCTCCATTTCCTTTGCTGTTATTGGCAGTTAATTGCACGTTAGGTTGCATTAAGGAGCTGTTTTTTCACAACAGTTTTCCATATTGTAACTGTCTCCACATCTTTCCTCAAGTCATTTCAGGCTGTTTGGGTGACCGATTAAAACAAACCTGTAAGTTCTATCACCATCACCATAGTTTTTATATTATATTGTTGTTATTTTTGACATATTACAACTTTTCATTTTACAGTTTTCTGAATAAAAAAAAAAAAGTAAAATCAATATATATATTTGATTTTTTCAATTTTATTTACATAGCACAATAAAAACAACAGTAGTTGACCACTGTGCTGTACAAACTTTGCTGAAAGATTTTGACCACAGTGCACTAAAGAGAATAAAATCAAGAAGAAAAAACACTGATAGATAACAAATTCTTATACTTTAAGGACCATTGTAAGACCTGGAAAAAAGGTAAGATTTTATCTTGGAAGATGATTCAATAATTTAGGTCCAGCAATCGAAAAGGCACGGTCAACCCTCAACTTTAGTTTAGATCTTGGGACCATCAATACTCTCTTTGCTCAAAAGACAATCTAACAGATGTATTTGGGGCAGAAGTTATCTGTTTATCGTAACTTCAGTGCAGAATTGAAAGTAACCCGTTTTGCACCATCTAAAGTCGATTTATATTTCATTGACTTATTACTACATAAAGGGAATTACAATAATCGGTCACACTTTACAATTAGGTTGCCTCAACTACCATGTACTTTCATCAAAAAAAAGGTGCAATGTATTTATTATGGTCATATTATATTGCAAAACACATTTGCTGCTATTAAGGTGGGATACAGTTAAGGTTAGGGACAGGTTTGGTTTTATGGGAAGGTTTAAGGGTGGGTTTAGGTGTAAGGGATAGGTCAATAGTATAATTATGTAAGTATCTTATAAGTAATTATGGAATTTAATTGCAAATGTAATTACATGTTGGTATTTTATTAAAAAATTGTACCATTTAAAAACGTGTACACAATATGTCCACATTTAAATCTAAGTATGGGAGTGAGGCCACTTAATATAAAGTGGGACCCAATAATCAAGCTGTGATGCCACAAATGCATGGATCACTCTCGGACTCTTGAAATGATGATAAACTCATCTATTGATAGTGATCTTCATTGGAAAAAACTGAATTTAACTATAGAATTGATCGGTTTATTGAACTTCAGTGTAGAATTTAAAGTAACACCCAAATCTTTCACATATTTTTTGTAGGAATCCAGAAGAGAACCGAGACTTAATATCAGACGAACACTTATTCAGTGATTCTAAGCCTCTTTTAAAATTGTTCCTCAAGGACAGATTTGGTTGTCATCAGCATAGAAATGAATGGGACCCCATGCTTAGCAAGGATGGACCCCAGAGGAAGCCTATACAGTATAATGTGGAAAGAACAGGGGCCAAAATGGAGATGAAGAAAAACCATTAAGACAAAACAATCTGTCTTCAAGATAGGATTTAAACAAGTTGAGAGCACAAACTGTGATGCCCATACATTATTCAAGGATCAAAAGTATCAAACACAGCACTTAAATCCAAAAACAAAAGTATCAGGGTCCCCCAAATATACAGATATTAAAATATCATTCAACACTTTTAAAAATACAGTCTCAGTGCTGTGATGTTTCCTGAACCCAGCTTGAAATATATATATATATATATGTGTGTGTGTGTGTGTGTGTGTGTGTGTGTGTGTGTGTGTATATATATATGTGTGTGTGTGTGTGTGTGTATACTGGTTTCCCCAGTATTGCATATTACGTCTTATTATTTCTGATCTAAATCTTTTCAGTTTCTTTTACACAAAAAAGTTAATTTGTGGTTCCAAAAATAAAAACAGAACAGCCCAAAGTCAGTTATTACCTCAGCAGCCATATCTGAAGCAACTGCAAACTACGTTCACTTGTGAAAAATTGGTTGCGACACAAACCTTTCATTTGACTTATAAATAATCCCACTCTACAGCTTCCACCCTCCATCTGAACTCCTCTTCAGACTGCAGGTCTTGACTGATTTGCTGAGCAGCATTGCAGATATGAGGGTGGCGATTGCAGTATTGTGTCTGATGTGGCTGTGCTCGTGTGAGAGCCGTAGGCTGGGTCGCTGTGATGTTGTCCGTATCTTCAAGCAAGAGGGACTTGATGGCTTTGAGGGATTCTCACTTGGCAACTGTGGGTACTTTGTTATTTGTATTTTCAGTACTGTATTTTCAGAAATGTTTAGCATATCTGATTGCATTGCAATTGCAACTAAATTTCATTAACATATTGTATAACTGGTCATGAAATATTTTGTGCCCTTTGGTTTTAAACTTAATTTCAACAGATGTGTGCACGGCCTACTGGGAAAGCAGGTTTAAGACCCACAGAGTGCGTTCAGCTGATACCGGGAAAGACTATGGGATCTTCCAGATAAACAGTTTCAAATGGTGCGATGACGGCACTCCAGGTGGAAAGAACCAGTGCAATGTTCCCTGTTCAGGTACTTTACTATCTCTTAAATAGATTTCATATGACCAAAAAACACTATTTGTGTTCAAATGGACTAGTTAAAATGGACAATACTTTTTTGGATGTTGCTCCCTGTAAATGTGTAAAGCATACAGTAAAAAAATCAGATTTAAAATTGCATTTATAAATGTACATTCAAACGTGCAGTCTGTAACTTTTTGTGTTCAAAATTTATCAAATTGATAAAATAAGCGGTACAACATGAATTTATTTTCCAAACCTTGTTTTTGGCTTGTCCAGAATCACTATGGTACACCTATAACAAGTATTGATATTCGGACTATTTAGTTTGGTTCGAGTTGGTACCGCTGCGGAGTAGCCCTGTACGTGCGTGATTCGTCATAGACATAAACAGAGAGAAGTAGCTCCGGCTACAATGTTCTTCCGCAGGACGCACGCAGTTTCTGTTTATTAACCGCTAAAGCAGTTGCAGCTCAGGAAAATGTGACCTTTGTATATGTTGCATGTGTATATTTTTGTTTATGCATGTTTCCCATCTGATAGATTTGCTTCAGGATAACCTGAAAGCTTCAGTTGAATGTGCCAAACGCATTGTTAAAACCGAGGGACTAAAATCATGGCAAGTATTTATTGCATATATCTTTGGGCACAACTGACAAAGCTTGTTAGTCACATTAGCAAAGGTTGTTTATGCCTTCTGGCCTTTATCTCTGCATTATATCTAGTGTATTGATCTGTTGTGCATGTGCATTTTTGACATAATGGTAATTTTGATCTTTGTGTCTGCAGGGACACCTGGGATAGTTACTGTAATGGGCGTAAGATGGAACGCTGGGTGAAAGGTTGTGAGGGGCAATAATAGGGCCTTGATTGCCTGCAGGAGATTTAACTATCTGTAATGCTTATGCTAGATTATGTGCTAAAGCATTTAATCTCTTGGTTGATGTGACTTTTAAAAACTAAAATACATTGTCATTATTAACATTTGTAACCTTGAACTTGAGATGTATATTAAAACATCTTCCTAAATTGTTAATCATTTGTGCTGTGCCTTGCTTTTCAATCTCACATTAATATAAATTGTGACTTAAGCCCTGTTCACACGACACTCTGTGACAAAGCAATGCGATCCCATTCATTTCAATAGTTTTTTTATGCTAATAGAGAGCGGTGGGTTTTATTTAAATTGCTTTTATAAAAAATTTTATAATCTGTCATCGAAAACCTGAATTGTTTGTACAGTGTAGGACACATCTCCCTCAACATCTATGCTCATTATTATATATCTTGGGTACAGAAAGTATTCAGACCCCCTTAAATTTTTCACTCTTTGTTATTTTGCAGCCATTTGCTAAAATCATTTAAGTTAATTTTTCCCTTATTAATTTACACACAGCACCCCGTATTAACAGAAAAACACAGAAATGTTGACATTTTTGCAGACTTTTTTAAAAAAGGAAAAAAAAGAAGAAATATCACATGGTCCTAAGTATTCAGTCCCTTTGCTCAGTATTAAGTAGAAGCTCCTTTTGATCTACAGTAATACAGCCATGAGTCTTTTTTCACAAGTTTTCCACACCTGGATTTGGGGATCCCCTGCCATTCTTCCTTGCAGATCCTCTCCAGTTCTGTCAGGTTGGATGGTAAACGTTGGTGGACATGGTTTGGTCGTCCCAAATGTCTTCCATTTAAGGATTATGGAGGCCACTGTGCTCTTAGGAACCTTAAGTGCAGCCGAAAGTTTTTTGTAACCTTGTCCAGATCTGTGCCTTACCACAATCCTGTCTCTGAGCTCTTCAGGCAGTTCCTTTGACCTCATGATTCTCATTTGCTCTGACATGCATTGTGAGCTATAAGGTGTTATATAGACAGGTGTGTGGCTTTCCTAATCAAGTCCCATCAGTATAATCAAACAGCTGGACTCCAATGAAGGTGTAGAACCATCTCAAGGATGATCAGAAGAAATGGACAGCACCTGAGTTAAATATATGAGTGTCACAGTAAAGGGTCTGAATACTTAGGACCATGTGATGTACATGGAGGAAAAAAAAATAAACTTAAATGATTTTAGCAAATGGATGCAATATAACAAAGAGTGAAAAGTTTAAGGGTGTCTGAATGCTTTCCGTACCCACTGTATTTATATATATATATATATATATATATATATATATATATATATACAGTTTCATATATACCATTTCAGTTGAATTAAACAAAACTATATGAACTGTTTATTTTTTAACATTTCATTGTAAAAAATAAATAAATAAAAATCATTATCAAAAAAATAGCAGCTGTATTTGCCAAAACATTACCATAAACATTTGGAAGAATTTAGAATTTTACAAATTAAAATATTTTTACAGTGTACTATAAATATTGTTATGCATTAATCTTTCAATTTCACTTTTCACTCAAAGTGCTTTGCTGAGAATATAATTTGCAATGTAAGTGTCACGCACACAAATACATAACACTGTTATGGTAACACAACACCAAAAAGCAATATTAATATTGATTTAGCAACAAAAGATGCAACACAAAACCATAATGTACATAACTAAACACAGATCTAAGAATGGTTTTCCACCATAAACTAAGATGACTTCCATTTCACATCCAAAAACTAAATTTAACAGTATTTTACTGTAAAACACAATTAATGTTATTTCCACAGTTTATTAAGCGTTTTTTTTTTTTTTACCATAGCATTTTTACACTCCTTAACAATAAATTAAGTCCATCCATCATCACAAAGATTTAAAACTCCACCTGAGTGCAATTACAAACACTGATTATCATTGCCATAACCCAATTGATTAGTATTTAATGTTTTTGACATTTAGGAGACAGCTGATTTTCCAGCTTGCAGGATGAGATGAGGGAGGACCTCCCCATTTCCATCATAAACTAACCGTAATCCAGTTCTGATAAAGCAGTGTGAAGAGCTGTTTGGATCTTATTCGGCTGGAGAATGAGATGCTTGTGTTATATCTCTAATAGGCTAAAATCACCCCCCTCTCCAGATGGGAAAGGGTTTGTTTCTTTAATTCTACCCTGTGCCTCCAGAGTAGTGATTACAGTCATATCTATAATTACCAGATCCTGAGTGTGTGACGTGAGTTCTCCTGTCGAAGCAGAGGACTGATTAGTTTAATTGGCTCGGTAATTAGCAGTGTGCTTTAAAGTCTATGCTGTCACTAATTGCAGACCAGGGTAAATCGCATACAAAGTACCACATCTTTTTGGTGTTAATGCGGTCCAGTTCATTTGTCTTATGTCTGGCTCTAACTTTGCTTGCCAGCTGGACCCCCTGAAAGCTTTCTGATCTCCGCGTCTATTTAAATTCATGGCCACTACCGTGTTTCTCATAAACAAATACAAATGGCGTAATTGCCAGGAGGAAATCTGTAGAAATGAGCTTTGATCTGTGTGTGTGTGAAAGGTATTTTTCTTGTGAAAGAAACTCGCAAAAGAAGCAGAGATAAGGATGTATTTGTATGTAAATACAAGATAATGCTATTAATATTCAATATCTGCTAATCGCATTAAGAGTTGTTTATCGATAAGATAATACATATACATTTTTTGGTCCGTGATGAATCACAAAACGGATTAATCAAAATAAATCCAGTAATTCAAAACTTTTTGTTATTGTTTGTGATGAAGCATTTATGTGGCATGATTTCAGATGCATAAAAACACACTGAAACATCTTCGCAATGAAATATTTTTAATCCAATTGTACACGTCCAATTCCTGTCTCAAAAATATACAAAAGTATTAACAGCACTTTTTAAATTCAAACACACAATATTACCCACGCTCACAGAAACACATATTCCTGTACAACCAGACATCTAACGGACTCATTTTGGTATCTGATACAATATCACTATGATGCAAACCAGTTTAATGTTTAGCATTGACATTATCTATATGCGGTATTGTAAAAGGGGATGATGAAATATTCACATGCAAAAAAACTGCATATATAACAGTGGCAGCTTAAAGCAGCTTTGCAGTCACATCATACAAAAAAAATATGTACATTTTTATGAATCCATCTTTTTTCTTCATGACAACGTCCTCATAAGCTGCAGCACAGAACAGTCACTATATAAGCCAATAATTCTGAAGTCATTTAAATAATGATTGCATATGTTTCAAAATAAATCTTTTGCTACCAAATGATTAATTGTATGCACATAACTATACATGATACCATGCCATCATTGGCAATGCATGAGATATTCTTGTGATTTAATAGGCCTCTCATTTCTTGAATGAGACCCATTACTCAAATTCTCCAAAAACCCTATGAGGCTGTCTTATGCTCTCTTAGTGATTCATTTCTTTACTGTGTCACTAGCTTTAGTTTGTGTGTCCCTGTTCGCTATCACAAGAACTCTTAATTCCTCTTTTTATGTGGTTCCCACTTGTACTTGCTTTAATTACAGTAATTTAATTGCTCTCCGTGTTTGGTGCCAATTAGTATTCACCCTTCCTTAGCAGCCCTCAATACCTTCAGGTCAGACTATCTGACAAGAAAAATGAAATAGAGAAGGTGGTCATGGGAATGAGCAGGAAACTTAGCCTAAAGAAATTTGTGAGAGCGCAACATTTGTACAGAAATGTGATATGAATATAACTTGTAGCTAATATCATTAAATTATTCACTAAACTAACCACCAGACGAGAATGTTGCTTATCAAGCAACAGAGATTACACAGCCAGAAAAATGGAGCTGTTTGGATGTTAAACCTCCATGCCACTGTCTATCTTTGGCGTCTTGGAGATCCAGAGAGTTGATTGGTTAACGCTTGTTTTGGTCCGTGGTTTACTGTAAAAAAAAAAAATTGATTTAATAAAATGTCATTATTTATTAATTTATTTAATTAAAAATAAAAATTCCAACACTTTTGTAATGGAGGATGAACTGTTGATGACAACATTTAATTTTTATTTTTTTTTTTATTAAATATGTATTCTAACATTCACCCTCTATGGGTACATGTGTAATCTGTTCATATCTAACATATGTGACCCTGGACCACCAAATCCAGAAAATTTAGATTTATTCATCACCTAAAAGCTAAATAAATAAGCTTTAAATTGATGTACAGTTAGGATTAGACTATTTATTTATTACAATATTTGGCCGAGATACAACTATTTGAAAATCAGGAATCTGAGGGTGCAAAAAAATCTAAATATTGAGAAAATCCCCTTTAAAGTTGTCCAAATGAAGTTCTTAGCAATGCATATTACTAATAAAAAATGAATTTTTGATATATTTATGGTAAGAAATTGACAAAATATCTTCATGCAACATGATCTTTACTAAATACCCTAATGATTTTTGGCTAAATTGATCATTTTGACCCATAAAATGTATTTTTGTCTACTGCTACAAATATACTCCAGTGGTCCAGGGTCATGTATGTGAATCTCTATGCCTCTAAACTTTAATAGCACAATGTACTGTATATAAGACTGGACATTTAAAGGTATACACAGTAAGCAAACTGATTACGTGACTCCTCCTGGTCTTATGATGGTATTTAATCATGAGAACAAGTGGCAAACATCGTAAAACCGAGAAGCATCATCTGTTAAGGAGTTAAGACGTTCATCCAAAAACCTTTGAACTTGCTCCAAGAAGCCTTTTACCGTACAGAGCACTGCCAGTGATTAAATGTATTGTCTGAGGATTCCCTCGTCTGCCACAGTGATCGGAAATATGTTAAAAAGATATCACTCTGTGGGAGCGTCAGCCGTATAAACATAATAAATTACACAAATAAGACACTATGTAATGTCCTGTCAAGCACGGGCCGAGGGTTAAAGGAAGATGAACTGTGTTTCATGCTCTATACTGAGGAGTGGAAGCGAGGACAGTAACAGCTTGCTTCAGCATTTCCCTGCCCATCAGGATATTGATGGGAATAGCAGTCGAGTTGGACTCTGTCTCCTATGCGATGTGATGTAATTCCTCAGGCAAACCCCTCCCCCCTCAAATATGCCAAATGTGCACTATAATAACAGTGTTGATGGTGATTAGTTTGGGCTGAGCTGTTTTGCCAGGCACAGTTATAAACAGCTGAATCTAATTAATCACAGTAAAACTTCTGAGTTAGAGAGAAAAGCGGAGGATGGTGTCAGATCTCGGCTAGTGAGCTGAAAACTTGATTAATCAAGACGCAAAGGCTGTTAGTGAGACACTGACTTCCTGATGTGTCACAGTATTTGAATGATACTGTGCATAATAGGACAGCGCATTAGCATTAGTCTGACAGCATTTACAGTGATTTGATCTTAATGGCTCACCTCTTGCTCAACATCTGGAAACAGCACGTCCCTGAAGCCACCAGGATCAGCAAGAGGAGAGGGATGGTGGGGATAATCACGTAGATTAGCAGCATACCTGGGAAAAGAAAAAAAAAAAAACACACACTTTGTCTTCCATTCTCATGAAGGCATTATTTTGATTTGAGTTTAATTCTGGGTTTAATAAGACAGCATTTGTGGATTAATGTTGACTACCGCAAAAATACAAATTTTACTGACCTTTTTTCTGAAAAATTTAAAATCAAGGGTTATACTGAGACAATAGAAGTGAATGGAACTATTTTTATTGATAAGCAGAAATGTAAAGCTTAAACTTTCATAAAAGCACACTATTTTATTAGTTTCAATAATTTAATTTATTTCTATGATGTCGTAAGTGAATTTTCCTTTACTCCAATCATCAGTCACATTATATTATTAGATTTGGAGAACAAATAATATTTCTTATTATTATGAATGCTTTGTTGAAACTGTGATATATTTTTATGATTATTTTTTGATTATTTGGAAAGTCAATAATTAATAACAAAAAATTTAAATATAATTATTTTGAAACATTAGACATGTCACTTTCAATCATCAATTTATTGTGTCCTTGCTGATTAAAAAAGTATTTATTTTTTTATTTATTTATTTTAAAGTCTTTCTGACCCAAGTTTATGAATGGCACTATAAATAAATATTTTGTTAAAACATGTTATAATTATTTGTTTAATGAAGCTTTTTAATAAATAGTTTTTATAGTTGATTTGGGATTAAGTGTGGAATTCTTTACACAGAAAAACATTTTTGTCACACTAAAATCTAACCTCTAACATACAGTTTAATTCCTCTTTTGATAAAAGTATTTTAAAAATGTAAAGATTGGGCTCATTTTATACTAGCCTTAAATCACTTACAAATAAGAAAGAACAAATATTTTTTGTGGTTTAATCAACATTATACCAGAAATGCTGATCTTAACTAAACTTTATTGAACTTGAAATTAATTTAAATAATTTAAAGTCTAGTGTTACTTGAGGGCCCTGGCATTATCAGTAGAGGGTTCTCATCCTGATCGACGGGAGATGTTTTCTTCTCCTCTTGTTCTTCTGAGGAAAGATCTGGAGGGCACATGCACAGATTAGTGTCAACACATCTATAACTCTTTAAGTCAAATGACAGAATTGACTCCTGGCTGCTTACCAACATCAGACCCTCCAGGCGTGTCGCTCTGCACTTTTACCAGGTAACTTTCTGCTCAGAAGAACAAACATTGTAAACTAAACCATTTCAACAGAGTGAACTCAAGTTAATCAGGTCATTTTTGACAGTCGGATAAAATGCAAATCACCTACCTGGTTCATACTTGCAAATGAAGTTGTGTTTCATATTGCACCTATCATCATTCCACTGGTAAAGATACGGCCCACCAGGACCAGAAAGAGCTGTAGGCTGGTGATACATCACCACGCAAGATTCTCCTCCGCAGGATGGTTCATCAGCATACCAGTTTCTGTCGAATAAAAGTGCTCATTTTAATAACTCTTAAAGTAAATCTGCTTTGAAAAGGCCCCAGGTCAGTCTCATCTCACCTAAATTGTGAGACACTTCCATCTGTCCACCTGTAGAGGTTAGGACAAGAGGCGAAGCTGCCAGGCTCCTGTGCAGTCTCGTCCTCGACCCGTGTCAACCCGATCCAGAAGTCCCCGTCTGTGATGCCCGACCCGCTGGAAGCGCCGGTGGAAGTGGAGACGCTGAGCTCCTGCAGAAGATGCTCGATGTGCTTCTGCTCTGCTGTGCTCTCAATGCTCAGCAATGAACCACCATCCATGTCACACGCATGATGAGCCTCCCAGAATGCAACACGACTCGACACATCCCTGAAGTAAGCGATCTTATAGCATGGTTGTTCAGGACTGCCCTGACACACTGTCTGACCTAAGGATACAAAATTAACGTTTGCTCCAGAAGAGTACAGTAAACGGATGGACAGATGGATAGATAGATAGATAGAAAAATTTTAAAATGAAGTGAAGCTTTATATTGAGTACATATTGCCCTCAAAGAAACAAAAGAGTTGTACAAGCTTGTGCATTCTTCAATGTTTTCCTATGAAATTGTTTATATCTTCGCCTAGCATTTGACATTGTTTTTGTATTTGTTGTATTTAAATTTTAAAGCAACTAGTACTGTACTGCCGAAACTTCCACGTCTTCATGGAGAGCTCGGGTCATGGTTGCTTAGCAACGCAGACGCCACTGGAGCACAAGCATAGAGCGCAGGCCAGTATAATACTAGTTGCTTTGAAAAGATAAAGATATAGCGACATGCGACTGTGGTTTTGTTTTTAAGGAGAAAATATATTGCTGGACTCGGCCGAGACCAATGAGAACATTTGGCGAGTACAATGACCAAGTCCGAGACGATAGAAAAATGTCTCGAGTCCGGACTCGATACAGCCCTGATAGATAGATAGATAGATAGATAGAGATTTGGATGGATCTAAAGGATGCTCATTTAAAAGCTTGTGAGCTAAGAGGGGAAAATGCATGGAATTATTATTCAATCATAAACAAAGCACTTCTATTATGGAAAACACTTAAGATACACTGATAGGCCCAGCAAAGAGAACTGTGATTAATACACAGACTGTTAAAAGTCTAATAATAACATTAGCTCTCTGCCCGGGAGGTACTTTAAATAATTGCTTGGTCCAGATCTGCTATATCATCAATCTGAGCCCAGTAATGGGCCGGGTTTAACTGGGGGAAAACTGGACTCAGCATTTTCTCAACCAATTTCCTTAGCTTTCTTCCTCAATTCCTGTCTGTGTAACACAGTTTTTCTCCTTCCAGCATGGAATGTTCTGGCAATTCCGTTCTTTAAAACTGCCACTTTCTTGTCACCTTTTGTTAAACCTTGTTCTCATCTCGAAGAACTGCTCAATTTCAGTTCCCCATCCTTTTAGTTAACATGTGTATGACAAACCTATTTTTATCTCAAACAATCTAACACTTTTTCTTTCATAATGATTTTCTTTTTCATCCCATCGCTTTTATTAAGACAGGTTCAAGAATGATCTTCAAGAAGACAAATCATCTTTGGAAAAGAGAAAGCTATGAGCTGATGTGTAAGATTTCACAGTTTACTTAGTTTCTGAGAGATACTTTCATTATAAAATAATCAAAGTGAAAAATTATGGAATTTTGAAGATGCCGCACAGAAAATGAGTTTGAGAAATTACACAGAAGAAAAAATCCATATATTTTATAAAATTCCTTAATATACATACACACACACACATACTGTATATATATATATATATATATATATATATATATAACTTTTTTTTAAACACCCTTATACTTCTAATACAGACTATTGGTTTGACTGCAGATTTAAAATAATCAAAATCATCCCAAATGAAAATGTCATCATTTGCACATCCTGATCCTTGTATACTTTCTTTGTTCTCTAGAACACAAAAGTTATGATATTATGGAGAATAGCATTTATGGTCACCATCTTTACATATTTTCTGTAGTGAAAGTGAATGGATATCATTCTGCTTAAATTCTCCTTTCAGCCTAACAAAGTCATACAGGTCTGAGACAATCTGTGGTAATTAAATGATATTTTTGTCAGAACTATCCCTTTAAACTTGACTAAAAGCTATCCTTCGAGCACAATTTTACCTCAAATAACTAAATATTTTGACACATTTATACTCACTGGTTTAAATTCTAAAAGAAATTATATGAATGGAAATTGTTCATACTAAATAAGCTGAAACTTACCACTCACAACTCTCGCGCCATGGCTGCACGAGACCAGAAAAGTGAAAGCACAAAGGATTCCGACTGCCGCGCGCATCCTCGCGTTTTTCGAGTAGATGATGGAGTGAACTTCAAACAGACTGGTTCCAGTCGGGCGCTTTTTTAACGTTTATTGGAAGAGTCTCTTCTTCATAGTGTTCAAAGACATAATTTCCACCGAGCTGGTCTCTGACACTCTGAAAAGCGTCTCTGAATTCTGGAGAGTGAGAGAGAGAGACACGCGCCTCCACTCTCGAGCGCGTGGCTGTCTGGGCTGTACTGCAGGTAATCGAACTGGGCGCAGATGTTCATCACCTCCTTTATTAAATGAAACACGTCTCAGGGTCGACACCCGTTTTCCAGTTATAAGGTGGATAATGGGGCAGGTCACAAACACATAGTTTTTTAGTGTATAAAATGATTTAAGCTTGATTGGGTCAATGGTTGAGGTGAAAACACCCTTGAAGAGCATGCATCTAATTTAGAGAGCCAAAAAGACGCAGCCGACGTATGTCTTCGTTCATAGGGTTGAAAATCAAAGACATACAGACCTGGAGATTGTATGTCAAATTTGTCAGTAGGCTATAATTCAATTATGCTGCAGTATAAACAGATGGATTTATCAGTTTCATTTATGACCCATGGTGTAGGTATGGCAACCTTCATTTAAAGGATAATGCATATTCAGCAGGTCACTGTGTTCTTTGAATTGAGCCTTAATGACCCTTTTGGGGGTTTATTTTGCAATAATAACTATATTTATCCTGCTTATATTGCACTTTGTAGACTTTGAACTATGAAACAGTTTTGAAGTAATTACACTGTAAAACAATGTGCTTTCAACTAATTATTATTTAGTAACAAGTTCCAGAGAAATTTTACATTAATTTGAATCAATTTCTGACTTCATAGTGTTGTCTGAATTTATTATTTTTTAGTTGGCTCAACCTTTAGTGAACTAGTTTTATAGTCCATTCAACAATTTTTATAGTTGAAAAAATATTTAAAATGATTAACTGGTGTTTATTAATAACTAAAAAGATACTTTACAACACATAATAGCCTTTATTTAATAACAATCAAACATTTGTCTTACAAACTAAACATACAGGAATAAAAAAATAAAAAAAGTCACTTAGCCTACATCTTGGATGCCCTAAG
Source organism: Enteromius radiatus (assembly GCA_032357445.1). Lineage (NCBI taxonomy): Eukaryota > Metazoa > Chordata > Actinopteri > Cypriniformes > Cyprinidae > Enteromius > Enteromius radiatus. The sequence goes on along the minus strand of JAUCMS010000052.1, from coordinate 15,689,762 downwards.
GGTTAGTAAACAGCAAATTATAATTTGTGGTTGAAATATCCCTTTAAAGCTCCAATTGACAAACATTACATTTGTAATACAACGGCAAAGTTCAATTTAAACATTGTTTAATGAACTAACAAGCTAAAAAAAAATGTTGGCAAACAAACATTTACAATTATTGTTCACAATTACATTTTTAAAATGAGGCAGAAGTCTCAGAAATAAATAAGCAAATGAGTAAAATGAGGTGTGACAGTATATAAAATCATATCACGTCATCTTTATTCACATAGCACTTTATACAATAGCGATTGTGTTAACGCAGCTTTACAGAGTCAAACAGGAAAGTAGTAATAAAACCAATAAAGCAGGAGGACATTAACAAGTCATTTCATTGGTGATTCAGTGTTGACATCATCCAGTTTAGCTCTTGTCTGTGCAATTAGCCAAGCATCCGCAAATAAGCAAGGAAAAGGCGGCAAGGACAGAGAGCAGTTCTTCTCTGGCCAGATCAAACCAGCATGCCGTGGTTTAATTCCAACACAGGTCAGACTGAGCACAGGACTTGTCTGGTTCTCATGGTCTGGTCCTGATGGCCAACAAGGTCTTCGGAAGGGATCTGTCTCTGGAGCTCATGTAGCTGACATGGTTTCTGCTGACATTCAGGGCTAGGTGCTGATCCACCATCTGATCTGGATACAGACTGGATCTGGCAGGCTATATTCACATCAGAATAAGAATAAAACAGACTAATGTTAGCATAGATCCCACTGAGGACAATAAAGCACATTATACATGTATTAAAAACTCCAAAACCTTTACAAATTACCTGGAATGAAAACGTTTTACAAATTGATTGATCAGTTATTCCAGTGTTTATGCCACGGTATTTCCCTATCTATTACACTATCTAGTGATTCACTACCAAGGGAACTGACTGAGACGCTTCGAACGGCCTTGTGAAACGATTCATTTGTTTATTTTCGTCTCATTAAATTTAGTCTAAAAATAACATTTATTTAGTGGGGCTTACCTGAGGCGTGAACTTGACAAGATGGCGGTGCTGTTTCTCCCGCGGGTTTGAAAATAACCATTCATTTAATGTTTTTAAAATAAATTTGTGCAGACGTAATATAATATGTTTTCTCAACTAAGCCCAAGCAATAAAATGAGTTAATATTTTTGCCCTTCCAACATTTTGTTAATTGGATTTTTTACAGTGTGTACAAAAATATTTGCCCGCAGAATGCTTTAACTGACCAGTCTGAATAGAGGTTTCCAGTTCATTTAAATCTAAAGTATACCATTGAATAATACAATTACTGTTTTAGAAACAAAACAAAGTGAATTGGCAGCAAAATGATGTGAGTACATAAATAGATGTATCCTCTTTCCTGTCAGACCTCCCATTAACAAAATCATCTCTTCTCAGCTGACATCTCAGTTATTCATCTCTCTTTACTTTTAAAAAGATGTTTTCCTCAATAGAGGATCACATGGTTTCCCTGACTGCCTCTTCATGGTTCTGATCCATGAGCTGAATATCCGAGGGAGGTTTTCATATTGTCCTCAAACACGTTTCTCTGTATGATAACTAATTATGTTGTCAAAGCGAGACGTCAGCTCTGTGCGCGGATTGATCTGTTCATCCAGCAGCGCTGAGCCTTGCCGATCTGAAGGCTGTTAACTGAGCTGTAATATGCATCGACGCAAAAATGCTATTACTTAATTTGCTGTTCCCTATCGATTACTTATTTCCCACTGAAAATGCCATTCTGTTCCTTGAGTGTTCGATAACGACACCGAGATATTCTGTGGCACATTATCAATAAAAAGGCAGTTGCGTTATTACTAGGACCCATGTCAGTGGAGGTATTAAAGAGATCTGGCAGGAAGCACCGGCAGCAGAGAAGAGAAAAGAAATGTCAGGCAATCACGAAAAAAGAGGAAGCTGAGTGCACTACTAGCCAGCTTGCAGAAAGAAAGTCTTAACTGGGCCAAAGGAATGGGGTAGTGCTGATTTTGCAAGCCCGGACAATAGGCCCAGTCTGCAAGCTCTGCCAGAACATCACATAACTCTCCGCTCTCATCATCTGCTTCTCACTGTTCCTCCCCCTCTCTGTCTTGTCTTCTTTTCAGATCAAGCCTCCAAGTCGCACTGAGTGCATTCTATCAGTGCGCTTAATTGCCGAGAAGTAATCAGTGGCAGCAGGTTTAGGGCATGCATGGTTTACATTAAAGGATTGAACTGTGCTTTCCTGCGAAAAGAGGTGGATCCAAAGAGATCTAATGTTATTGCTTTGAGTCAACAGATGCTGCGACCCTTTTTAAGAGATTGGCTTTAAATGTGTTCATGTTTTTGTGACACGTTTACCATTCTGAGCCCCCAGCCTAAGATGTTGATACATTTTAAGATGCTCCTGAGTTGGAACTCTATTGGAAATCTTACTAGCCGTTGAATGCTTCAATAGTACACTTGTACTGTTCATTTGTGCCACCTTAGAATGACCTGACCTATGAACTTCGACCCAATGAACATATTTCGTTATTAGCATGTACTCTTATTGTCAAGTGTGCAAGCTAGTTGAAAACGACGTGTCAATGGGTTATTAAATCTCAGAGCGCATTTGGTTCCACTGAGCATTACTGTACCTAAAAATAAGCCTGATTTTAATTGAATTAATCCTATGAGTGGATTATTTCTGAGCAATCATAAAATGTAGATTGCTTTAGTGTCTTAAAACAGAAAAATCCATTGATAGCTAATATTGACTTACTTCATCATCTTTCCTTCTTGGTTGCTTGAAATGGAGGTCCCTAAAGAGGGCAAGAGGGAAAGCTGAAGCTGTGAAAAATTACATGTAGTGTGAAAGACACCATCCCGTCATGGCTCACTCTACCACAGATGTATGTTGAGCCCCTCAAGCCTTCTGGGTAAATGAGAACAAGCTCTTTGCTGATTGGATTAAAGCCTACGGTTTGGCAATGCGAGATTAAGGGAACATTAAAGAGAGGGAGTGCCTGGGATCCATTTAAGACTCTCTGTGTTCAAATCTATACGCATATACTTCCATCTCCAATAACTCATATTCAACCCAACTGATAATTGACCCGTATCATCTTTTGCTATAATTCACTTCTGGGATATTGTAAGTGTGAGTTTGGCTTGGCTTGCATAAGTATTAGTGCTCTATTATGAACGTTTGAAATTGATCAGTGGTCCATACCGCTGCACAAGCCAATTAATGGCTGTCTCCTAGGGAGAGTCTGGTTGGCCGAGTCGCAATAGATGTAAATGCAATTGATTGACTGTAAGAGTTAGTCTAAGTGATTTGGCCCTTTAAATCGGGCAAGCCGAGTGTCAGCTGCATTTGAGAGGAGTCTTTCCCATCCGTCACGAGAAATTGCTTCTGTTCTTTCATCTTCTAGGGTGTTTGTGTGCAAATTGAGGAAAGAACCAGAGTAGGAAGGGCTTGAGGAAAGTGTAAGTGCGGTAAAATCAGCCAGGGAAAAGTACTTCTTTAACAAGCAAATCTATTTACGACCCCTCTGAGACCCGAATGAACCGGCTGCAATCTCATTCTGCTCTCTCTCATCACTTAGAGAGGTCATTGACTTCTCAAACAGCGTCCCTGTCCCAAAAGGCATTGGCTCCATGGGCTGACATCAGCTGGTGACTGGATGCTTGTACCAGAATTAATGTAATCAGTAATTACTGTATGAGCCGGAAGAGCAGCATGTTTGTAACACATGACAGCATGAAAAAAAAAAAATTAGCACTGCAATAGCAGTTAAAATGTTCATAACTCATTCATTACACTGTTAAAAAGACGTGGTCCTATTTTTTGTGTGTTTTTTAAAGAAATATTGTATGATCACCAAGGCTGCATTTATTTGATTAAAAATACAGTCAAACAGTAATGTTGTAAAATATTACTAGCAGTTGAAATAACTGTTTTATATTATTATTTTTAATTATTATTTATTATTGTGAAATGTAATTTATTTTTGTGATGGCACTTTTAACAGCCATCACTACAGACTTCAGTGTCACATGATCCTTCAGAAATCATTCAAATATAGGGATTTGGTGCTCAATAAATGTTTATTGCTTCTTTCATTGTTGAAAACTTGACATTTTTTGTGGAAACATAGATTTTTTTTTCAGCATTCTTGAATTAAGAGGAAGTTCAAAAGAACAGAATATATCTGAAAAAAAAAAAAACATTTTGAATGGTAAAATCAGTTCTCATCCTCATTTTTAATATGTTGTTTTTAGACAGGAAAACAAACCTTATTTTTAGTAACAAAGGTGAAACTGCTTTTTAAAGAGGCTGTTGATGTCTACAGTTTTCTCTATTTATCCCTCTGTTTTATTTCCTAATTTAACTATGAGAGATTTAGAAAAAAATTAAAAAACCTACAGTATGGTAGCAGGGGCAAATGACTTTTGTTAGGACCAAGAACAGGGGTGTATTTTCCCCTAAATTGCCCTATTTCCACAAATGGACTCTTATTGATTCTAAGAATGCATCCCCTCAAAACAGATAATCTGTTACTGCCATTTGCCTCCTCTAGTCACCACTTAAGTATAATTACCTAGAAGTCAATACGGCTGCCAGGCTGCTGCCACGGTTAACCTCTGAGTCACCAGTCACAAGCATCCTGCTCAAATGTCCTCTCAGCCTGGCACAATGACAGGGCTCTGGGTTTTTAATTAAACGATTGTCTTGTCAATTAATAAAGATTGGTGCTTAATGAGCTCAAGGCATCTTATAGACAGACTTTGGTTAGCTGTAGATGTAAACATCAGCTATACACAAGACAACTTTATATACTCTAGCATCTAATTTATGCCCTTTATGGACCATATTTTAATTAGTCATGGCATTAAATGAAATATATGGCCATATCAATCTTATTCTGTAAGATCATACAGTGGTGGCCAAAATTGTTAGAACACCTGACAGATCTGAAAATATTAACCTTTTTTTGCCTCCAAAACATGATTTCCATTTCCTAATGTTCATGAAACATGCAGATGTTTTCTCTGAGCACAACAAATATCAGAGGAATTTTAGCCTACTACAGCAGCACATCTCTGGCATAGTGTCAGTGTATTTCCTGAGAACTTCCACACAGATGTTATCCAATGCCTTCTGCAAATCAAGCCAAGGGCTTTCCTTTGAATGCACAATAGATCTGTCTAGTTTATTTTCCAACTCCCCTAAACAAGTTTTGCATTAAATTTAAAAGAAAAAGTGTTGTGAGTGAAAAGCTGCATGTGTGTAAGAAACAAATCCTTCCCAGTTTACACATTGTTTCTGGACACAATTACAATCTATAATCCATAATATAGATAATCCAGCAGTGAAAAAGTATTCAGCTGTTTTGTAATCTGTGCATGTTTCTCTCCTGATTCAGACGAGATTACGTTTTCAGTGGAGAAAGCAATATTATGGAAATACTTGTTTCTTAGAAAGCTTTTCATTATCAGGACGTTAATTGATTGGCTGAACTCTTCAACTTTTGGGTAAACTATCCCTTTAATACAATTTAAGAATATTTTTCTGGTGCCGTACCATTATAACTATTTTGTTAGTAGTATGCCTCCTCATCAAGCCCCTATAATAATAATATTGTACTAAAATATATAATTAATATAGTAGTGATTTTGTGCGAACCTATTTTGTTTAGCACTGACTCATTACCTGGTGCTAAATGTGTTCTATCCAATATACTGACGTCTTTCTGATTTGATGATTATATTTTGTGGTTACTATTTTAAGAACCTAAACCCTCGATTATGCTAACCACCACAATACATGCTCTGAATACACTGCCATATTGCAGCCAGCATTTAAGAAAATCAATTTACAGTTATGAATTGGCCTTGTCATAATCTCTCCAGGAGATAATGCATTTTCCAGGACTGTCAGTTGATTTATACAGCAGATGACAAGCCGTCCATGAAATATGTAACTCCCTCCAACTGATGGACTACTACAACCAGCACCATGATCAAACTGAGGTTGTGCCAAAAACCTGAGAGACATTAGGCTAAAGATGAATTCATCATACAAGTTATGCACTATATTGGTTTTCTGTTTTAATCAGCAGAGTTAATTAAAACTGTTTAGATTTTATTACAGATTTAAATTACATTGCTATAATGGATCGAAATAAGCATCGCTCCATGACAAGATTTATAATTGCGGTGGCTGAATATTTAGCCTTTGTCTGGAAACAAACATCACGTCTTTATAGAGCACATTCCCCCTGCCTACACAATAGAGTGGTTCATCACAATTATTTTATTCAAGTCAATATTATGTATGTATGTGCATCTGCATAGCACACCCTTAAGCAATGCAACACGACAGTCAGGCTTCTCGCCTTAAGCCAATGGGGCTAATGAGTCTAATTAATGACCTCTAGTATTTCTACATAAAATAATTAGGAATCCTGCTCTAGGCCTATTAATCCTTGCAAAATAAGCAGAATGGCTGACCAGCAATCCCTCTTGACTACTGACAAGAAAAAATCTTAATTAGGATTGATTTTTCCTTCCATTTTATTCACCACTTATTCAATATTTATTTTGCTTCTCAGTAAATCTCAGTTGCACTTTGAAATGTACACTTATTTTGTTGTTTTACTGCAATTTTCAGTCTTATTAATGCTGAGAGTATAGTGCAGGGGCATTTTTGTCATTATTTTACCCTCAAAATGATTAATAAGAGGTTTGATTGGATCCCAGATGCAGACATCACTGTTAAATTTGTGTGCTCTGTCTGATTCGTGGGCAAATGGTTCTTTCGAGTCAGATCTTTTCGAACTGAATTGGTCCAAGCACTCTGCTAAGTCAACTGATTCACTGGTTATTGTTACAATTCGTAATACAATTTTCCCCATTTTCAAAGACAAGCCTTAATGCCAAGTCCCAGACTAAAATGTAAGTCTGATGTTTTTTTTTAACTGAAAAAATCTTGCACTGATTCAACTTAAAATAGACCTATTAATGCCTTTGTTTTATCTCAAGATGGACACCAATGTGTTTATTTCTTTGACACGTTTAAGACAAAATTACTTAAATGACCTAATTTGACTATGGCCTAATCCTGGCTTAGGTTCTAACTGGCTGAAGTGTAAATGCACCAAACGGAGTGGAGAAGAAACTAATCAACCATTATTAATCAAAAAATAATAAATAGCTGTATGTGTCCGCAAATAGCTTTATTAGAAATTTTGAGAACACATATGGTACGCCGAAATGCCAGCGATGACCACGTGCTGACGCTGTTGTGTTATGACGTAAAGGAATCACCGAATCATTTTAACCGGTTCTTTTAAACAAATTGTTCTAAAGAATCGATTCAGGAAATGTCACGCACTTTTGTTTATGACCCCACCTGTCGGATATCCATGGGAAAACACACGTACTATTGTTCAGTTATCGCTTGTTTATCATTTGGTTATCTGCTATCGAGAAGTTTTTTTTTAATCGGTCTGCATTTTTTCTTTTCAACAGAAATCAGTTTCGAAACAAAACTCCTTTGATCTCCTGTGTGGAAGTACAAAGCAAAATCCGAAACATAAAAAGGTGACACAGGATACAGTAAAGTAATCAATGTCCAACTATGTCAAGGTGTCTTATCACTGTCTAGGTCCCATAAACTTGACATTTCAAAGTACGGTTTTGTTGCTAAAACACAAGTTCACTCCGCACTTCCGCAGCTCTGCCCACAATAACACACGCCTCGGTGGGAAAGAAACATATGACGGTTGGCGTCGGGTCTTACGGTTGTCGGTATGGGTCTGCCTCAGCGCGCGCGATTTTCTCTGCTGGAATGTAACGTTACACTCGTGCCGCCTGTGAGGGTACTTATGGGTACAGCTGATGCCCGGAGGGAATAAAGGGAGGTAACCAAACTAGATGAGCCAGATACATTCAGCCTATAATGTCAACACATGATCTGAAGTTGCAGCAGTCAAGTTGTCAAAGCGGAGTGAAAGCCAGCGTGACTTACGTTGTCTCAGATCTGGAGGGATTGTACACACAAACTGATAAATCACGGTAGGCAACTAAGTTCTTACTAATTTTTTTATTCATCTTCTCTCACACATATACTGCTTCCTACTTTTCTCTTTGTCAAACTGACCCTTATCATCCTCCGCAGACAACATTATGGAAGTCTGTAGCTTTAAGCGGACAGGTTGAAGTTCTTACGTAATTAGAAGAGCTTGTGTAAATATTAGTTTGCTTAAAGTACGGTGTGTCCGTTGTAGTTTAACCACAGTTACAAATTCTTTTACAGTTAAAGAATTATAACAAGATGCCAAATGGATTGAACATTGATTCAAGCATTGATCTCCTGTCTGGCACCACCCCAGTTATATAATGCCTGTTGTTGCCTTGCACACACAGAAATTCCTAGCTAAATAATCAAGGATTTAATATTCTAAAAACACTTTACCAACATATTTGCCTGACTACATCTCACTTTAATCGTGTCAGATGGTTTTGAACACACCTCCACGAGGTGTCACTGGTATTAATCTTTTGCTGAATGTCATCTCAACATGTCTCACCATGTTTATGGTAATACTTTAGCTGCAAGTTGTTACACCCACATTGTCTAATTTCTTTTAATAATACTAATTTTAACAAATGGCAATTTAGCCAAAATTAATATGTTCAGCATTATTAGGAAAAATACAAGAAAGTGTTTTCTGTCTACTTGGCAACTGTTGTAATCATTTTCCTTGCACATGTAGAGGTGAGACAAAACGAGAAATTTCACGTCATGTGTCGATATACTAAGAAAATATCTATGGGTGTTCCTGTGAAGAATTTTTCTAAAGGGAGTGAACCTTAGCTTTTACTAAGTAGCTGCAGACATGTGGTGTCTGTTGAGAAAAACACTCTTCAGACCTCTGTACACTGTATTGTAGCAGTATTTTAATGCTGAAGCTTGATTAGTTTTCAGAATGTAAGTGAACATGAGAAGATACGTCCTGGATCATTAGCTCAACACATCCACAACAGTAAAGATTCAGAAACTAGAGCTACTGCTTCTTCACCATCGTTGAATTTAACAGGCCAGCAGAAAAGCAGCAGAGGTGAGTTTGTATGACCGTGTATGACATTTATAATAATCTGCATCATTTGTTATGAAACACAAACTTTGGAATATAACAGCTTATCACAAATTTATTAAATTCTTGACTAAATGTTCATTTTTATGACATGCTTTTAATGTCATATAAAGCATGCATATGCATAAATGTAACATTTCTCAACTGATCAGATTTGCAGATCAGGCAAATAATACTTCTCAGATCTAAGGAAGACCTCATAAGGACATCCGAGGAGCAGAGGAAATCTGCCAGATTCACTTCCACCATCTCTATCAGTCTTCCCAATAGAAGAAACAAAAAATACACAGCGGAGGAAAACGCACTGCAAGCTACAACTAGCCTGTGAGTTTCTTTTTTTTTTTTCCTATTGATCATGCTTTAAAAAGTTTAATGTTCACTTTTGTTTTTAAACAAAATTGTTTAGAACTTTAACCAGTCATCAGTTATATACATAACAAAATAATTATCAGCTTATGGCATTGACCAAAATGATCTAGTTTAAAATCGTTATTGCCTATCTACTTTAAAATCAACTTAGAATAAATCTGGATCACCTGCTATAATAAACAAGTTCAGTGAATGATAAAAATTTGTAGCATTCACTCCAAAACTGTTAGTCTCCCTATTAGTATATGTTTTATGAAAATGTAATTCCACTTAATGCACACTGTACATAATAATATCTTTTGGCTTGTAAATTATGCCATAGCACTTTGTATTTTGTGTCATGTGCACAGTCTTAGCCAAAACAGCAAACGCCCTTTCGACCCATGACTCGCAGTAATAGTCCTTATATAGCAATAAGCCATGATTTAAGGACAGTGAATGATGTGAAAGTGCATAAGCAAAGATTTGCTCTAGGTGTGTTCATGCTTTCAGATAGTGCTTACACCTTTATAAAGTCTTTACACCTCGATCTTAGAAACAGTAAATAGATATTTATAGTGTAGTGCTACATTATCTTTTTTTAAAGTTATGACATCATGACACTCTTTTAATTTTTCAAAGCAGAAATTAAAAAGTTTTTTTTGTGTGTAAGTCGTGTGTGTATCTGACTGTATGCATTAATGTTTGTGAGACACTGTACTAATTTTAAAATAGTTTAACCTCCCTCCAGTCATGTCAGGCAAGTGAATTGTTTACCTCTAAAATGCTTAAACTGAGAGAAAGGGTGGAATGCCGTTGATCTTGTTTTCCTGCGTTGCCTTGCTGAACATATAAAAGACGTTGAACTAGAAGTATTTAAGGAGTAAGAATAGCGTGTGAAACTTTGAATTAGACAAGATATTTGTTTTGTCATAGTTTTCAATGTTTGTTTATCTGCCTGAGGGAACTTTTATCTTTTGCTGAGATTTTGAAAATCAAATGTAACATGAAGGTATTTTTTAATCTACATGCTTTTATGATGTTTGCTGATTTAATCGTATGCTAATTAAGAATGACTGTTACAGCACACATGAAGCCGTAAAGAACACAGCTAATCAACACCACACAGAGGTAAGCATTCCAGCTAAGACACAGACCTGACAGTTGGATTGTTTATCTTTTTATTAAGAGAATGTCTGATATGAAGATAAAACCTTTTCTTACTGTCTTACTAATCAATCATACCTTATATGTAATGAATTATCACTACTGTACTGCCCTTTGAATACTTTCCACTCCATGATTGCATTTTTGACATGCACAGCAATTTTCAGTGGAATGTAAAGCTCAGTTGTGAAGTTGAACTGTCTGTTTAAACAGTTATGGAATGGGAGTGACGATTTGTTCAAATAGTTCAAATGCATGTGAGAAACATTTCTTGCAATTTTCCCAAGCAACTCTGAAATTCAGTAGTCGAAAATGTATAAGTGCCTGTGTTTTGTGCAAATTTTTGGCACTAATCAAAAGCTTTGTTGCCTGTTCTGACAGCTAAGGGACGTGCTTTCACAAACTGACCAATGTGGTGAACCAACTGGTGAATTGTTTAAGAATGGGGATGGGCCAAAGGCAGGCTTTGATGAAGACAGTTTTACCACTCTGCATCACCGTGGGACAAAGCAGGGACAAAATAAAGGAATACAACACAACATAGGCCTTCATGAACAAACACAAATTGTCCACAAAAACTCACAAAGACATTTCACTCATCCTGTTTGTGAGGTTCAAACAGAATTCAACAAGGAATCTGGAGCCAGCGACTGTAGAGAGAATGCTGCACAAGGCCACAGTAATCTGACCTCCCTTGGAGTGGACAATGGTCTAAAAGCAAGCACTGATTCCAAGTTTTTTGCACACCATTCAGAAGTTGCAAACCAGGTCTTGTCATTAGACTCTTTACCTGCTTCTCATTCTGAAAATCCCCCTGAGCCAGAACCTGGTCTTATCAATCCTTCACCAGCTATGTTGTCATCAGCCCTGGCCTCAGTTCTTGCTCCACCTTGGAGTGGCCGCCTTCGAAGATCCAAGCAAGGTGGCAACGAAGTACAGCATGAACCCCAAGATTGTGGACAGAATGTGAACCCATCCACCCTATTTCGCCAGGATAGGCAGCAACAACCATTTCTTCATTCCCAGAGACGACCATCTGAACACATGTTGGCCAATAACAGTGACATGCAGTTGACTGCAGGAACCAGCTATAACTCTCCTGACTGGCAAAAAGAGAACAGTTCCCCAAACATCACAAATACAATACAGCCTGAGAGACCCATTACCAAGTCCTCGTCTGTGGGCATAATGTACAATAATACAGACTTACAGCCTTTTCCCACACCCCATCTGGACACACGTCAGGTACCAAATGTGGCCCATTCAGGGTACAGATTATCAAACACTGGAGATGAACATGAGTCTTTCAAAACAATGAGCTCTAAGCCAACAACAAGCAGCCTACTTCTTTCGTTGAGGAGGTCAAATTTGAGAAACTCTAGTGCTGAGCCCACACAATCCGAGACTCCGATGACTAGGTCTGTCAGGTCCCTTACGATGCCTAGCAGAGTTGTTCTAAAAACGCCATCATTTGCCCATCCTGTTACCACTGATGCCCATACCCCTGAATACCCAAATATTCCTGCAGGAACAGAGGAAATACCAGTCAGTCAGTTCCCTTTCTCACCTAGAATTAGGAGTAGAGTGCCATTAAGGGCATCAATGTTTCTAAACAAACCAGAGACAGAAAATTCTAAGAGACTAGAAGTTTCTTTTGCCAAATCAAATGAGGAACATTTCCCACACTCCACAACCAAAACCAGCAAACTTGGGGTTCTCAGAGCTCAACAACGTTCTTATTCAGTTCTTCTGAGGGAATATTTCAGCACAGAGGAAATAGATGCAGTGGAACAAAATGCTGCCAACAACACCATCCTTCAAAACTCCATTATGACCAATCAACAAGTAACTCCAGACACCATAATTTCTCCCAAAGATTACGAAAATGTTAATGTTCAACAATCTGGCTTTAATGTCCAAAAATTAAAATCACAAAGCACACACAATATTATAGCCAGCAGTTCTTCAGGCACAAGCACCTTCACAGACAGGCTTAACTACTCACCCAGGAAAAACTCTTCTGTAGATGGAACAAGTCCCACAAATATATATCTGGACTCTAAGAAATATTCTCAGTCAAGTCAAAGCACGATGGATCTTTCAAGCCCTCTTTCTCCAAGCAGACCTCTCAGAAGTGTAAGAGTACCAAGCATTTATTCATACCTACGGGAGTCCACCCCTTCCCCTTCAACCCCTTCATCCCACATACAGAGAGGTGAAACATCACCCCCTAAGCAAGATAGAGGTGTAACACTGCAGGGTGACCGGAAAACACTTCCCTCAAAATTTTCATTTGACTTCAACTCGTTTGTGCCACAGGTACAAGATTTAAAAAGAAGCTCTCATATAGCACCAGCTCAATCTCTGCCTCCTGATTTTGGACGAAGATCAGCACCTCGTCTCAGCACATCTCCATATTCTAGCCTCATCTCCTCACGACCTGCACTCAACAACACTTTACAAGAACTGCCCTCTCCAGCTGTGCCCAAAACTCATACTCGATCTACATCTTATGATATTGTAAGCACTCCTGCAGATTTCATAAAAAGTGACCCAAGCTCTTCACTGTCCACATATGCAAGCATAATAAGAAGACGAAAGGAACAGTTAACTTCTACTAACAGAGAACAGAGGACAGCAGTTCAAGCTTACATAAGCGCCCTAGATAATCACAAACCTGCCCAGCCATGCCTCTTACAAACTGCACCAGATGCAAGTTTTGTCATGGAAAGCCAAAGTGCTAATATAAGCCCACACCCAAGGCAGCCCAACACAGGTTCCAACAATTTCTTTCATCTGGAGCATGATGGCCTGATAGACCGTCAGCTTGATAAGGGTAATGCAAACCCAAAGCATAGGCTGAGTGAGAAAGGGAAGTGTTCATTATCTCATAAGCTCACAACAGAAGGTCAGACTCCACTGACAGCTGGGAAAATGAATCCTTCTTTGTATATGCATGAGAGACTGCAGGAAATGCAAAGTTCTAATTCAAAAAAAGGCCTCTTTAGTTCACGAGTTAAGAAAGACAAAGAAGCTGTCTTCTCTTCAGCTTCTTTGCCAGACAAAGAGGTTGTTAGTCCCCAGTATTTAAAAACCAAAAGACATCCGCCAGTGATTAGAACGAGCAGCAGGATTGACCAGATGTTAAATCGGTTGAAACTGACATTTGGTGTCAAACGTTCAGACAGCTCACTTGACACACTACCAAAAAAGAGCAAGAGTCTCACTCAGCAGCCTTCATATACTGAGACTGAGGAGAAAACATTTTCTGAGAGCCACCCGGCACCCTCTAAGGCTGAAATATCATCCTTGTCCACCGATAAAGCATCTTTTGACTCCTTTAGGTCCTTGTCACCACTTACATCAGAGAAATCTGAAAATACTTTAAATATGAATTGGCAAAATAGATATACAACTGAACAAAAGGGTTCTGGGTGCACATGGGAGACCCCCAGCTCATCTGTGACCACCAATAAAGCATCTTTGTCGCCATTTACACGAAGGAAATCTGAGAATACTTTAAACATGGACTGGCAAAACAGATCTACTACTGAACAAAAGGGTTCTGTGTACACATGGGAGGCCCCCATCTCATCTTTGACCACCGATAAAGCCTCTGTTGGGTCCTTATCACCTTTAACATTAAAGAAATCATCTGAAAATGAATTAAACGTTGATCAGCAAAAGAGGCATAGCGATGAAAATGGAAACCGGTTTTATGGTAGGAGCTTTAGTCCACACAGACAAAAGGCCCAAAGTATGAATCGTTCTGCCACCTTGCCACATTACCGAAAATCCTCTGTCGGCCCCCCATCACCCTATTATTTATTTGATTTTGATTCAGAAGACATTCAGAATGACAATGTGTTTTATAGTCCATTGTGCAAAAAAACAAATTCACTTTGTGAGTCAGATGACTTCTCTCCTCAAAGCGCAAACAAGAGTCCCGAGCAGCAAAACCTTGTGAGGTCTCGCTTGTCCTCATCATGTGCTGATTTAAAGTATGGTCTACACAGTGGACGGTCTTTCTCAGTAAGCAGTGTGGTTTCAAGCCGCCCATCAGGTCCTGGACGAATCTCGACAAGCAGCATCAGCGACCTCTCAAGTTTGGATGACTTTGTGCCGAAGAGGAATTATGGAATAGTTGACTCTCCAATGAGTACTGGCCATTCCCCAATCTATGATACCACATCTATCACTGGTAAAGAGTCTCAAACTGGATATACAGATGATTTTGATCATGATGATGCAGACCCCACCCCACCTCCATCGCCAAATATGTCCTCTTCACCTCGTCGGATATCCCAGGCACCTTCTGTGTCTTCCCCCTTATGGACAAGTGCAGAAAATATGTCTCCTCCTCGTGGAATCCTGTCATCAAGGAGCTATACAACCAGCATGACTGTTTTTGAGGAGTCTGATTCTGACACCACAACTGATGACGAATACTATCTTGATAATGGTGATTCAGTAGAAACAGAACTTTAGAGGAGAGAATTGTATGTTTTTCAATTCCATCTTGTTACATACTGAACATTTACAAATGTCAGGGGGATATTTCTATGCGTAGGGTCTTCTATGATAACATTAGGGCTAAATTGTAAAAACTGCTAGAAATACACATTGTACATGAATAGAAGGAATTATAATTATATCAGAACTATAAGACCATGTTGATTTCATACGTCTTGTTATAAATTAAATATAATGGGGTTTTGAATACATTAGTGCTGGAGGATAACAATGTTTAATTTCATTATGAATGTATTTATATATTTTCTGGATCTTGAGGCTTTGAAATGGTGAATTCTCACGTCATTCCTTTTATTGAGGCTTGCCTCCTATAGGTTATTGGCTGTTTCATTCACTGTGGCATTTGAAAGCACAGCGTGTCAGTCACAGTACATTATTTTCCTGACAGACATTCTATAGTCAGAAGCTGCCAACCAAGACACTGAAACCAGCTATGTTTAACAGATGTATTTGAATTTTTTTCAACTCATACTGCTCCTTTAACAGTCAGAAAAAAAGAACAGAAATATGTGATGCTGGTGCATGCAACACTGATGTTTCCACATTCATTATGTCTGTAAAGATGATAATGTAACAAATGTCTGATATCCATTTGATATTATTGTTAAAATTATGTAAGTATTATTGAAAACATTGGCTGATCCTCATCCACAACTTGTTAATTTGAGGGTCAAACACAGGACTTCTCATAATCTATGCAAAAGACAAACCACAGATGAACGAAGCATTCTTAAATAAGAGTTTATTTTATTTGCCTTATAATTTAATTGTATTGTTTGTGCTTTTTTATGCAGGGCAGGGGGTTGGGGCATCATTTCTCCCCTATAACTTAGGGACCTCCATAAGATGTGTCAATTCAACACTAACCTACAGTACTGAATGCTGTATAACATAGGCCTACATATGTAGGCCATTTCTTGAGTGTCTTCATTAAAACAGTTATATTTATGAACATTTAATATATTGACTAAATTGTATTTTTCTAACACAGAAGGAGAATACTGATCACTTATAAAAAATGTATGTATACTGTAACCTTAAATGACTAACTTTGCACAAGACGGTTAACGGCCATGCGAAAATTTGATTAGCAAGTACACTCTAGTTTTATTAAACTTGTTCTCTAATAACACTGCAACCTTTTAATTACAACTCATCAAAGCTCATTATTGTTACGTTTCATGTCACAACCTGCCACAGTTGTTCAGTGAACATTTATGACTGGGTGATGCAACTAATTGAATCGATGTTTCTGTAAAGGTTGGCAGTAGGCCTGTTTCGTCAGTATTTTGAGTTTTGTTTTGCTGTTTACGAATTTACAACCCATAACATTTAGTCACCTAATGTTACTGTCGTAACCATGTCATTCTTCTGAAAAGGCCGCTGAACGAGTATTTTACGTTAGTTAAATTAATTTCCTAGTCCACACGTAGTTTCCATTTAAAAATGGATACAATTTCGTATTATTTTCGTAGCTTTTTAGCATTGAGCAAACGAGTCTGTTTTCACGTTGCTTTGGTAACGGCTGTTGTAGGCGTGCAGTCACCCGTCCCAATAAAGTCATACTGTATCTCTATGCTTTATTTTTGTAACTCCCTCAATGTTAAGTGTAGTCTTTGGTTGCAGTTTTAACTGCCTTTACGTTTTTACTTGAGCTGTCATCGTGAGAATCATTTCACGCGTTTGTTTACTTTTCGATAATCGCCGGATGGGTTTGATATTATATATAATAAAGATAAACCGCTTTATTTTCAATATATTGTCTATTTTAAGCACCTTCTACCTAACTTATTAAACATTTTAATTCGGGTATTTTGTTTCTTGAGAATGATGAGGACTCCAGAAATCAAGTAAGTAACTTTTTGTGGGCTGAGGTTTATTCTTCGTTTTGAATTGAGTATAATATGGATGGAGTTAAATGTAGCCTAATAATCCAATAAAATAATCATAATCCTAACTGAATAAACCCATTTCCTATTTCTTGACATGGCAAAGGCTTAATCAGGCCTCCGTATAATTTATAGGTTATGTTTTCGCTATTCCTGTTTTATTGTTCCTTTTGGCTAATTGAAATGTAAATGCATGTTAATATTTCAAAGAATACAGATTTTCTCTCTCTTTTTATCTTTCAGCAGCATGTGCTAGCATGAACAAGAAAATGACTGAACACACATACTCTTTTGACAGGTATGAAATACAGCAAAGCATGCAGACTCATTTCTAAATGAGCAAAGCAAGCAATAAAAGAAAAAGAAAAAAACTGTCACTCATTACCCCGCTCCCTTTAGGCATCACTCAACATCTCCAGCTGGGGAAACTACATCAGACGCTAATGTCATACTTGTCCCACAGCTGGAAACAGTTTTCAGTAAAGCAGCCAGGATCATCCAGCGAGCATGGAGGAAACATGTTGTTAGTGATGGCACTCACCTTTAATGTTACATTTTCTCCAGCATATGATTGATTGAATGCATAAATAAAAAGCAGTGCATACTATGCCTGTCATGTGTGTAGGATACTGCTGTTTTCAAGTACCTCAAGAAGCTAGTGAGCTTTCATAATCAAGGGGATCCACGTCTCCTTCTTAGATTTATTAACCCTGCTGAGGTAAGTTTGTTACAATGCATGTGTGAAGCTTAACTATACCATTTGAAAAAAAAAAAGCATATGCCTCAATGCTTTGTTGTAGGCTAATATTTTGGATGCTGCTTCAGGAGCTCTTATCCGATTCAGACTGGGTGGGGTGAGTGTTGATTCATCATTCCATGATTAGATGGTTATTTGTACTCAAAAACATGCTGTCATGTGTTATTGTGTCCTGCTCTAGAAGGTTACGTTATTAAATATCTAATTATAAGCAAACAGATATGTTATCACAGACTGCAATATACTTACTAATGTTTATAAAATTCCAGCCAACCTATCCTCCAAACATCTACTTTAAAATATACACTCGTGCACCCATAGTGGACATGTGTGCCTCCAGTCCTAAAGATTACACACAGCTAAAGAAACCTGCTCCAAGCCAGATTCATAATGGCCGACTGATGATCAATGACAGGGATCATCACTCTGGGTGGTACCAACGGGTAGAGAACAATGGCTGGAGGATTTTGTCTTGCAAGGTGACATATCCAGTCATAATACTTTCGTTTTCATTTTACCTTTCGTATATCAATGCAACTCAGTAAATAAAACATATCCAACCAAACATTCAGCAGCCATTACTGCACTCTATAAATCACAATATAATATATATATATTATTTTTTGTTTTTTAAATATATAAAATAAAATACATTATAAATAGTAAAATATATTTATTTATTATATATTATATTAATAAAAAAAAAATATATATATATATATATATTATTTACATTGTAATACATACTATTACTGTTTTTATTGTGTTTTTGATCAAATAAATGCAGCTTTGGTCAAAATAAAACACCAATTACATGTCAAATTAAAATTGTAGCAGTCAGAAAAAATATATAAATGTTGTCTAAGCCTTATATTTTGTATTAAAGATTTCCATGTTTGAAGACCCAATAACTGAAGATACCAATGTTAAGAAGATACAATTCCATCACTGCAAAATCCATCGGCGCCAAGATGTTGCAAGAAAAAAGAAGATTCGAAAAATTGAATGGATGAGAAAAATGTAATGTATTTTAGAAATGTATTTAAAGCAGTTGTTTGTGGTAGGTGGTAAAACGTGTTCTGCAGAGCTAATCTTATACAGAAAACTGGACATAAGTTATGAATGATGGCATAATAGTAAACACAGATCTTGTGCACAGGTATGCTGAGGGTCTCCTGCTTGCTCATACAGAACGCACAGAGTTGATGGATTCCTTTGAACAGATTGGACCAGATTCAGTTTCTGAGCAGGAAGTGGATGAGCTGCTCGCATGGACCAAAGCTCTCAATTTTGATGAGTAATTGAGCTAATATCACATTAGATGTGATATATTGTACTTGGCATCATCAATTTTCATCATCATAGTAGTCATAAAATATCCCATTTAGATTTTATTTCCCATTTAGAATATTTGCTTGTCTCTCAGGTATATCAATGAATGGAGGGATTTGGGGACCAGCAAATGCTGCATATTTACCAAAAGTAAGACTTTTGGGTTTTTCCTCATTCAGTTTTGTGTATGAAATAAACACGTCTGTTGCATTGTAGCTCCCTCTACTGGTCATAATAGGTATCCACACCTCTACTTTTCTCGCAACAGATAGGCTGTCGTAGAGTGACCAGAAGGACTTTAGTGTCTCTGAGCCTGAAATTTCTGAGATTCCTCAGATCTGTCAAGATCCAGTGGCCGAACATCTGGAGCACATCTGAGGCTGGAATGTATCAGGCAGCTTTAGTAATAATTTGCACAATCTGATTTTCTTTATTAATTTGAATAAATAAAGCTTGTGTTTCGACTGGTTTGTGTGCTCACTGGTCAAATATATGATTAATATATAACTCTCCTCAAAAAATTATTTATATATATAGATATATGTGTGTGTGTGTGTGTGTGTATACATACACACACACACACACATAAAAACAATTACATTTTTAACAATTAAAATATAAATAAATTAATTCAAAATAGAAACAAAAACTGTAATAGTATATTAATGTTTTAACTAAATTACCGATACTGGAAATAAGAAATCTGATAACCCAGGGCCAGTAAACTTCTTTACGCGAGACATTCTGAATTACCGCGAGACTTGTGAAGGTGACGCACAACCAATCAGATTTGTTGTTTTTCATCGGGGCGTGTTTTTCGCTGTTCGCAGTAATGGCGACCTACAAAGAGGCTCCTTTGGCCAGTCGGCCAAAAACATTAGATCCAGCCGAATATTTCAATCTTTCACCTGATTACCGGCGGGCTGAGGAGAATAGAGCGGCTCTGCGGGCACAACTGAAGAGGCAGTATCTGCAGCAGCTGAACAATCCTCATCGGAAAGAGTTGATTGTAAGCGTACCAACAATCTCAATCAGCAAACATTAGCTTGGAGTAAAACAGCTGAACTTAAGCTATAGGCCGGTTTTATTCCATATTGTAGTGATAAGAATATTGTGATGTTTTAATAACTAATTGTTTAGTCTACATTCATGTTTGAGAAACCTAGATTGATTTATATTAAAGCTGCGGTGAGTGACCTTCACTGATCGCTGGCTAGCAGTTACTGCCTGCCAGCTTGTTTTGATCCACATGTCTGTAGTCTTCATGTGAAAATATGTGATTTGTTAAACTAATTTTCAACTACACTATTCAGAACGCATCCTCCTGGGTGTGTTGTCTGCTACGTTGTTGTTTACAGTCCTGACAAATGTATTATTTAAACTTCCAGAAGGTAAAATGGCACATTTAAACAGTTTGATCAAGTCATCAACCTCTGTGTTTTTATTCGCAGGAGGATCCTGCTCTTACAAGGTGGACATATGCACGCACCAATAACAACTACTTCAGACCAACAGCTAAAACTTCATTGATGGGTGGCTTGTTTGGAGTTCTACCCCTCTTCGTCTTGTACGTGGTGTTTAAAACAGACAGGGTGAGATGAAGCTGTATGAATTCACTACTTATTCAGTATTGATGTTGTCAAAGTTGTAGTGGCTATTACATGTTAACCTTGTTTTTCCTCCTTCTATCCAGGACAAAAGGGAGGCCAAGATTAAGGCAGGGACCTATGAGCGCCCCTATAAACTGTCAACCTAATTTTTTTTGAATTAGCTGTTTATTGTAACACATACTTGTAATTATATGATAAATAAAATACTTTACTGTTGAAACTTCCTTTATCACTGTTATTGAAGAAAAATAAGAAACCGCACCTTATTTTTGTACTTTCATAACAAGATTTCTGCAGGTTTTTAAAAAGGTCTTGAAAAGTTTTTTCCCTTCCACAGATTAAGGCCCTAAAATG
Source organism: Enteromius radiatus (assembly GCA_032357445.1). Taxonomy (NCBI): domain Eukaryota; kingdom Metazoa; phylum Chordata; class Actinopteri; order Cypriniformes; family Cyprinidae; genus Enteromius; species Enteromius radiatus. The sequence goes on along the minus strand of JAUCMS010000052.1, from coordinate 15,668,631 downwards.
TCAGAGCAGAATGCCCTAAAATGTATAAAGATGCCATGGTGAATAAATCATGGCATTAAGTGTTGCTTGCATTGCTAAAAAAATAATACCTTCCTCAGTATTGTCTAAATGTATTTAATATCTATATCTCAACATCCTTAAATGACACATGACATGCAACATATGCAAAAAAATATCTAAGATGTCTCTTTTTCTGAAAGAATTATTAATATTTTGTAATCTTTTGTGGTATATAAACCATACATTTTGTTATACCACTGGCAGATATTTGGTTTAATCATAAACATTATGATATTTTTTAAAAATCTTTAGACATTTGCACTGTCAAAACAAGAAAAACATTCTAAGGAAGAGTTACTTTTTTTGCACAGGTACAGTAAATATTATTTCCATATATTATTAATGGTTGGGGTAGAACTTTTATTGGTAAATTAATTCAAGTTATGGAGACCTATTGAATATTGCATTTTCAAATTTTACATTGTTTCTAATACAGCAATGTTCTGCTCCCTTGACATTTAAAATTTGATGTACTGTGTTCCTTATGTTTTCTTTGTCTTAAAATGTCTTGAATGAATCTTTATAAAACCTGCACAACACTGTTTTGTTTTATTGGTTATATTCCAACAGCATGTTTAAATTTGATAAAACAGAACATCTCTGATCAACTCCGTTCTAAAGATAAAACCATTGTGAATCACTGATCCACATCAGACAAAGATGTAACCATGCACTTCATATTCTACTTGCTGCCGGGTTTCCAGTTTGGATTGAAGTGACTTTTTAAAGCCTCCCAGCATTTATAATAGCTCTTATCAAGACGGTGACAGGTGTCCAATCCCCACTTGGTCACAGCCATGCTGAAGGATGACTCAAACATGAAAGCCTGTTGGATGCAGCATTATTTATATTAACGTCATATAGCCCTTTATATGATGTAATTCCAAACAAAACATTAAAACATTACCATAGTGCCTTCAGCAACTCTCTCTGGTTTCAGAACAGTTGTGCTGTTCTTCTCAAAGCAGTCGAAGTCAGGGCCATGTGGAGTCATGATGCTGTGGAGACTGGCTCCTCCAGGCTGGAAACCTTCTTCCTTTGCTTCATAGTGGCCTTTGATTAATCCCATAAACTCGCTCATGCAGTTCCCTGTTAGTATAGACAGATGGCGCTCTTTAACCGCACAAAACTTCCATTTGGTTTTGATTCGATAGGCTATGTAGTCAACAACTCTTACTGTGGTAGTAAGGAGGCCGAAAGGTGTGATCAGCTACACCCCAACGAGGAGGGAAAATGACAAAATCTGCAATGGCCACACCCGGACGTGTGGATTTGGCCGTCAGAACGGTGAAAATCGACGGATCCTGGAAATAAAGATTTAGGTCATTTGACTGACAGCTCAAATGTTAGCTACTTTAAGACGTCAGATGAAGCACATCACTCACCGCGTGATCAAACGCCACACAGTTGATGACCATGAAGTTCTCCAGGTTGTATTTGTAGGGTGTGTAGTTTCCATGCCATGCCACCACATTAAATGGCGAAAAGTCCTTTTTGAACACATTTAAAGCGACAAAAACATGGGTACTGTAATGATACACCACGTAATGAATTTCTGTAGGCTTTGAGTAAATAATCAATACTAATGTCAAACGCGAAACACTAAGACGTCCGATCAATGCCCTCAATACGGCATCATTTTGTTTTGACGCTCCTGCACTTGAAATAGTAGGTTACGGGGCGAAGAAATGTCTTCGTTAAAAAACGCAATTTTATACACCCTTCGCTTGATAATGTTGCAGCAGAAAGATTTTGAATGCTGCCTGCAAAATCGATATAATTCATTACAGCAGAGACTGCCTGCTGTCCTGACCCTCATGCGCCCTCCTGTTGTTTCAACCCACCCACATGTACCAACGCGCACACACACACACACACACACACCAGGTAAATCATCAGTCACAACTGTACACACAAACACAAATCCAGTGACTCAAACAAGAACATGACTGTTTTTACAGTTACATTCAGTCACACAAAGACACTCTCCGTGCACCCTGGGGTTTCTGGGACCCCAAGGTTTGTAATCTCACAGGCATAACGGTTCTCGGGATAACTCCACCAGACTCTATTAAAATGAAGAAAAAAAACTCATACACACAAAACACAAACATATTTTCCCAGTCAAGCAAATAATAAGCTAATTTAAGCAATTTTAGCACTCAGTTGGAGGACAAAACAACAGGATAAGGCTGTACCTTCTTCAAGACAGACTGTAAACCATTTAAGAGAGTACAGACGGCAAGACCTGTGTGCTCAACTATAGATGAGTGCTCTCTCTGCATTTTTTTTCACTACTAAAAGTGATACTGCCTTGCGATGCTTCTCTTGCTGTCTCTAATTTGCTCCTGACAGCCATAAGTCAATTATTCACTCGACAAGAGTGTTCAGTTCAGCGCAGTATGATGCTTGAAGATGTATACCGCATAAGTCAAATTGTCCATTTTGTGTGTAATCTAACATTCAGTGTCTCATTGATGTCAGCAATGTTCATAATGGGAATTACTAATGATGCAATCATTTCACAGCACCTGTTGACATGAGAATAGCTTTCCTTGGTATTTGTTGACAACGGTGTAACCTGTGGCTACAGTACGGTCCTCATACCAAGCCACAGGTGTTTGGAAATCCCTAGGGTTAGCCAGTCCATTAGCCCCTGCAACGCACAACCAATTCAATACACTTTTCCCAGTAACTTATGAAAGCTTATGTTATTCAAAGGCATTAAAAAAGAAATTAGGTACATACCTATAGGACCCAGGTCAGGCAGCTCAAAGTGGGCCCCAAACACCTCTAGAATGTACCCTCTGGTTTCTCCAAATACATCAACACTAAAGCGCATCCCTTGCTGGGAAACAAAAGTGAATGCATAATACCATTCAAATGTTTGGAGTCCGTTAGATATTTATTTTTTCTGAGGTAAAATCATACTTTTATTCAGCAAGGATGCATTAAATTGATCAAAAGTGACAATAAAGCCTTTTATAGTGTTATAAGAGATTTCTATTTCAAATAAATAAATCCCGTTCTTTTCTGTTCATCAGAGAATTCTGAAAAAAGTATAACGGTTTCCACAAAAAGACTATAAAGCAGCACAGCTGTTGTCAGCTTTGAAAATAATTGAATAGGATTATGTGACACTGAAGACTCAAGTACTTGATGCTGAAAATTCAGCTTTGCCATTACATAAATGAGTAAAATAGCAGTTATTTTATTATTTATTTTAGTAATATTTCACAATATTACTGTTTTACTGTATTTTTAGTCAAATAAATGCATCTTTGGTGAGCAAGAGACTTGTTCAAACACACACACACACACAAATTGTACCAATAACTTTTTCGTAGATATTAGAAAGACACCTGAATGACACAGATCTCATTGGGCTCCACCATCATCTTCCCAAATTCTGTAGTAATCAGGATTTCACCTTGTTGAGGCACTATAACACAAATTGCAGTCTTAAGTCAAGTCAAAAGGTACTACTACTACAAAAATCTAAATCACATATTAATCCTGAAAAATAAAAATCTTAAATATATATGGTATGAATGATGAGACCACAAGCTTACCAATAAGGAAATCACCATCTGCATTTTGGAAACATCTATGAAAAGAAAAAGTACCATCTTTAAAAAAAAAAATGGTGTACAGAGAAGAGAAATAAAATCATTGGTGAGCTGAATCTAATTCAAACTGACTTGTCAATCATTGAAGTGTTACAGGTATACATGTGGATGGCGATGCCATTCCGAGATTTTGAATCTCCAGCTCCACAGACTGTATGTAGACCCTGAAATATCAATGGGCATCGCTGAAAATTATTTAACTTTGAATATTAATGCCATTACGAGCAGCGTGGACAAGGATAGAATCTTGTACCGATATGAAATCCACTTTTTTCTCAGAAGATTTAAGGATGTTAAACGGCTTCCACCGAAGCTGGTTGGGGTCTGGCTCCACTTCATTCCAGTTCTCTGTGAGATCTCCACAGCTCATCGGAGTGAAAGGCTTGTGGCGCACAGAGGGTAAAATGCGGAACAGCCAGCTATAAACAGAAAAGTTTGCTGTGCTTATTTCTTACAAATCATAAGGGTTTAGGTTTGACTGTTATGCTACAAACTGTTTTTTTTGTTTTTTGTTTTGTAAATCTAGCCTATGTATACCTTCTCTTATTTGCTGACCGTGGACAAGTGAAGGCAGAACCAGAGAGCTGCTCAGCATATAGGCCATACGGACAAACTTGTGGATTGTTCTATAAAACAATAAACTGAGTTATTATTGTATGCTGTTAATTGGTGAGGTAGGTGATACAAGTTTTGCTATTACCTGTCCTTCAGGTAGAGATCCTGGACAGCGAGGGTCCTCAGATGCAAACTCATTTCCAAAACCGCTCATGTACTACAACACAGTTATTTCAACAATATTGATTAAGTATGAGTTCATTTTCTTTTTAGAACAAACCAAGTGGTGAAATGTGATAAATGAGAGTAGAAAAGACAAATAAAAGCTGTGTATGGCCATCTGAGTATTTCCCCCTTCTTACAAGTGAGCGACAACAAATGTGCTTAGTCATGGTGCATCTGCAGATGTGTACAGAGCAGCTCTTAAAACATCTCAATTAAGTCTGTGTAATTGAAAACATAACATACAGAGGGGTTAAATAGAACTATAAACTCATAGAAATTAAGATTTCACTTTAAGATTTTGTCTGAAAACCACTACTTGTCTACAGGTAGACAGTTAAAATCAGCAACTGTAGTATACTGTCAGATTTCTTTGGACTTTTGGCCTTTGTTTTCTAAAACAAGAGCATATCTTACATATGTTGAAAAAGCATGCATAAACCTAAAACTTTTATATGCAGCCTACAGTTTATGTAGCCTGGAGCCGAGATAAACCTCATCTGGGCAGCTGCAGATTCCAGTGATCTGATTGGTCAGGTTGGAACGCCCCCCCAAATCCTCCTCATGTAACGATGACATGTGAAAACTCGTTTTCAGAATTCGGTTCTTTCGAACAGTTTGCTTCAATGACTCGATTCAGAGAATCTATTGATTAGTGTCTCCGGCATTACTACATGTTTTGAAACATTCGAATAAAGTCATATACTTACTGTTTGTGTTTAATTTATTTTGGTGTTCGCTGTAATGTCACATGTCCAAGTTTATTGTTCAGTTCTATATTTCTAATTTACATATTACATTCGCGAACTAGCCTACTCTGACATATAAATTGTCTCGTAAGTCGTTAATTAATCTTTCCGCTTTTACAAATAGCATCTTCACGAGTTTGTTTAGGTTTTTTAGACTGAAGATGTTTTTTGGATACCGGCTTTGTGAATCGCGTCTACCTATTCAATAAAAAGATCCGATTCAGAAGAGAGATTCGAACCTCACTATATGCTCATAGGATGTACCGGTGAGTTCACAGCGCTGTTTCAAACATAACAAACAAACATAGTTTTTACAATTTTGCTTATGTCTAAATAAAAATTAAGAAGAAGTCTTTAACGAAAATGACATATAACCTGAAAAAGTTATTTGTTATTACGTTAAAAAGTTAAAATGTTATTACGATATAATTACGATAGGCAGCAAGTATGAGCTTATGTTTTATTTTAGGCAAGCATTCACCAGTGCAGTCCAAAGTGCACTTACCTTCAAACCAGCCATTGTTGCGTTATTTACTAATGCAGTCTAGTAATATATAAACTTCTCAAAATGAGCTGCAAATTTTCCACAGAAGCTCTTCGGTCAGCAGTGGTCCCTCAAAACCGCTCGTGCCGAGTCCGCGCTCTCGTGCAGCAGAAGACCGAGGGAGGAACTTGGGTCGTATTTACGTTTTTCCTCAATATGGTTTTAATTAAACCCAGACACGGCTCGTGACGCAACCAGAGATTTGGGCAACGTTTAGGAGGGGAGGAGAGGTTTTATGTTCACAGATAGTGCAAAGAATGACCCCTGGCACAGGTTCAGCAAATGTCAGTTAAGGCAAAATCGTAAAGTCCAGTTCTCAGACCTGTAACAAACGCACGTAGGCCTGTTTCTTGTTCAATATAGAGTAAAAGCAGCCTACTTGTCCAATTGTGCATCCTCTATTTGGGTTTTCAATCCCCAAGTTTAACTATGCATCTCAGATTTTTACCATATTTGTAGAAAATTATCACAAACGTTAAAATGTATAAAAATATAAAACACACAAACAAATAAAACCATGAGCAAATATAGATACAAGGGCTAGGTTAATTTCATTTACAGTGGTAAATGTACTGTAGGCCTATAAATGCAGGTCTTTTTAAATGCACTATAGCCTACATTATAACGTAGTGTCACAGCTTTACTAAGTAATTACTGTAATTTAATTACTTTTACATTAAAAAAGTACAGTGAGTAATTACTCTAGTCATTTAACTACAGTTAATTCTGATGCAATGGCATTAAATAGGCTATTGTACAATTATTCTGCAAATTCTGTATCTGATGTTAAAAGGTGTGTTTTTTACCATCAAAATGTAACATCTGATGTTAAAAGGTTTTTTTTTATTTAAACTTCTCCCTTTTAACATGTAGATGTCGTGTGGATGTAATATACTAGCAAGTAACCTGCTGATTTATTAATTCCAGTTCTGCCCTTTAACATCCATTTAGATGATCACGAATCAGAATGCAAGTGATCAAATAACATTAATTGATTTTACAACACTTATAGGAAATCTGTAACTTGTACATGCTTCATCCTGCACTGTGCTTAGAGAAGGCCAGAGCTGTTCAAATGCTGTTTCCATAATTTAAACATAGCCAACAGGCCGGGCCATTATGTAGGTTTGTGTCTAAGGTTCCACAGTATGACACTGAATTCGGGCACCGGTCCAATTGTGCATTTCTTTCTGAGAAAATGAATAGGCGTAATAAAAAACAGAAAACAATATCACGTCGAATCAATTTGCCTCTTTCATTCCACACACTATTCCCTTTCTCTCATCTTTTGGGGAGGTGATGTGTTGGTGGGGTAAATTATGGCAATTCTCATGGTGAGGCGCAAATAAACTCAGAGCGGCAGAAGTAACTGTTCTCTACTGAAGCGTGCAGCTGTGCCGAGACTCCCGCTGGCAGGCCGTTTAGGTGCTGTGCTCAAGTCGAGAAAGACTAATGCCGGAAAATATCTCGACCCAGTCTGCGGAAATTGATCTGCTCCTCAGGGAAAAAATGACTGATTTTAATTTTGTCACGCCTCTCTCTCTCTCTCTCTCCCTTGCCTTTCTTAAAGTAAGCCGCGTTCTTCCACAGGCAATAGAGTGACAAAAATGGCTCATGATAGGTGCACAGATGAGAAAGTGCATTTTCTACAATATAGCCTTGATGTTCTCCCCCCTTGGATAAACTACATGTTGATGGACTTGAAATCAGTCCCCCACGCATTCCGTTCAGTGCAATTCACAATCACAAGATACAAGGCGGTCCGTAAATCCTGGAAATTCAGGATAGATGGTAAAGCTACTGTGTATGGATTTTTTGAAGGCACCCCAAGCCCAGCCTGATGCATGAGCAAGTGTATGATAAATGTGCTTCCAAATGCTGCGTCCTGATCCCTTTCACCTCATGCTGCATTTGCACCGGCAGTAGTTCCACTTACCGCTGAATAGATTTGCTGAGACACCCACTGTCCCCTTTTAAAATGAAGAGCAACTGGCCTTGTTAAGGGAGTCTCTCCAGTGGCTGTAATGTTATGCAAATGGTTTAATATGAAGATAAAGACTGTAGCGGCATGCCACGCTCTACCAGTTCAAGCCCTGGTGGATCCTCAGAGCCTTCACTAATGAGAGAGGGATTATTCTGGAGTCATTAAATGGTGCCCTCCCTGACATCTCTCCCCTCCTCCCCCGGTTATGCCCATTAATGCACTGTACACAGACTTTAGAGATACCTTTTACCACCGGCTTCTGGTTTTTTACACATCAGAATGTCACTGAATAGCAAATTACATTCTCTTCCCACAGAGAAAATTGCTTTTGAATCGCTTAGTTATAAGGATTTTTTTAGGAAGGAGGGGGGGGGAAACATGCGAAAACATAATTACTTGTGTTGAAAATCTCATTGGCAGTTGTTGCCGCTGGTTGCTCGGGAAAGTTATTTAAGGAATTATGCGGAAATGCATCTGTGTGTGTTTTTTTTTGAATATGTACAAGAACACATACAAAAACTGCACTCTTATTTACCGATACTAGTGAATTAAGTGTAAACTAACAGATGTAACATCGCACACAATCTAAACATGCTAGCTAAAATGGTTCAGATTTGGTGAAATAGCTTAGCACTAATATCAAAGAATGGCAGGGATTTGGGTAATATCTTATTGTTTGCAATTGCTGAGACCGAACACCAGCCACGTTCTTTGGCTGACGATACACTGGGCAACTTTTTGAGCAATGTTGCCAGGCAACTTTAGGAAATGTTGATGTAAACGGTCAACCAGGTGAGACAAAGGTCCCAAGACTTAACTAAATTATGCAAATAAAAAAATTAGTTACCCCTTGTCAACTGAAAAGTGCTCAAGCAACATTGCTCAAAAGTATCCCAGTATCATCAGCCTAAGGAAAAAAGTTTCTTTATTGGCATTGTTGTTTTTATGAAGAACATCTAACTTTTAAAGAACCTTTACATTGAACAAAAGGTTCTTTTAAAGTGGAAAAAAGAACTTTAAAGTTCAGATAAAAAAGTGGTTCTTTCAAGAACTGTTAACTGAAAGGTTCTTTGAAGAACAAAAAATTGTGGTTTTTATCCTCTTGAAGTTTTCTATAGGTGGCACATTTGATCAGACCAGAAACATTGATGTGTCCACCATCTTGGAACGGTCGCTGACAATAACAAAAGAGTTTCAAAATGTAAAAGGCAAAAACTGCCTACATTTTAATTCCCGAAGGAACTGGATAACCTTTTAAAGGTTTTAATATGTATTAACTCAATATTACAGGTTTTTAAACTATAAAGTACATTTTAAATGCCGTGTTAGCTAATGGCTTTGTCTTGTATTTTATTAGTTTAGCAAAAGCATGATCATAAGTATACTGAAGATATGGATATTTATGTTTATGGACATTCTAATATGGCGTATGGTTTTTGTACAGCAGCCTAGAGAAACAGACATCTATCTATAGCCAGCGATGCCACAGAAGAACCATTTTGGTTCCCTAAAGAGCTTTTCGTTTTTCAATAGTCTGAAGAACCACTTTATTGAGATGGGTTCTATGAATGTTAAATGTTCTTCATGAAATCATCATTGCCTTTACATCCTTTATTTTTAAGAGTGGCATGTTGCATCAAACTCATTCAAAGCTGAAGATGGAGTGGCAAAAAAGAAAAACAACGATTTGAGAAGAGAATAACAGACAAAGATGACCCTTGAATGTCTACTTTAGTTTTTGACCCTGTTAAATTCCTGTTGTTGAAAACAGGGGTGAGACCACCATGACCCTGAGGGACAGACCGAATTTACTGTTACTACTTCCTAACCACAGGGACTCCTAGCAACAAGAAATGGAGAAGTAAGAAATCCAATATAGATTGCATGGCTTCACTCGGATCCCCATCGTGCAGTTCAGACCAGCAACCCGGGATCAAAACGTTTTTGTCTCTCCCACTAAATTGGTCTGGAGGGCTTGGAGAGCAGTCAGTTTCTACTAATGATGCCCTCCGATACATTCACATAAAATTCTTGGCCTTTTCACGCGCACACACACACACCTCGCAGCCCATTGCAAACACACAAACAAAGTAAAATATCCCCTTTTATCACTGTCAGCCACCCCCGACCACTTCCAATCTGCCAGCAACAGGGAAGCAAAACAAACATAACTATGGGAGCTAGAGTCCTGAAGGAGAAAAAGAAAGAGGGGAATAGAATAACTGGCCTCGTGTGGAGGCAGAGACTGGAGACAGGGACAGAGCTGGACCGAGCCCGAGGAGAGCTGTCACAGCAGCCATTACCATCGCAGCTGAACTCCAGAGAAGCCATCTCAGCACCACGCAGGAAGCTAATTTCATTTGAGATGAAGTCTCTGATGAACTGCTGGGGATTATCCCCTATAAGTATCCACAGACCTCATTAACAATACCCCAAGACATCATGTTTGGTGCTTTATCAACATCTCCTGGGCCTTGCTGAATTAGTCATATAGGCAAGCAAATTTTAGTGCTATGTTTTGGCCTACAGTGCAACGGGGTTTTCCCGTTTTTTTCTGATGCCTTACAGCTCCACTAGATGTCAGTAGAACCAATATAACACATTTAGGAATAGTCTGTCCATTTATCTAAATAGTTTAATCGTTTACCACAATATTAGGTCTACCCTACCTAAAATTTGATTAATTTACTATAAAAATGTCACATGGTTTAACAAAAAAAGTAGCTAGAAAACTTTTTAAGCTTCCTTAATAAACCTTCCTTATTCTTTAAATACACGAGTGTGGGCTACACAATATTTAGCCTAATAAAAAATTTAAAAAATATAGGCCTTTTTCCATTACTTTTTCCTGAATGTATATGTTCATGAATATCAATAGAATATGTTTTTTATTTAAAAAATTAAAACAGCCATGTGACAACAAACTGGTTTCTTGCATATACGGCACTAATCTGGCAGACGAATTTTTTTCAAATATCAATATTTTAAAATGACGCACCTAAATAAATAAATCTACTTAAAACTAAATCTGCCAGCATTTCCTTTACCAAGGATTCCTTTTAGTGAGACAGTTTCATTTTTTTATGTTTTACAACCTACAATTTTTTTATACTTCAAGCACTACTTAATATTTTAGATTCAGAAATTGAAAAGATGTATTGAAGTACTTTCTACATGAAATAAAAAGCGATAAAATAGCGTCTCATCATTGACCCTGTGCTCAAGATGGTAAAATATTATTCCATAATACATGACCTCCTTCTGTGATGCTCTCCGGCTCCTGATAAATCCCAGTGAAATGCACGAAAATTATTTTCCTGTCGCTGAAATCCTCTTGATTACTTCTTTTATACGAACGTCTAAATGTCATTTATTTCCTTGTGCCGTTTTTACAAAATTTACATAAAACTCAGACAAGGTCAGATAGCAGCTAAGTCCCTAATTTACTCTAATCAACTTTCATTTGCATGGCGATATTTGCGCGCGTTATTGACGCTAACTGAATAAATGGACTTCTTCAAACTCAAGGGGAGAGGTTTTGATAAGCTCATGGGAGAAGAAGAATAATTTGCATGTATTACTTTGATTAACTTAATAAAGGATTGTCATTCTTGAATTTAGACATTCATATTCTTTCCAAGAAGCAATCAATAAAGGGCAAGAGCACCTCTTTAGATCATCAGCGCACATGAACCCTCTTTACAGGCAAAAAGAAAAGAAAAAAAAATAAATATATGCTAAGTCCAGAATCCCATGTACACTTATTCAGGCCTAAACGATAATAAGATCAGAGAGACAAAATTGTTTCAACTCATGTTTGTGACCTTTCACCCAAAATGCATTATTAAAGAAGCCATTCCACGCTTCAAGATCCACAGATCGATAAGAATGCAGAGGAGACCTCGCGTCCCCTCTAATCTACAAAAAAATGACATTCAGACTTGTATGAAATGATGTGCAAAAAATACAGAAAAATTCAAAAACTTCAAAATGAGGTCAGTCGGCCGCAACAGCTACCGCACTGTAATATAAATGGGGAAAAGCAAGAGCAGAAAGCAAGTTGAATTGTTTTAACATACGCAGCATATATGTCCAAACCAATGCTCTAAATGACGTTAAGTTACCACAAAAACTAGCTACAAGACTGCGCGAAATATAACTGCCAGCGAGCAAAAGTCGAATTGAGGAAGTTGGAAGTTACCATAGCAACAGTTCACCGCTGTGCCGCTTTCAGGTAGAATAGTGCAAAGACAAAACACAATACTGTCTGTATTTATAGGATAGATTTTTTTTTTTACAGATTTAAACATTGCAAGTATAATCACAAATTTATTTAGAACGTCTTTAATATTTACATCATTCATTTCAAACATAAATTTGCAATTTGACCCACCTGAATGTCGCTGAATAAATGGGCCGTTCACACAGAACGCGTTTTTTCCTTCCGCAGCGCTACTTTCCATTGTTTTCTGTGTAAACACGCAGCGTCTAGGCGTTCTAAAAACGCGAAGCTCAGTTTAAAAAGAAGCTCAACTTTTAAAAACGTCGACGCCTTGCGTTTTCCCCCGTGCTACTGCTTTAATCTCCGTTTTTCCAAGCAAAAGTTGCGTTTTATAGTCTTATTCGAGACTATAAGCTATATCAAAAGCAAGCTAAAACTTTATTAATTTGCATTACAATGACTTTGTCAGAAGACAGATTTCTGTTTAATGGTCTTACTATAGGAAGCACCACTGTGTGGTAAGCTAAAGTTATTATATTTAGGCTATTTATTTATTTTTTGACAAAGGTCACAGACAATGATCCGTCTTGAACGGAAGAGGAAATTGGCACCTGATTTATTTCGCCTCACTTACCCATGTGAACAATGCAATGTCCAACATTTAAAGAGGTATTTTATGCAAAAATAAAAACTCATTTATTCACTCATATAATACAACGTTTTTTATTCTGAGAAAAAAAATCTAAATTTGGGCCTGCTGTGATTGTTAGCAAACTTAATAACTCACATAATGTAATTTTGCTAATTAACTCAAACATTAAATGATTGCTGGTCATGTGGTTGTAAACTTGGATGGCCAATGCATATGTAGACAATACATATGCAAATAATACTCTTGATTCCTTATGGATGCCAGAAAGCATTTAGGAATGAAAATTAAGCAAGCTCAAGTGTTACCACTCAGTCTGCACAGAAGAATCTTTCTGAAAGCCTACTAATAAACAATAATTTGGCCTGCAAGCATTAACACAATTGTAATCCTATTTACTTGTGTCTCCAATGACAGGATAATCTTTGGTTAAATGTTTGAGTTGTCTTTCCTTTTCCTTCTTCTCTCCCTCTTTTTAAATAAATTCAAATTATCGAGTCAGTTGAACAAAATTAGAGTCCTTTTGTTTTTATTAGTGCGTATTACTGTTGAAAATTACAGATGATCATTGCGTTCTAGATTGCTATTGTTGTTCCGATCATCGACTGTCATTCTAAACTTAAGCTAACAAAGTCATTAAATTGACTCCCTCACGCTCTCATTATGCGTGGTGTTAATAACCACTAATTAACTTTGCTTACGCGCGCGTCTGAGAGCACGTCTTTTTGTTCGCCCTTTCAAGCAGAGCAGCATCCAATTAAGTCACAGCAACAGGAATGAAGACACACCACCTCTGGAGCACAACTGTCATCAGTGTGGCTCCTAAATTCAACAGTGAGCCGCTAACCACACAGTAACCTCTACCACCAACTAATTAATAATCTGAACTTCCTGCTCATGCATGTTTTGAGATGATAGATAGATAGATA
>JAUCMS010000052.1:15641856-15654988 GCA_032357445.1 Enteromius radiatus | reverse complement strand
ATAGATACATAGATTCATTTTGATAAAAACACAAAATGTTTTAAATTAATATGCAATTATCCGTGATTATCCATCATCAAAACGAAATGTGGCGGAAACTTTCCACATGAATTACAACCGATGATTTAAAATAGCGTCAATCATGATGCAGTCCTCGTTTAGGTGTTTTTTTTGCTCAGCCTAGTGGATTTATGCCTGAGCGCGGTTGTTAACACCAGGAGATGGCGCTGCTTGAAAACGTGGGAATGATGGAGTCTATATTAGGGATTTAGACACACTCTAAGACACAGCTGTTGAGCTGTTGGTATAACATCACCGAAACGATGTAAAGTGTCACCTACTGTTACTTACAGTTTGAGAAAAGCTTCTTGTTATCGGAACAGGGGGTGGTTTGCATAAGCGTAGCCAAAGCCTAACGGATTATGGGCCATGTAAACCCTGCAAAACAGAAGACGATTGTAGAAATTATCAAGTTAGGCTGTTGTGAAAATATGACACACTGTGGTATCGGGTAATAGAGGAGCATGAAACTGACTGGCACCCACTAACAGCTTGCCTGCCCGCACGTAGAGCGCTAAATAGACTCAGGACTGAATATGGGAAAATTGCGCATTTTTTTCCCCCAAATGCGTGCGTGTAATTAGTGCATTTAAACAAAGCGCGGATGTCCTGCTGGCGGTAATAGTCCCTGACATTTCTTTTCTTGGGTTAATAACAGAGCGCGTATAAATGAATCAAATTGTGCCCCCAAATTACATAGCGACTTTAAATACCCGTCTGCATTACGCGCCTGTTTGGGAACGAGGAAAATGTCTTATATTGTTATTATTGTCATTACTATCTTCTGTTGATCTGCTTGGTGCTGAAGATTCAGGGAGAAAAAAAAGAAAAAGAAAATAATTCGTCGTAGTGTATGTTCAGTGTTTATGAAGCTGATACCTCAGAGTGCAATTAAGGCCAAACATCAAAACTTTCACAAATGTTTTTAAGCTCGAGCATTCTTCACATACAGTATTTTCACGATCCTAATCTCAGTCAGCACCAGAGCAGAATCATATAACCTATGAAGAGGAGAGAGTAAATTGCAGCTTCGTTGTAAGTTTGGGATTGAATTGTGAAAATGATCCTTTTAACATTGATGGGTCTGAGCGGCGGATAGGGTCATGCCATCCGCAGCAGGTTAAATAGACTTTCATTTAAAATTACATTCTCAATCTGTCTCTCCAGTCTTCTGGAGTCTAGTTGCCTGCAGTACGCTCTCACCGGCCTATTATCACCACCCTCACTTTTTAAGTCAATCATCTATGGCTATCTGATCGCTTCACTCTGAGAGGACAGGCAATTAGGCTAGGTGTGTGTATACGCTCACGAGGACCAGGTGAACGATTCACCCGGTCAGGCCTTGTCTCTACTAAATGGGCTTACGTCTCCTTTTAGAAATAGCTATGGCACAGAGAGTGTAAAATAACATAAAACAGCTAGATAGAAAAACTAGACAAACGGGCTATGTCCTTATTCAAAATAAAAATGCTAAATGCATGGCACGAGCAGTATCAAATAATATAAAATAAAATACAAGTAATGATAACAAAAAAGCAAGATGCTCTTTTAGCATTTTCTCAAAATAGATTTTTGTGTAATGCCAGGTATTTTAATGTATTTTATTTACATTTATATAGAAGTTTTAAAAAGACACAATATAATAATAATACATTTGTTATGATTAAAAAATAAAACATCCAACATTTTCGTGAAAAAAAAACCTTTCTGAATGTGTTTTCCCACTTGTTTAGATAAATCGTTAGAGTTTTTACTTATCTGCAACGCAGCCTATTTAGTCTTTCTTCATTAATCTAATTTCAGTCTAAATGCGGAGGTGCTTATAACTTCAGTAATCTATCACAACATTCGCTGAGTTCGTACCGTTTAACTTTAATAGAAAAATATATAAAGATCCCCCTTGTTCCCTTGGGAGCCAATCAGATTTGCGTTACACGTCAATGCAACAGAATGGAGAGCGGAGCTACTGCGGATCAGTGCATATGGCATTAGCGGCCAGGGTGGGATAGGCAGGAGAGACGTTTCAGATACAGTGCGAGAGAGAGTAACAGTCACCCACTCGAGCACAACCTCGGACGATACAAATATGACTAGTCAGTACGACGACGATAGCCGCGACCGAAGCGAATGTAAAAGCAAGTCGCCCACCGTGCTTTCCTCCTACTGCATAGACAGTATACTGGGCAGAAGAAGCCCGTGTAAAGTCAGACAACTGGGAGCGCAAAGTTTGCCAGCACCCGTCAGACCGGACCACGACCAGTCAGCTGAAGGTAAGCGCCTTAACACTTTGACGCTATGTCTTTTATGCTGTTTTACGTTTTTTCACTAACATGGCATACTGTTAATTGATTTCGCGCTCATTTAACTTCATAGCTGAAGAGATGTGTACAAAAATAGCGTCCTGGTCAGAAGCAACACCTCTGCGTGAAGTCCTGAAAGTTTTCAGAATCTCTCAAATAAACAAATTAATATATTAAATAAGAAATACTTTTTTTTAATGCTTTAGCTACTGTTTTAATCTTTTGAAAGAAACTATTTGGCTTCTTAATTGACCAATACTTTGATTAGGCTAACAAAAATGTATAAATCCATGTTTTCCAGCTACCATGGTAGGCTATATATTAAATTACTATCTAATAGCCATGACTATAGTACAATGTTGAAGAACCTGTAAAAAAATACGTTTTATGTTATAAAAACAAAAAAAAAAACCTTATGCTGTAAAAATCGTTTTTATGTTCTTGGCTAACACACCAAAAACACTTTTAAGAGTGCGTAATATTTACTCTATCCCTGAACAGGTGAATGTCCGTTTATAACGCTGTCTTAATTCGGAGTGCTTGGTGCATTTAAAAATATTATATTCTTTTATTTTTCCAGTCACCTCTAAAGAGAACTCGTTTGACGCAGACATGCACCTGCCGCCCAAACTTCGCCGGCTCTACGGTCCTGGGGGGAAGTACCTGGACTCCGGGAGGGGGTTTCACGAGCATCTAGAGAAGGGTGAGAGGGAGAGACTGCTGGATCAAGCCTGCGAGAGTCTCAAAATCAGCCAAGCGCCACAAGTCAGCATCAGCCGTAGCAAGTCATACAGGGAGAACGCGCCCTTCAGCCAGAGTGATGAAGGCCAGAGCCCCGAGCACACGGCCCAGGAGCTGGTGGAGCTCAGCACACTGAAATTTGAAGAGGACGTTGTCAAAGAGGAGGCGTGCGGAGACGCTAGTCTGTCTCCCAAGGATGAAGAGAGTCTGCACAACGATGGGGATGTAAAAGATGGAGAGGACAGTGTGTGTCTGTCGGCCGGCAGCGACTCGGAGGAAGGGATGCTAAAACGGAAGCAGAGAAGATACAGGACTACCTTCACCAGCTATCAGCTGGAGGAACTGGAGAGGGCCTTCCAGAAAACACACTACCCTGATGTGTTCACCAGGTAGATATACTGCTTATTTTGGCTTATAGATGTAGTGACAGAAAAAATCATATTATGAACAGAATACATAAAACGAGCGAAACATTTTCTAAGTATTATAAACACACACACACACACACACACACACACATATATATATATATAAAATAATAATAATGTATATTGTTACATTTAGATCTGTTTATATTTTAACTAGGCTATCATCGAAATAACATCACTAATCATTAGCCTTACTTTAAATTATTTTTCCAATACAAATAAACACTCGAAGAAATAAACAATTTAATATTTCATTTCTAAATATTTTAACATATTTCAAATATTTGTGAAAATACAAAGCCCCAGATGTATAGCTATAGGCCTATATATATATATATATATATATATATATATAAAAACTATGGAAACATTTAAATTATGGAAACATCAATCAATTAAAAAAAGAAAAGAGGAGTACATACATGAAATAAAACCTTTGTAGCCAACACTTCTGTTATGAATATATATATATATATATATATATATATTCTGTTTAGAAGCTAACCGTTTATTATATTTTGCATTCTAGAAAATACAATACACCGGTTGATTGTTTTTTTATGAAATCGAGGAGACAATCGGCGTCACATTCTGTAGTAAATATCAGATAAATATTCACTGAAACGTGTGCATACTGGTTTATGTCCTGTCCTGTACATTTTATTCTTATTCGACGGATACTCACATTTTTCTCTATGGCTCAGTTATAGTTAATACAGTATCACTGTGAACATTCGTGACCGTCAAAATAAATATATGAGGGCATGAAAAGAGCCCAAGACCAGCAGCAGCCTACTTCAAACTCAAATGAATAAATTGATAGTTTTAATTAAGAGATTTATTTAAGTTTATTTAAGTCAATTTAAGACTGTTCTGAATGGGTTTTAGGCCTATTTTTTTTAGTGTCAGTGATAAAATGATAATTGTTGGCTTCATGTTATTTTGGAACAGCCATAAAATGCCGACAAGGCAAATGTCAAATATATAAACAATTAAAAATGTCATGGTTTTAAATAAAATAATGTCATAAAATTAGATCTATTTTTTTTTGTACGGACGCTATTAGGCCAGTCTTTGTCCCTGTCATAGTTATAAATTTACATTTAAATTATACTGTTTTGTTTATTTAAAAATGCAATGTTGCTACACAATTGATGTTCTTTATTTTATAATGGAAATCACATTATAATAAATTTGAACATTAATAATAATGAACTTTATCTTGAAAATATTGCCCTACATTTATTCCTTTTTCGTATAGTCACGTTGCATAAAAGAAAAATAATCAATATGCCACACAACATAAGACTATCAAATAAAAAACATCAGTCTGCCTAATGACAAATTTACCCGAGGAACGTTTTTCTTTAACCAAAATGTTCGTTGTTGATCATGAAATATCGATGTTTATATTGACGTGGTAGATAATTGTCATAAATTTAGCCAGGTATATTTTCAGTAAATGCTCAATTGTCATATAATAGTCTAGATGCCATTATTTCCATCATTATGTTGTTACAGTCAGTGCACTAAAGCCTCGCCCAACGAAACGACCTATTATGAAAAACGTACAAGTTATCCGTTCGATTCTCATCAGCCCCAAATTGCTTTCATAGGTTTCTGACAATTTAGGCAAAATCTGTTTTCTTGCGATGTTTGTGGGTTTAAAAAATCCCTGCACACATTATGATGATCTATATTTTCTATTCCAGAGAGGAGCTCGCGATGAGGCTGGATCTCACAGAAGCGCGCGTGCAAGTGAGTGCTTACTATTCTTCCTTTCGAGCACTAAAATAAAACAGAAAATAGATCGAATTTAAATGCATAATAATATTATAAAACACAACCGAGAACCCTGACTCCATCCAGATGTTAAAAGCATTTAAATTGCAGCGAATTGAGAGAAATTGCCTGTAATATGACAACTTGTCGACATTTTGAAGATAAAGATTAACTAAATGATGTGAGCCTGCGAATTCTTGCAATTTGCTTACTTGTAGACGTTAAGACAATATACCTAATGGTCTATATTTAATTTCATTTTAAAGTGACAATCGTAAACTTGGTTAAATGACCCTGTACGTCATGGCAAGGTCTTTCCTGTTATCGAAAGTTATTATACACAATAGAGCGAACATTTTAGCGGCAATTACACAGACGCCCCTGATTCATAAAAGCGCACTTAGCGAGAGAGCAAACACCGCTATTCCAGGGAGAAAATGGTGTTTGAATTCTCATCGCCGGCGCGGGGGAGAGGGAGGGGTAGGGGGATAATGCTATTTGATTTCCCATTTTGTGATTGCAATAGACCGGCATTGATCCGATGCTTTGCACTTGGAACGAGTGAGAGACTATTAAGGGTGTTTGCCACCCCTCCTTTCTCTATTCAAAGCGTGGCTCGCATGTTCAAGCCCAACTCTCATAACCAAAGAGACAGTGCAAACATGAGGAAGCTACCAGGGTTATTGGCCGTGTAAAACAACAGATGTCAATTTGGAGATGTGGGAGAACAAATCACTTAACAGGCTCGATCAGGAGGTGATAAAGCTAATAAATGCCCCAGGGGCCACGTAATGCAAAACGGTTTGGAGCATGTGTGAGGGGGGCCGAGGTCCCTGTTGGTTTGTCTGTTGACACTTTCCTTCATTATGAAGTCCCTGTCTGCAGGTCGTGTTCTTGCCGCACAACCTGGTGGGGTTTAGCAGGACAGGAGGGGGATCGTGGGAAAGTTAAATAGCCTTTTCAAGCAACTTACATTTGGAGGAATTTAATTTAAAGTGCATTAATTGTTATTGGACGCCGTTCAGCTGTTATTTCGACATCTTTTGTTAACACGGCTCTTAATTACCACGCTCCACCCCGTTTTTTGCTCTGCCCGAACCAGATTTTAATTAGCAAAGTTAGGGTAACAGACCGTAAGTTTGGGGCCATGTAATTACCCTTGACTTCCAGCCTATTTGTCACCTCATTAAAGCGAACCAAATATTGCACATGAACAAGAGCGACAAGCTCATGCGTAAACGACCATGCAGGCTGTCAGGTGGAATATTAATGGCTCTGGATCAGAAACATGAAGGGACAACTTCTCAAGGCCAGCTATTTAAGCGTGTTCCTCACTCCAAACCTAATTGCATAGATGCATTCATCTGAACACCAGCAGTTGTTAGTGAAGTTTGGACTTTAATGAGGCTTCTCTTCCAACTCTTAGGTTTGGTTTCAAAACCGAAGAGCGAAGTGGAGGAAACGTGAAAAGGCAGGTGTCCAGGCTCACCCCACGGGCTTGCCTTTTCCCGGGCCGCTGGCAGCTGCTCACCCGCTGAGTCACTACCTGGAAGGAGGTCCCTTCCCACCTCACCCTCATCCAGCTCTGGAGTCAGCGTGGACCGCCGCAGCGGCAGCTGCTGCTGCATTCCCAGGCCTGGCACCACCTCCAAACAGCTCTGCCCTCCCTCCTGCCACACCCCTCGGCCTAGGAACCTTCCTGGGCACAGCGATGTTCAGGCATCCGGCCTTCATTGGACCTACTTTTGGCAGGTAAAGTCCATTTGCGATCACATGGTTCCAAAAGATTGTCCAGTAGAAGAACCATTTTAGGTTCTATTTTTAATCAGTTTGAATTTTTATCAGCCTAAATAACTTTTTTCCAGTCTAAAGATCCTTTTGTGCAACTGATGTTAAAGGTTCCTCATGAAACCATAGATGCCAATAAAGAACCTTTAATTCTAAGAGTAATTATCACATTCAAAAATGCCCATGTCTCTAATGTTGTAGCCTACAATCATCCGACTGATGCTAAACCTAAAAATGAGCTGTTTAATCACTGGCGTGAGCATGAGCCCTGCACATTATATCACAGGCACTCTTTCTTCTTCGTTTAGACTCTTCTCAAGTATGGGTCCTCTGACCAGTGCTTCCACGGCCGCCGCTCTCTTGCGCCAAACTGCACCACCAGTGGAGGGTCCAGTGCAGCCGCCGACAACCCTGCCAGAACCTTCTTCTTCCTCATCCTCTACGGCTGCCGACCGCAGGGCATCCAGCATCGCAGCACTGCGTCTCAAAGCAAAGGAACATTCGGCCCAGTTGACCCAACTGAACATCCTGCCGTCTGGCACTCCGGGGAAGGAAGTGTGCTGATCCTTCTCCTCAAAAACAAAACAAAATGTTAAAGAAACCATCTCAACAAAATGCACGACCAAATCCATATAGCACTAGCACACCGGAGACCCGTTCAACACTGGAGTCGTTGCCAAGTCACTATGCCTCCCACTGGACATCATCACTATAATTTACACAGTGCACCAAACATGTTTCAAAACCCTGAACATAGAGATTCTGAGTGTAATGTAGGCATCTCAGAGGGTAAGTTAGGGAGGCTGTGCTTGGTAAAGTCATTGAATCAGTCGGGTCTTTGGGTGAGGAGGAAATGTGGTAAAAGACACATTTACACCCACACAGAGAAGAATCATTGGAACCACATTGCAATACACAAAGAACTCAACATTTCTTCCTAGTCTTCTCTCAGTGCTGAAGCAGAGATGGGTCAATATGCCAAAGGGAACTGCCACAACCTGCTACCCATCCTGAACCACATCCGTTCACTTTTGGCATCAGTATTGGCAAAACAAATCAAATTTCTGAAAACGAATACTCAGCTTTAATTTCTGTTCGTTTCCAACTCTTATGTTAAATATGATATTTAGGAGAGAAAAAAAATAATGAAAAAGAAATGCTTTGTTTTAAGGATGAACAATGTGAAAATCTAAACTTTAGCCTGTTTACTGATCTGTTAAGGGTATCTTGTATATATAGCTCTGTTTAAAAAAGGAATGAAAATGGGGGCAAAATGACAAGAAAAAAATAGTTTATTTCAAAAGATGTTTTGAGAACATGATCTCGGTGTAGTACTGTAGGAATGGTTTCACGTAGATTCATCCTTTGTTCGTTTGATTCAAATTTTAGATTTTTAGATAATTATTTATGTCTGCCCGGTAGAGAGCTTGAAATCCAGACCGGGAAGTTTTGCTATTCAGTGGGAATTTTCCCTGTCGCGCGCAGGGACCATGTCGGAATAAAAGAAACTGGTGAAACATAGACCTTTCTGTATTATTTACAACTGGTAATGCAAGTTGAATTTACTGAAATAATAAGTTTACACTTTTTAAAGGTTATCCGTCATTTTATTTTCATATTATGATTGTATTATTATTATTAAAAATAAAACAAAGCACCATTAGTAAGCCTATCGCCTTGGAAAACGAAATATTTCTGCAGTTCAAAAATAACAATAAATAAATAAATAAAATCTGTTGCGAAATATAACTAGGCCTATTTTTCTATAGCCACGATTTCTTTTGGTTATTTCCAATCTAATGATCGTAACACATATACTATCATTTTAAAGGCTAGTACCGATTTATAGCCATAAGAGTTTATTTCAAGAAGTAAATGGGCAATTATTCGGTGGGGAACCTGGAGTCACTAATAAGAGAAAACAATTTAAGTGGTCACTTAAAGCAGGAATCAATTACCACAGCAGTTCAGTGTGGCTAACTACAATCATAAACATTCACGTCGTGGAAAGAGGCTTTTTTTGCTTGTTTCAGTTTGCTATAAACGATTGAGAATAGTTTACGTCGAGCATAACCAAAATAACGTATTTATTTGTATTTAGTCAGATGATGATATTCATGACGGCTCTATTCTTCAAGCCTTGACAAAAAGCGGCTTGTAATTATTCCGCCATCTCATCCGTTGTAGGCCATACAACTTATAGAGGCGCTAAATTGGACGCAACATCTGTAAATGCCCAACTCCGCTAAGTCCCTTTCTCATTAATGAAGTAACAAGCAGTTTATCAAAAAGTCTTTCTTTCGAATTCCTTATTTAATTCCCCAAATCCCTCTCCGTTGGATCTCACGCGCGAAGCGATGCCATTACTGCAATCAATGCGCTCTATTCAAACGAAGTCATTTTCGCCCATTTGACCCGTCCATGGTGTCGAACCAAATCGCGTGAAATTACCTCAAGGATTAATTTTCTTCTTTTTCGCGCGCGCCGCTGAAAAGACTTCTCCTTTCCTTGTTTTACCCGCGCTAATCCGTTTCATTATGACGCCACAAACAAGCAGGATCAGTGAAGATGGAACGAACGGGTTGGGAGGCGTGAGGATCAGTGCTCCTATAACGCCCAACAAATTCTTCTCCTAAATATCGCGCGTTAAGGACCTCCCTCTGGCAGCAAGGCCATATTAAACATGTTGGCATGCGAGAATATGTTCAAAGGAGCATTAAGCAAAGGAAACCAATTTTCTCTCCAGTGCCGTACCTCCAAGCGAGGTGCAGACTCCCCCCCCCCCCTTCTATTTGTGGAAGGGACCACTGGAGCGTGCAGCCCACTTCTGTTGGGATTTTTATGAGATTTTCCAGAATGCCTTAATCTTATTGTGAACATTATTAATGAATCGCAAACCAATTTGCTCGTAATATCTGGGGAATGCTCGCCACAATTGTAGAGGCACTGACCTGAAGTGCTTAGGGCGACTTTCTCTTTAACTCTTTTATTACAATGCATGAATGAATGAAGAAACAGGCTTTGTGGAGGCTAAATTTGCCTCTATTTGTGGAGAGTGTGTAGATGATTCATTGCCAACGTTCTGACCACAAAGTACGCTGAAGAGCGCCAAAACACCTGTTTGTGAACCACCAATAAAAATCAAAGGCACCAAGTCATTTCAGCAAAATGAGTGGACGTTCCATTTTCAAAAAACTAAATTTAAACACTATTAGAGAACAAGTCTTATATATATATATATTATATTATATATATATATATATATATTAATTGTATAGCTGTCATGATGGCTTTTATTAGGAAAAAAGTTAGATAGGCCTACAAGCCGCAAAATCAATCCCTTTTTCTTGAGTTCATTATGACATTTTTTATAAATGTAATTGTGCATCATTTTAATAATCCTTATGATGGTTTAGTAAAATGTCTATTAGAATAAAAAAATCAAATAAAGGAATAAACAGAGAGAACGTTTATTTTTTCAAAGTCAAAATGGCATCTTTGTAGGGGGAAAAAATACTATTGACAAGAAAAAAAAAATGCATTAACTTAAAATTTCATATGCTTTTCCTTGATTTTAGTTTACTGGGCTGTGCTTCAACAACCAGCGAATAATCACGCTTTTCCATCCCGACACAGCTCGAGACATCGGGGGTAGGTGAAAGCACTAAAGGCGCTTTGATGAGCCTTTCGTCTCCTATTGGAGCAGTAGAGTAAGAACGTGAAAAGGGTTGAATGGCGGGCCACTGGAACCCTGTCCCCTTTTGGTGTGCCTTAATTCCTTCGTCTCTTTTACCCTCATCCAATTAGTCCAGTGTATTAAGCGGTTTATCATCTCATAGCCTGCTATTCAGTGAAACAAGAGGAGCACTTTGCAATAGGGCCGGCTTTCCTTTTGACACCCACGGGTACTTACATATTTCGCGATGCCATGAATAATAGAGAAAGAATAGGGCACTAATTCCCTCATCAAAGAGAACCTTGTCCACCGCTTTGCTCAACACCACCATTCTGGTCAAAAAGACAGGCAATAAAGCTTAGCATAACAAAAACGAATCATTCTTATTAGCTTAGTGGGGTAAATTAATGCAAAGCCTCGTCTGCATTGAGTGGCCCAGTTTGAAAACAGCTTCCGCGGGCACGACAAAAGCGCGTTCGTGGTTAAAGGAATGTCCCGTTGAAAGCCCCACATCATGCTATGTCTTAATCTTGTAAAAGTGCGACATAACATTCGGGAACTACCTGCATCTGTTAAGTTTCGTTCCGGGGCGCACATTAAGCTTAATGTATATATAGGCCAATATATGTTTAATACATCAGCAGCAGAGGCCTACAATGTGCAAAATGCCTTCTTGTCAAGCTGCGGACAGAAAGCAGCTCTTAAGTGTTGCTGCACTCTCCAAGGTCGGTGCCATTAGTCGCAGCCGTTTAAGGCGATTTTTTTTTTTCAAGCATGGCATTTATGGAAATTGACATCTGATGAAATGGTTTAAGACATCGTCTAACTGTCATTATAAACACACGGAATGAGCGAGTGAAGCACCACATTCTTAAAACCGACTCGATTTAAGTGGACTAATCTCCTCGCTTTCACACACTCTTGGCTTGCCATTCTCCAGGTCTTGAAAATGGAGCCTTCCATTTGGAGAAGTTAACTCGCCCTCTTCAAATGTGTAAATGTCACCACTCCCTGCGGCATGGAGAAATAAAATAATCAAAAAGGGAAAAAAAAAAAAAAAAAAAAAAAAAGTGTTTTATCAAATGCTTTTATTGAAGTTTCCGTATAAAAAACAATTAAGAATCTTGAGACACTTTTATAAGCAACAAGCATTCAAAATATGCATGGCAAGCTGTCACAACGATGCAATCCGTCTAATAAACTCGCAACATACCAGCTGAGAGGATTTCAAACAAGAGTTCAATCGTTGGAAACTCCACAAATCACTGGCTACCTCTGTATCATTGGCTAATTGCTGTGCTGTTAAAGATGAAGGGGGTAGTAGAGAAGTCATTACTGAACTAAGACCCCTTCAAACCGCTACAAGCCCCCCATGAACTTGCCTGTCATTACCTCTGATTGTTATCTCTAAAAACCCAGTGTGTGTGGTGCTACCGGGGGAGTGGGGGGCTGGGTTTGTGTTGAGAGTGTCTTTAGCCCCTTATCATGGCCATTTTACCACAGATTCATCATCGATTAGACCTGGACAAAGGCTAAATGGGATGGGACACAAGAACACAGATTAGAGCGAGAGACAGGTGCTCCAACATGGAAAGGTTTGGTGATTACATGCAGATTGACTGTGAGCTTGTCACCTTTGACCTTAATTCACGTCCAAGCCGTCAGGCACAAAAACGCTGTCAGGGATTACAAATGCAAAGCAAGTCAGCTAGAAAATAGCATAGATTACAGAATCACAAGGTGTATTTACAGCAGACAGGAATTAAAAGATGAAAATATAACATTGTACGGGTTCTCTCGGTGGGAGAATAGGCATAAATATTATGCCATATCTGATTACCCAGGTTCATTTCGGGACAGTTGGTCAATACTTGAGGGCTGTAAAGGCTTGGAAAAGTTTGGCGAGGTTGACCTCAGAGTATCCGCTTGTGGAGAGGACGTTGTTTGTTATATCCTTCAGCATTTTGTACACTTTTTCTTCTTTCCAGGGATTCTTGAATTTCTCTGAGAAGAAAAGGAGACAAATTTTGAAATCACCAGACTTCTAAAATCTTTAAAATGCCATTATGAGGCCCTAAAACATAAAATAGGCTATATATTTTCAACTTATAAACCTCTATTTTTACTGTATAAAAATAAATAAAGCATAACAATATGCAGATAATATGGTAACAAGGTTCATTAGTTAATCTAGACTAAGAATAAACAATATTTCTACACTATTTATTAAACTTATGGCGAGTTCAGACTGCACGATTTTAGCCCTGATTTTGACTCGCTGACAGGTTTTGAGAAATCGCCGACAAATGCCCGAAATCACAGGCAAATCGGTGCTCGTGCACGCGAGTGACAATCAC
>JAUCMS010000052.1:15626484-15641846 GCA_032357445.1 Enteromius radiatus | reverse complement strand
ATACCCCAGATAGTCATGCAGTGTGAAAAGATATGTGACTCGACTACTTTGAAAATCGTGCAGTCTGTACGAGCCATTAGCTAGCATGAACTAATTATGCACGGTTGTATTTTTATTAACTAACATTAAAAAAAATGATATCTTATTGTAAAGTGCACTGATCATTTTTATTTAACTATATAAAGAGAATAAAATTAAAGGTATGGGGAAAAAAAAACTATTAAAAATTACTTTGCTTTTAATAAATTTATATTTTAAAGGAGAATAATCACTGCAGCAAAACAAAAAATATTATTATTATTTTTTTTTTTAAGTATGTCACCATGTGACATTTTCGCAAACATACATTTGGTTACAAATACATTTTAATCAGATTTTCATTTACCGTTCTACAACTACAAAAAAAACATGAGCGTGGCAGCAGGGAGGGCTGGAGTGGATCCATAACGAGTCAAAACTGATACGAAAAGAAAAATATCAGTCATAATATCGAACTATGCTCACGGACATGTGCTTGAGGAGGTCTATCAAGTATCATTTCAAATGAAAGTCTTTGAGAATCGATAAGGAACCAGCAATCCAGGCAGTTTGAGGCTAGAGCACTGGTGAGAGGGGCTAGGTGTCTGCAGAAGCTAAATAGACTCTTCTGCCAGGGGGCCACGGGGTCATGCAATCGGGTCGATATCCAAGGTCATTTATCCCATCAGGAGGGCCTTCAATACTATAGAGACGATAGAGGAGTCACCGGCAGGCTAGCAGGACTGAATGAGAATTACAGACTGAATCAAAAGCCTTTAACCAAAGACTTTTGTTAAAAGCAAGTCTTTGCTTTGAGAAGAAAGAACCAAGACGTGTTTTTACATGATTGTACCTTGAGAATATGTAAATGCCCAGGCTGAAATACGACCCTGCATCTTTTATTAACACAAAAAAGTTTTTCTTATGCTTGAAAGACGACTGAATCTGTGCCTCCTAAATGTTTCTGAACACCCAACTGGTGGTCTAGGACACAGTCCATCTCCATTAGCAGGTGTAGTAGAAACAGAGTTACAGAGTTGCCCCATGGGGGAAGAAAGGTCAGTCGCAGAAAGTGGCCAAACACGAACATCAAAAAAGAGGGATAGCATTCCAAACGCACCATCTGCAGAGCCGCTCACCATTATCGTGCACGCATTTTTACCTCTAGAAGAAGAAAGAGACGTGAAAGAAAACAAAATGCTGGCACATGGAATAGGGAGAGGGGGACTATTTACCTGAGGAAAGAAAGAAAAAGGGGGGGGCTGAAGAAAGATGATGATGCATGATCAAGGGAAAGCAATCATGTCATCATTTTTGAAAGGTGGGAGAAAATAATTTTTTTTTCTTTCTCCTCTCCTCTTCTTCATTCTTTTCCCTCAATCACTGTGTGCAGAATGTATAAAAGAAACCTAAAAGCCACAGAGGTTGTCAGAGACCTCGCGTTCCCTCCCGGCCCGGCAGGGGTCGCGTTTAAAATAAATAGCATTTTTAAGCGGCAGAATAGATGTGAAGAGATAGTGAGGGACGACGTGAGAAAAAGAGCAGAGCAGACAGCAAAAGAAAGAGAGGAAAGAATGGACGAAAAAAAAGAGAAGCCAGCGGGTGCGACAGAGGACGGCGAGAAGACAGTCCGGAGAGAGAGAGAGAGAGTGTATCAGCTTCCATGTGCTCTAACAAGGTGTAAATACAATAACAAGCATGTAATTAAGTGAGCATGATGAAGTTAATGGGGATCATACATTCCATTTGGGCTGCTTATGAATATTCTATTAGATGTTATCAGGCAGCTGGAATAGCTTTTAATTTAATCATCATTCCGAGCAGAGAAAAGTTCTTTGTGCGAGTGTAATTGCACAGAATGAATAATTGATTTGACAATCGCACCCGCGGATTTCCAGCAGCTCAAGGCAGGCAGAGCGTGGGGGAGGAGGGCTGGGGGAGGGCACGCGCGTCGTGCCCTGAAGAGGTTGCCGAGGAGCTCGCCTGCAAATTGAGCACTATCAGTACACAGATAAAGGACAATTTTTATTTTATCAATGCAGTGAAATTACATTACTGCCTGAACATAATCACACTGCCCACACTTAAGAGGAGACAAGGCAGAGAGGGAGAGCGAATTAGAAAGAGCAAGAGATACAGAGAGCGACTGATGCGGAGAGCGGGAGAGAAAGTGAGAGAGAGAGAGAGAGAGAGAGAGAGAGAGAGAGGAGGAAATGGAACGGAGGGAGCAAAAGGGCTTGCCTAAAAGACGTTATGAATTGCTCTTCATGAAAAGAATGAAATCAGAGTTCAACATGATTTGGAAGTCATTGATATGGGATATCTAATTTTTTTTCCAAACTGCAGAAAAAAAACTGTTTTATTATGGAAGGACTCCTGCCGTGCATGAAATTGCCTCCACATTTAACTCAGTAGCTGCAATCAGGCGGAGGACTGTGGTTTACATGTAGATCAGACTCAGAGTCTGCATCTAAATGTCTCTCATTTCTCACACGCGTATGCGCCGATATACACAAAGAAAAAGCACCCCACGCATGCTGCGTGCAGACACAATGCGTGTGTGCGATATAATCCGCTCATTGAGCCGATGAGAACGTTGGCAAAGAAGGTTGGACAGGAGGATCATGGGAGTCAAACAGGACTTTTTGATTCATTTTTACTGTCAAGGCCAGAGACCGTATTGCTCAGAAGCACAAATGTCTGTTCAATTCACAAAAATATTATTTTTGGGAGAAAAGTTCATAAGAGCAATCTTAAAAATTCAAATCTGTATAATAAGTTAATGTCATTAGCAGTTAAATAAGTATAAAAAATATTTACAAGCACACATAGAATCAATACTTTAATACTATAATTATTATATATTATATATTTATATTATACCTTTAAGCGTACATTCCATCAATATTTATTTAAAATGATATTTTTAAAAACATAAAATAAAAATTAAGTGTTAGATATAAATCAATTAAAAGACTACATGTTCTGCAAAAATAAAAAAACTGATGAAAAGTAGATGTAGATATTTAAAAAAAGTATACCATATAAATATTATAATAAAATAAAATTTTTATAGGAATGTAATATCAAAATATTACAGTACTATAATTATATTGTAAAACAACTGCACTGTAAAATAAATTAAAATGAATTGAATTTGATGTTCAAAAGGTCTATATTTTTTAAAATTATTTTTATACTCCACTTCTAAGCTTGGATTTGGGTTGGAAATGGCAGTAGAACTTTTATTTTGAAGGAAAACTCCAGGTGCAGTGGAAAATGTCTTACAAATGTGGCAATACAAATCTAGTAAAATTGTTTACTAAAATAAGCAAACTGCTGGTCGTTAGCTTCCCAAATGTACGCTTAACTCACAGCACATGCAATAATGAGTTCACTGTGAACTGAGCTGTTCTGAGGCACGGTCAAAAAACAAAAAAACAAAACACTGAATCACGAGCTGATAACCTGAGCGAAGTGAATGCTTTTGGGTTTATTTCATTTGACAGATACTGTGCCAAGACATAATGACCCAAAATACAACGCTAAAGAACTTTTTTGTTAGAAAAAGAAGTTTAAATATATTTAAGAAACTACACTTTTTTGCCAGGGAAAACTAACTTATATATACCACTATGATACAGAGCTAGTTTTGGTAATACCATTATATCCCTAGTATATAACATATATAATATACTACATATATCAAATGTATAAAATGTATAAGACACAAAAAAGTAAAAAGTGTAACTGAATTTCAAAAGAAAAAAAAATCTTAAAAATACAAAACTTGAGATTAATTGCATTCACTATAAAAGTAAAAGCAAAAAATTACAGATTAACGACGAGCCAACTTTAAACATTCCTGAGATGAAAATCAACTGGATCAGGCTTTAGAGCATGTTCGGTGGTTTAAATCTGGCATTGTGAGTTGAGGTGAGGGGACAGGTTACAGACAGTGATTTCCTTGGATATAGATACTTGAGAGAAGGCATTTTCTTTCCTTTACCTTACTCTCTGTGTGAATGTGTGTGAGGGAGTGAGAGAGAGTGTGTGAATGTGTATTTGTGTGAAGGGGGGGTTGGGAGGCCAATTTCCATCAGTCTTTTCTCTCTGAAGGAATCAGGTAATCTAGTGAGGAAAAGACTGCAAATGGATAAAGCACTGACCAGCAATTTCACCATCAAGCAACGGAGGGATGAATTCAGCACAGCCCTCTTTCTTTCACAGCCCTGCAATGCATCCCAGCAGAACCAAACCACAGCACCACCCCTGGCCAAGACGACACACTGCAGCCCATCCAAACAAACTCCATGTAATTTTAACTCCTCTCTGGGCTTAACTTCCCAGACTGACCAAAAGGTTCATTCACTCTTCTCATTGTTCAGATGCCTTCCAGCGGCCGCGGCCGAAGACAGCTGGAGACTTCTAACCTCCAGCCTCGGCGTCCAGCAGAAACGGCTCTCTCTTGCTCAATCTACCAGCAACGTACGTCTCCAGTTATCTAAAGCTCCACAATAACAGCGGAGCAGACAGAATAGGGGGAAGATTGGTTTTTCTATTGTGCTGCTGGTCTGGCATAATGCCCACTTTAAAAGCAATTCCTCCGTCATCAGAGACAGACAGAAAATCTAGCAGATACGACACTAAATGTCTCATGGTGTGAGGGGGAGGTGGTTGGTAAATTACGAGAAGGCATGCGTGTGTGTGTGTGGGAAGAGGGCAGCTAAAAGTTTTCTGAACTGTACTTTATTCCACTACCACTCCCGAGAATTTCCATCGGCATCAACAGCGGCGGACCACAGCTCAACCCTCTGCCTTTGTTCGCAGCGCTCTTGTAATCGGTGCAAATGCACTGAAGAAAACACACTTTGGTGGAGGAGCGTAACAAGCTTCTAGAAAGATCTACAAACACAACCTTCTAAGCCCTTGTATGGTTTACCATTGTGTTATGATTATTTTCATTTTACCATTAGCCCATCCAATGACACACATGATGTGACTGGCATCACTAACCTGCTTTTAGTCTCACTGATCGATGCATCTATGAGTAAATAGACGAGACCATCATCTCACACACACACACACACACACACATATATTAATACTCTCAAATGATTAGTTGTGATTAATCACATCCTAAATAAATGTTTTTACTGACATAATATATTTGTGTGTACTACATATATTATGTATATATAAAAACACACATACAGGACATATTTTGAAAGAAATTACATGCATATTAATACAATTGATTGTACATAAATATATTTATATAAATATAAAAAATATATATTTTTAGATATCTAAAACTTTCTTAAATATATACATGAATGGATGTGCATTATATATATATATATATATATATATATACACATACACACACATGCATATATATTTATTTATTTATTTTTACTGAAATACAAAGCTGAAATAAAGAAACTGCAAAATGGCAACATCTCAATTTTGTTTAGGGTAACTTGGTAGCACTTCACAATAAGGCTTGTTTGTTAACATTAGTCAACAATATCAATTAACAAGAACTATGCTTCTACAGCATGTACAGTACTAATTATAGTTAATGCTAAAATCTCAAGTTGTTTGTGTTAACCTTAGTTAATGCACTGTGAGCTAACATGAACTAACAATGAATGATAAACTAAAGTTAACAAAGACTAATTAATACTATAAATTTATTGTTTATTGTTTGTTCGTTCATGTTAGTTAACACATTATCTAATGTTAACAAATTACACCTTTTTGTAAAGTGTTACCAGTAACTTTAGTTTAACTAAAATAAACTTTGGGACTTGAAAAGAAACATACATATACACAGAATAATTTTTATTATATAAACAAAAACAGACTGTAATTTGCAACCTTACAAACCTGTGACCACCATTACTAACAGGCATTAGACTAGCTCTTCACTGACTGGTTTAGGTGAAAGTCTTAATGGTGAAACAATTAAACGTGTTTAAAGTCACAGCTGGCTACTATTTTACAAATTCCAGGTCAAAACCAACATTACTGTCGTATCTTCATCATGTACTAGCTACTTAACCTAATGTAACTACACCTGCAGTACATAAATAAAAGGATGCTGTAATAGAAGAGGTGCCCAGTGCGAAACAGAACCCCTATAACAGCAAAGTTACATCCCAGGGTCTAAATAAGAAACTGGACCAGGTAAAAGGAAGTACAAGGCATGCAGCCCTGTAATTTCACCCCTAGACCCCGGTAAACCCTGCGGTCTATAATACAGTAATGTGTAGTATTATAGTGAGAGGGGAGATAACCGTTCCAAGGCTATACTTCAAAGCCGTATGAGATGTCCTCTCCTAATCCCACAATATACACGTGCATGTGGCAGAGCTACATGTATATATACAGCGCAATGCTAAAGAAAGACGCGCGTGACACTAAACGCAACTAGAAAGTGAAAAACTCCAAATAATAAATGGAATAAACAAATGGTTTCTGAGAACAACTGCGAAGAAAAAAAAAAAAGAGGAGGAGGACAGGAGTAGTAACGTCACCTCTCATTGCGCCCCGGTAAAAATCAGGGCTAGAGGGTTAAAATTACTCCTTCAGGAATTAGAGCCCCGGCTGCAGTGATGGGCAGTGTGGCTGACAGAATGCCATAGATTGGCCACAATTACTCGCAGAAACAACAGTCGGGAAAAAGTAAAGAAATAAAATTCCCCAGAGAAGCCAAGTCTATAATCATGTTAGGCCCCCGCCCCCCGATACACTCTCCCCTCGGCCTGCTCCACGTTCTGAGTGGTCATCTATTGATTACACATTATATTTATCTACAGCTCTAGCGCCCAGCTCGGAACCTCATCGGCACATGTAAAAATAAATAAATAAATGTATAAGTCTATTCCAAGAGGTCCTTTTTAATCAAGTGACATCAATCAAAAAGGATTGTGGGTAAGTAGCCATGGCTCGGCTAGCGGCGGTCTGGATCCTCCAACGACCCGCTGAAAACATATGCTCCATGTCCCATTATTTATGAAGGGCTATCCTTTAGCCTTCTCTCCAATTACTCGCCCTATCATTTTCCAAAATCTAAAAACTGTTTTCAATCAACATAGCCAGCGCTATTACCGAGGGCCTACGGGATGAGAGGAGGCTCTCTCTCACTCACTCCCCTCTTCCTTCCAACTGATTGGACCGCTTTGCATTCCGCACCGCGCCGTTCCGTGATTGAATCCGTCGCCTGAATTACGGCTGTCGACTCGAGGAGCTGAGGATTCTTAACCCAACCTAGTGGCCGCCTCCAGCCGCTGTGAGGTGTGTGTGTTCGGAAGTGTGCGCCAAGTCGAGGAAAAAGTGCTGGACGAGCGTTTACGGGCGATGTTTGTGAGCAAATTTTCAAGATAATTAGTGATAAAAGTCTTACGTCTATCCTCTACCGGCAGGACCTTTTTGACGGCATATTCCCAGTCGAAGATGAATCTGTAGAAGCACAGTTGGTTGTAGAGGGCCTTCTCTGAATACTACAATAAAAAAAAAGTAGAAAAGAAAACAGATTAGACCAGATATTGCAACTACAGGGCGATGAGACATACTGAAAACTCCCCAGTTGTTCCTTCTGGGGAACAAAGCCTCGTAAGGTTAACATGATTTGTCTCAAGATGGACCAGCTTTTCACTTTATTGAAGCTTGGCTAAAGGTTGCAAAACGTATGTGTGACAAGTTCACTGGGCAATTGATGCATTTTCATAAAACTGTACTGTAATATTTCAATATAGTATTAAAATATAATTCTGAAATTTGCAATGTTTACATGTAGTGGAGACAATTCTGTTCAGTTTTTATGTTCGTTATAGATTTTTTTCTGTAATTGTATATAGGAAAAGTACTGTAATTAAATAAACACTTTCATATTATAAAAGACAAGGTATGTATTCAATTGTATTTTTCATTGTGGCATCACATTTGGTATAAAAAAAAAAACAAACAGCGCTGAGGGCCTTTTGGCACAGTTTTAAACCCCAAGTACCATATCAGTGCTAGCCATCGACAAAAATTTAAGACCTGCTGATTATAAAAAGTAAAACTATTACTTTTACATTCAAAGCTCTTTACCAATTCTTCAGTGACACTGTGGTTGCTGATTATTCCTTTGCATATTCAATACAACTAAAAAAAGGGAAAAACCAATTAGCTAAAATCATACCGATGCGGTTTAGTACTACGTGTTATTGTCCCGGAGAAAATGAAAGGCTGAAGCGTAATGAGATTGGTGCGGCTCAATCAGGGAAAGCTGGAGAATCACCTGTGTTAATTACAGCTGCGGAGACAGGTAGTGTTTGTCGTATATTCTCCACTGTCACAGACAAAGACAAACACACGCGCTCAGTCAAACCCCGAGTTTGGAGTCACAGAACCTGTGAAACTGTCTGATTGGCCGAAAACAGCCAGTGTACTCCCCACCTTCTCTCCTGACAAAAGCAGGAAACGGTGTTTGGTTTGTAAATTCAGCTGTAATTACCGTTAGCCATGTGTCTAACTGCCAGAGGCGCGCAGGTCGAGCGAGAGAATAAAAGAGAATGGGGAGAGAGAGGAAAAAAGAGAACGAGAGAGAGACGTTCAGCTCTGAAATTACCTCTTTCATAATAGTTTGTTTTGATAAGGCAGCATGTGTGGATCTGATGAACAACTGTTGCTGTCAATTTGATTAGCCATTATACTTTTATGTTAATTGCTGTTATTGGGTCACAGTCTTTCTGTGTCACCATAGAATCAGAGCGATGTGGGTGCCGGAGGAGTTTAGCAAGGGCTCTCTCCTCAGCACAACGGCTTTTAATTGCCCTCTACAGCTTCCGATGAGCCCAGCAGCTGTTGACCCATAATGCACTGGCTGGTCAACAGCCGTGCCTGTCGATTCAGCAATGCGGCCATAATGGAGCTCCCATAATCAGCGCCAGGTCGCCATGTGCGCGCGAAGGAGATCGTGAACTAAAAATGCAGTCCAAGAAATAAGTGGACGGACACACAAGGAAGGGCCAGGATGAGCTTCACAGCTGTGCTGACAGGTGTCAAAAGGGGTGTGACCAAGGCGCCGTCAAACGTTATTGAATTTAAACCCCCCCATCCCGCAAACAGAGGCCCCTCCCTTATGCAGCTTTGCTCGGCTCAATGCTTTGTTCCTGTACTGACACCATTTCAATTTTCTCCACAAATCTGCAGCATTTTCGGCCCGAGTGACTGAGGAGCAAACCAGCTGTGAAATTGCCTCTCTCCTGAGACCCCCGCCTCGTCTCAACCCCCCCCCCCCACTTGATAGAGACGTGGCAGCCAGTGCCGTACCACCAAACCTTTGGTACAGCCCAAACGCAGCCTGCCGGAAGAGCTGGATGGAGGGGAAAAGAGAAAGTGTCAAGTGTGAGGCCTTATACTACGACCAAAGGGGTGTAAAAATAAAGTAGCTACGCTTAAAGTCATTCAATGAAAATCACTGGCCAAACTTATGACGCGGGTCGTGTAACGACTGCTTGCGGTCATGGTGCTTATATGTAAAGGATGTATAATATCCTTGTTGAGCCGAGAAGCAGAGAAAATGGCTACTCTTTCAATTCGTTCAGATCTGTGCAGCTGCAAAAGAGGACATGGAGGAAAAAAAAAAGAAAAAAGAAAAATCTCCAAACAGTTTTAATGAGCCTTAACAAAAAAAATAAATAAATAAAAAAAAAACTTCCAATCTGAGTTAATTTTATCGGGCTGAGCTGGAAAAGGAAGGCGATCAGCATCACAAGGTTTCATAACGAGTCAATATATGTAAATCTTTACAAGGCAAACACAGTGGGAAACAAAGACATTTAACTGAAGCGCCAGTTGATGTCTCCACTTTTTGTGCACATAATTTCTCCCCATTGAAAGGTATAATTGCCTGCTATTTGAAGATATTCATGCTCAATTTTTGAAATTAATTTCAATTGGGGGGAAATGTAGAAATGTCAGCTCCCGTGAAAGGGATTTGATTTCAATTATCCTTGCTCAAAGGACTGTGATTTCCAAATACACTTAAGCAAAATTATGACAAGAATTTTTGTTCCCAGAAATTCAGTGTTTAAAGAGCGATTAGACGATAAATGGACTGGCTTTGAATTGAAGTGAATGCGCCGGTTACCATCTGAAAGGCACTCAATTATCCCTGATTGCTCCTGTTATAATGTATCAAATAGAGATACCTGCTATTGCTGTAATTTGTGTGAAAATTAACATGCTGCAATTTCCACTAGAGGGAAAAAAAGGAAGCCCTAATGGGTGCCTGAACGTACATCAATAAAATGGAGAGGGAGAGAGAGAGAGAGACAGCGGGTGGGGGTGGTTGGAGAGATCTACGAGTGAGGGAAAGCAGCTGAAAAAGAAAAACGGAGAGAGAGAGAGAGAGAGAGAGAGAGAGCCAGTGAAAGAAAATGAGTGAGAGAGAGAGAGAGAGAGAGAGAGAGGGAGAGGGAAAAAAATTTAATTTACTGAAAATATTACAAATTGCACCTGTGTACAACTCCTTCAAATTACCGGCCAATCAGCCAAGGGTGCCTATTACGCTTCCATTTAATCTGGATACAATGGTAGTCAATGTCTCTGTGTCCGTGGAGACACCAGAGGAGATGCATTGCTGTCAGCCGAGCTGTAAAGCCCAGAACGACAGAGGGATGGTAGAGGGGTGAGGAAGTTAATGTTTTATTCAGCCGGCAGTTTAAACTGCCATCTCACCAGGCAGAGCGGAGGACAGCTAAGTGGCTATGGTGACAAGAGAAATTGTCCTTTTGGGTTTCAACCTGTCGCCACAGAACTAGATGCAGAAATAAAGCACGAGAAGGAAGAAGGAATTGATGGGGGGGACGTGTTGGTGCTGGACGAAAATGATAAAGAAGACAGACAGGGACAAAGACAAGACACTAATTTTTGGAAGGGACGTCCCTCACTGTATTTCTAAACCGGGTCGAAATCACTTGAAGTGATCACAGCATGAAGAGTAAAAAACCCCACATACAAGTTTTCAAGCAGTGAGTCCAAGGCCAAGTCCAACTGGAGGCTGGTCTTTATCAGAGGAAGCTTGTTAAAGCAGGAAGCGAACTTATAGCGTGTCATACGAGTCAGACAGGCCAGGTAATTTATAATGTGTAGAAACATGGGTGGTTTAAAAAAAAAAAAAAAAAAAAAAAAAAATACACGGACAGGGAATAAATGGCCTGGAGAACTTTTACAGGCTCCACAGCACCATCATCTGGACAAAGTGACTGTTTCTGTATACAAAAAAAAAAAAAAAAAAAAAAGTGCAGTACCTCAGGTCTCAGCGTGGATCTGAGACAGGCTGGACAGATCGGTCCAGACCTCGAGAACGCGATGGGTAGCCGGCGGGTTCGGTTCTGGCACGCCTGATCCTCACACAGCAGCCAGCCCTGTGTAAATAGAGAAAAAGGAAAAGATTTAAAAAGCTTATCGGCAGTGATGCACGTGTCCCTACGTGGCTGTGGCCCCTAAGAGACGGGTCGCTGGTGCTTTTGCCTGTGGTGGGGCCGTGTGAGGCCTCAGCCTGGAGCAGATGCAGCTGCCCCCTGCTGACACTGCCTTTCCTGCCCCTGTTATTACAGCGGGGGCCAGGGGGTAATGCCCTGCTAATGACGGAGCACTAAATAAACCCCTAGTATCAGAGGAGCACCTGTCCCTGAAGCATTACCACCACCTACCCTACTATAGACTGGAGAAGGCTGAAAAAGAGAGAGAAAGGGGGAGATAGAAATAGAGACAGGAAAAATGGGCCTGATGAAAGATGCTAAAACAGATGCAATATTAGAAATAAAACTAAAATTTCATTATTACCACTCCAAAGTTTATTTTGTGTTGAAATAACACTTATTCAGAGACAACACATTAAAAGACATTTATAATGTTACATAGAATTCTATTTAAATTAAATGCAGCTCTTTTGAATTTTCCATTCTAAGAATCAGTTTCCAGAAAATTAAGCAGCACAACTGTTTTCTATGTTGACAATCAAAAAAAATGTTAAAAGCACCAAAACAGCATATTTGAATGATTTTTGACAGACCATGTGACACTAAAGACTAGAGTAAAGGTTGCTGAAAATCTGCTTTAAAGAATGAATTACATTTTAAAACAACAACAAAAGTGTTCACATGTTTAACAGTATTACTGTTTGTAAAGTTGTACTGTATTTTTAAATCAAATAACTAACGCTGGTGAGCAGTATAATCATGAGGACTTTATTTTTCATAAATATTTTTAAAATCACAACAAAAGCCTGTTTTTATTTCCTTAAGTTGTCCGTCTTTACACCCAGATTTTTAAATTATTATTTTTTAATTATTTATCTATCACCTCCTTTAATTTAAAGAACATTAGAGAAATGACAGGAAGAGGGTAGAACTGGATCAAGAAAATGTTGCAAGCCAGGTTTGAACCTGTACGATCCACATGATCAGCATGACTCTACATTATTACATGTTTCAGGTGTATATACAAATAACTTCACTGCTTAATTCCTCTATGCAATGGCATATTTATGCTACAATTAATTCCTGAGGGATAAAATCACGTTTGCTCTAGTTTCACTAGGCACATTAAAGTAAACTGGTCATTGGTCTCAAATGCCTGATCTAAAAGCATGTGTGGACAGGATGGTCAGATTATCACCCCTGCTGAATCCAGAGATGAGTCTTGTCATACCACCTGTGCTGTCAGACCTGTTTGGCCTACATGGGTTATTGTTCAGACCTCACAGCATTATCGGAATCAACGGCTTGTTTTAATTTCTCAATTGATCTCATCTGGGTGGCGTTTTGTGCGGATGTTATTTGCGTAATTAGCAGTAAGCCCAGGGGCTAAGGGAAACCCAGAGTGTGTAATTGAATCTGAACATATGTGAACTGTTTGGCTTTCATTTTGAAGGGAGCGCCGGTGTTATCACCCCTCTGTTTGCGTTAACAGATCTTTTGTGCCTCTTGAGGCCCAAGACTAAACCAACAGTTCAGTTCCCATGGGCTTAGCAAAAGACTGCGACTACAGGAACACACACAAGCCAACTGAAAAACACACAAGTATGTCATTGTTTTCAAACACAAAATTCAGCAGGGATGGCCATTAGAGACTTTGTCCTATGTACAGTGGCTTGAAGGGATGGAGACTTTTTGCCATTTCACCTGTCTGCTGCCCCACATTTCTTCATTCTGAATTAGTGACCCTCAAAGAGGCTTTGGACTCGAATACATACAGACCCATACATAGACATACATCTCCTCCTTAGGCACAAGCATAAAAACAGAGTGACTGTAAAAAAGATGACAATTGTGTCACTGCACACCATAAAACATAGGCTAGAAACACTTTTCACAAGCACATTAAATAGGTGTATTAATGCACTTATTTTCTCATTGAACAAATTCTGCTTTACATTAATTTTTTGGATGTCATATGAATGGTTCCGTGAAATTTTAGCAATCAAAAGAACCTCTAATACAACGATTTTTAAAATTATTATTATTTTTTGCAACTGAACAAAATTTAAATTTTTCTGGTAAATAAATTCTGGTAAATATTCCCTAATATTATGTTTCAATAATTTTAGAATTAATTTAATTAGTAGCAGTACTAATATTACAGTAAGTAATATATTTTTCACAGTTTCTTCAAGTTAAACCAAACGTTTATTTTTACAGGTTGCTGTGAAAGCATTTATGTTTGTATATATGATGATAGTTTTTCTCAAAAGCACTTATGAAGTTCTAGAGATTATTTGTGTGTTCATGCACTCATATATTGAGGCAGCAAAGGCTAAAAATACTGCAAGCATCACACACACTGTATGGGACTCCTGGAGTCACAGTATGTTACACATAAACCAAACCGCACACCTGTGTCATTCACTCACACAAAAACACAGAATATATAGGATTCATATTTATATTAGTATATTTGTGGTTTATTATTTAATGACATTTGTCAATATTGCATTTAAGTGTACTGACCTATTTTTTATTTATTCACCTAAAATTGGGCAAATTTCACATTTTACAGTAAATTACTACCAGATCACAAACTCTGCTTTTTCGCATTGCTGAAATCAGTTTCTATTTTTAGCAACCATTATTGAATTCACATGTTCATACAAAAACCAAATATACTTTTTTAGTGCTTAAGAACAATTTCTTCTTTTTTTAATCATTGTTTAAAACAGTCGCTGCTTGATATTTTTGTGGAAACCACAACATAATCTTGGCATCTCCCACTTTCTGTGAATGGACGCCCGCCCTGCTCACCTGTGGAGGCTCAGAACATTCTAAGAATCTTCTTAAAAACACATCAGAGGAAGCTTTCACTCTATAAACTAGAGACTACACGCCCAGACAAAATACTCTAAACCAGGTGACAAAAACACAACCTGCTTATTTTATAGGCAGACTCCGTTTGCATCTTCATTGTAACCAAGAAATGGAGGATGGGCAGAAAAAAGAAGAAAATCAGGGAGCAAAAGAGAGAAAAAACATCTAATTGAAACACTAAGAGCTCGCTCTGTGAGAGAGAGAGGCAGGATAAAGCTTCATAATTGCATAATTATACCAGTCGATACCTGACACTGCGAATACAGCCACTTCTGCAGCCGTCAAATGAGTTCCACATAATTTAACCAAACACTGGGCAAAGACTGGGGCCCACAGATCAGTGCAAGCTACCGGAAAAACGTTCTTGCTCTCCTCCTTTCTTTCTCGCTTTCTCCATTTCACAATTTCGCTGTCGCATCTATACCTGCAGGTCTTTTTCTAGAGCAGTTTCACCCAGAGTATTTCGGTTCACCTCTGACTACAATCAGAACTTAGCACTTAAGGTTTCATATCCGTGTCAGGTTTGTAAGGAGATGTGGACTTTCTTAACCATTTTGAATGAGAAATACAACCTGTGCTCTCTCTTCAACACCTGATGCAGGAAAGATTTTTACAGTTTTCAAAGAAAATGATGCAAGAAACACTGCATGCCAAGGTGGTTGCTAAGGAGTTGCTATGCAGCTACAAAAGCGTTCCAAATCTTTATGATATTCTGGTCCATAGGGCTGCACAACTAGTCAATAACACAGTAAATCGCAACATGGCTCAGTGCAACTAACAAACAGTAAATTTGTCATTTAATTAAATATATATGCACTGTGTGTTTCAGAGTGTTGTGCATATATACTGGCTTGTAGTTGTGACCCAGTCACAAGTATCGTCGCATGGCAAAAACAGGATAAATAATAAAAGTTGTAAAGGTTATTTAAGGTTAATGCTAGACAAAGAAAAAAAAAAAAAAAAAAAAAAAAAAAAAAATAT
>JAUCMS010000052.1:15609349-15626435 GCA_032357445.1 Enteromius radiatus | reverse complement strand
TTTTTTTTTTTTTTTTTTTTCTTTTTCTTTTTTCCAGGTGATACTTTGAAAAAATATATATTATTAATAAAAAGCTAAATGATAAATAATCTCTAAGCACAATATCAATTCCTAATTAAAATCATTTAGCCCTGCTGATCCCTATATATGGAAAAATTGAGACTCATGTGAAAACACGATCGAAAAGCATGTCAACTGCACAGCTTGACTTATTTCCATCCATAACTCCATAAAACCATGCATGATGAATCGCATGCCAAAGAAACAGCAACAGCGTTGTGTGCTTTAGCAAGCACCACTAAATGAAGGAATTTTGCCATCTAAACACCCATAAATCCACCATCCCCACCGAACATGAACACAACCCCTCTCTGATGTCCTTAATCCAGAGCTGCCCCTTTTAGTCTAGAAAAAAAGCTGCGATTACAGGCAGCCTGGTGCAAAAAAGCCTCCAATGCAACAGCCTCTCACAAGCTTTGTGCCTTGGTAATCAACAGCTGTACATTCACACAGCGGCTGTGGAGCCCGAGAGCGGCTGAATGGACGCAAATGCGTCCACTTTGTACATCTCTGCTTTAATCAAGCCTTTTCTATTCAGCAATCTGACCTTTTGTTCAAAACAGGATTATCACCTTTTTTTATTTATTTATTTCGGTCACCACCCAACCCCCCCCTCACTACCACCACCACCACCACCACATCCCGAAGCCAGTTACCAAGGGCGAAGCACATGACGAACATAATTGCAATAATTTGTTAAACGCCATGGCAACCCACATTAGAATGGGGTAAATACGGGGGGTGCCACTTCGTGCCACGCTCTCATTTTGCAGAAGACTTCAGGAGTCAGAACGGATGACAAGGAAGGAGAGAAGTGGGGGGGGCAAAGGGGGAAGGGGAGGGAGGGAGAAGAGAGGAAAGCATATTTGCTTTGTCTCTAAAGGGTGGTTTTATTGGTAATGGTGGTGGGCTGAAGGTGGAGGTGGCAGTGATTTCTTTCATGATTAATGCCTCGCCGGTGTTCCGTAGGAAACTCAACAAACGCCGCTGACTTCCAATCTGTAACCATGTAAGCCGCGAGTCCTCCCTCACGCAGCCAGGCTTTCTCTCTCTATCTCTGCGAACAAACAACTCTATTTGAGCTCTCCCCTCAGCTGAAAGGAATCCTTAATTACACAATATCAGCCTCTTCATTGCTCCTAGTGTGGGAGGGGACGGCTGAGCTGTGTCCACTGAAGCTGGGCCTGAGCGAGGAGGGGGGCCGCATTCACTACCAGCAGCTGTTTCACACATACTGACAAAAGAGCCTACAGGCACCGTCCCAGCAAGGGAGGTGGCTACATTCAGGCCGCTAATTGATTTTTCTGCACGGCACTGTGGGAGAATATACCCCCACAACTTTCAAGTCGGATTCGTGAGTTTCCGGCATTCCAGAACTTCCCAGCTCGGCTAGAGAGTTCCAGAACCTGGCTCGCTAGTCCCGACTGGACACGGTGTGCAGTGATTATGGCTGTTGATCAAAACCCTCAGCTGGGAAATTAGATACACAGACGTATACACTCTCTTAACGCAGGCCCAATATCTGCACACTTGTCACATTGCCAGGGCCTGTATATCTGCAAAGACACCACGAGTGTGCACAAAATTAAACCCATTTGTGACGCAGCGGGAGGAGGGGCGGTAGCTGTTTGGAGCAACGCTCAAAAGGCGAAAGACTGCATCTGAAATTCAATAAAGACAGGAAATAAACAGCATGAGGAAGGTGAGCTCAAATTAACCCATGTTAGGTGCTCATAGTGTGGTCGGGTGGTGAAATGTGAACGTAGTAATGATTATTGCCATCAGATCATTTAAGACCAACTCATTAGGCACGGAAGTAATTAAAGTAGAGGATTGAAGACTCTTGGACAATAAACTTGATAATGTGTACCTGTAGTGTTATTGTATAAAACACTTTTGAAGAAAGGCACATTAACACAGAGCTTCGGCAAAAGCACACAAATATTTTGTATTTACAGAATATATGTTCCGTGACCTTTGACCTGTCAAGTTTTTCGTTTGTTTGATGCATGACTTGCAGTGTTGTGGAAATGGTTTGTTTAACATTTTGAATTAGTTATTATAGCTATTCTGGTGTTTTGAGTATTGGGTCTATTGAGACTGGTATCAAACGACTAACATTAACAATAAGTATTATTAATCTC
Organism: Enteromius radiatus; assembly: GCA_032357445.1. Classification (NCBI taxonomy): domain Eukaryota; kingdom Metazoa; phylum Chordata; class Actinopteri; order Cypriniformes; family Cyprinidae; genus Enteromius; species Enteromius radiatus. The sequence continues at coordinate 15,624,231 of JAUCMS010000052.1, read as the reverse complement.
ATTGCTATCCAAATGAATGCTATTACTACACTACATACCCTAAAATATCATCATAATAATTTATTATTATTTGTATTGTTAACAATGTTGTATCGTTTTAAATGTGCTGTAATGTAGCTGAAAAAATATTCTGAAAATTGTAACTGGACAAAAAAAAAAAAAAAAAAAACATTTACATTTTTAACCTTACAGCATTATTAAGCACCGATTACAGTCAGAATTCAAAATCCTTTACTTCAGTTAGGATGATAATCGAACCACCACAAAGTCAGACTATAACTCCACCTTGTACTTTGAGATTGAACTACAGGTTCAATGCAGATTTTGGTAACTTAGTAATTGCAACTGATTACAGTTACCTGAACATTACAATTGGTCAAGAAAGAGAAAACTATTGGTCATATGTCTGAACACATTTGGTGAGATTTTTTTAACCAGCGATTTGTATTTATTAGTTACATGGATCCTTCTTATGCAACACCTTATCCATTACACTTACAGTGGCCAATCTGGACCACAAAGGTAGTGTATTAGGAGAAGCATTTGTTCATACTCACACTGTAGTATCTCCTGATGTGGCGGCGAATGTCCAGTTGCAGTTTGTTGATAATTTGAATATGATGCTCAATTGGACTGCCCCGACAGGGGATATGGCAACAATTCGTCAGGCTGGGCTGTAAGGTGCTCCCCTGGAAATAAATAAATTCACTTTTTTAACACAGCTTTTGATCACGACACACAAGCCCACACACACAAAACTACATAATCAGGGCATTTATCCTGTTGACTGGCATTGCCCAAAGAAGCTTTTAAAGGCTATTAGGCCTGACCTATTAGACATTCAAACATACTAAAAATATAATGTCAGGGCCCTCTGACCAAAGCTATAGGGTATCCAGGTTGGGAAAAGAAACACACAAGAGCAAAAATGGTACTGCATTAAGCTTTTAGCTGTATATCTGGGTGACAGCAAGTAACAAATGCCATACTGCGCAGATGATTTTGCAGCTTTTCTACATCTAAAAGACCCCCGACCTCCCATTGAGAAACAGTGGCAACAATTGTAGTTAAACAGTGGATAAAAACTACTGTAGCCTTCAATCTAACATCACATGGGCACCAGCAGAGCTGTTTATGGTGCTCATTATGCCTCAAATAAGCTGTGTGTGTGCGGCTAATGCGTCAGCACACTTGCTTGAGCTTACCGTCTCACACAAACACATCGCTATGGCTTTTATAGTACGGCGGTGGTGAAGCGGCGCTCAATTCACTCTCCGGTAGTCGCTGTGAGCCATTAGCGTTTTTATGATCTTTACATCTCTCACTGAGCGCCACTTTAAGGGGGAACCATGAGTCTATGCAAATACTGTCTAGTATCGTCTGTTTGCATTCCTGTTGTCCTCCTCCCTCTCTCCACGGACGGCTCTGATAAGAGAACGCTCTGCAGTGACTGTGAGTCAAGGCTGTTCTTTCAAGCCTTTTCATCAGCACACTCCCTTTAACCAGAGCTCCGCTATAACCCTGTACTCCTAATTATTAGATATCTTATCTGGAGTATATGTAACAAGCTTGTTTATACATCAACATAACATACACGTGATACCACACGGCTTACAGTGTACACTGGATATGGATATTTGTAAAAACACCAAGAGCTTAGTCAGGGTAGATGCCATGCTGAATATGAAAACAAAGCAGTGAGAGATATAAGTGTAGCCTGTTCAATAGTTTCAATGTTTTTTGTGCTGCTATTCAGAAGTGCTCTTGTTTCGCAAGATGAATCTGCAGCACTATGGTTAAACATTTTTAAGTGAGAACACAGGGCTACCCAATTTGTGAACAAACCACTCAGTTGTGGTTTCTTAATCACTCAGATGAACTGCCTGGTGATCAAACACTGAATCAGGCACTCACTTCGACCTAGCTGATGTACACTAAACCACAGGATATGACCCAATCAAACCGAAAAGAACAGAAAAGTGGTAAAAGTTCTGAAACAAACAAAAAACATCAACAAAAACCTAATTAAATTGTAATAGTAAATAAAGAGACACATAACTCTAAAAAGCTTCAAAACAAATTAAATTGGGAAAAGGAGTGCCCTAACCCAATTCAAAAATCATTTTTAGCATGAAATAAAGTTGTTTAGGTGGGTATTGAGGGTCAGTTTCAGCTGTTCCACAAACAACCCTGTAGGAATCACAGACACAAAATAAAACCCGTACGACATTCATAGCCTTGTTTTTATTCACTTCAGTTTAAATATGGTGTTTACCCTGATTAAAATCCATTAAGGCTTGTAACGCATTCCTAAGTTATAGTGCATAGTGCGCATAAATGCCAACCAGTTTTCCCAATTTTCCTTCCTTGGCCTGGAGCGTGCAAAATCTCTAAACAGCTAGGAGGACAGAGATCAGCCCTGTGGAGAGCGGGGTCAATGTCACTTTTTATGAGTCTTGGACAAGAGAAAGCTGTGCATGAGCATGTGTGTGTGTGTGTGTGTGCGGACCCTTAATTAGAGGCAGATTACACACGCTCCTCTAGCCCCCGCTGACCTCGGCCTGGAGTATGACGGACATCCTGTGTACTGAAGAGCTCCAGGAATATACCCCAGCAAAACCTTTCTCCCCCCTGCCCAGCTCTGCCAAGCCTCTATAAATAAACTATGTGCCTCTGAAATTAATAGGCCGGTAAAAGCCTGAAGCAGAGGAAGTAATCACCTGCACCGCTTAAATTTATTGTTACCTGTCATTACACAATATTTAACAGGAAGTTAAGGTAGGACGCAATTGAACGGTGAGAAATGCATGAATCGGGATAGACTGCTTGGCATTTTGCTGACCGATAAGATCAGGTCTGCTAATGGCTGTGAATATGAGGGCTGATAACTCACCGCCCCTTCAAACACGTTGTCGTAGATGTTTTCGGTACCACAGTCAGGGCAAGTGAAAGAAAACCTCTCGCAATCACGGTAGCGCTCTTCGTCAGTAAGCTGGGCCGGAGCACCCAGAAAATTGTCCACTTCGTCCTCACGTTGCTGCTGCTGTTGCGCTCGGAAGTGACTTGGGTCAAGCCCTGGACAAGTAGGTAAAGAAAAGTTCAAGTTATGACTCTCTTAAAACAACACTCAAACCACAAGCTCCATATTTAGCATCAAACAGCAAAGGAAACAACTACCTAAAAAAAAAATAAGTCAGCAGTGCAAGTTTGTGATGCTCTAGGTTGAAATGTACTTCCAGCATATTGCCGATAATGCCGTGCAGGCTCAGACTTCCAGACAGATGTATTTATGGACAGTGATGGAAAGAGAGGTAAAAGGGAAAAGCTGAAAGAGGATAGAGGGAAAGAAAGAAAGAGAAGATGGCACGGCTGCAGGAGGCAAGAGGAGGGAGACTAGCGAACGATAAGAATAAACTGGAAACATAATAAGGGGAAAGAGGAGGGGTAGAGAAAGCGCAGCTATCCGATTTTTCCCAGGCAGCTGAGATCATCAAATCATTAAGAGACAGCAGCTGAATCTCCATTTAATCCCCCCAGGTGACACCGAACACTACTAGAGCACGGAAAAACAGCCTACGTCCCCCTGGGTAATTTGGCTAAGTGAATAAATGAGCACATAAGTAAGTGTTGACTATGAGACTTCGGGGATTAACCACCGTCTCTGAGGATCTAAACCCGATGATGCCCGAGTGCTGCTGCCATCTACAGGTACACATGCAGCATGTCACACTCACACTCTCACTCATCTGCGGCCAAGGGAACAGGGCGGTGCATAAACTATAGTTAGGAATGGACACAGAATGTTGTGTGTATTGTGAGACTGTTTTACATGACTACGTGAGAAGCACGGGATATTCTGGAGGCAAATGTGGCGTAAATGTGTTGCTAACCGTTAAGTAATTAAGGAAACCAGCTACTTGGTTCTGGTGACACAGTGGGGAGTTTGAATTAGTGTCTGAGTTTTGGACCCGACGGCAGGATACCAAACAACCAGGGTCTGTTGTCATGGAGACCGAGTGGAAAGGGTTCATACACTTTTTAAAGAAACTGAATTTCCATCTGGGGGTAAATGGGATCTCAGCTGCTAGGGGGAAAAAAAAAAACTATTTAAACGCTCCAAAATTGTTTTCAAATCATCTAAACAAATAAAACAAATAAAAATAAATACCTAAACACAAAAAAAGTATTAAATTAAATAACTAAAAAGCTTTGTTAATTTTCACAATGACAGTCAAAATAATTAATACATTAAGTTTACAGTAAGGTGACCCCCTCCCCACAATGAATTCAATATATATATACACATACACACACTATAATATATGCTGCTCATCGTGTCATAAAAATAAAGCAAAAAAGGCAGATTGATCCTAATTCAGATGTCCTTTCTGGCAAAATATAATCAATACTTATCCAGACAGATTGTCTCACCAAGCCATGTAGCAATAAGCACTGCATCAATGCCTTCGATAGGCTCACAGATTCGGCCCACCACAGGGTGCACCTGCTGGGACAGGTAGTACTGTGTGTCCAGGCTGAGTCCCGCCTGTTTCTGTAGCTGTTCTAGGGCATATGCCCTTTGACTGGCTGCCAGGTTTGAACCATCCTAACGGAGGAAAGCACAGTCAGTGGAAGGTTAGTGTGGGTTTACTGCCAATTTGGGTTTACTGCCAAGTACAGACACATGGTCGCTCACCTGACAGATGACATAAGAAACAGTGTCACCCGCTTTAACCTTCTTCCCACTCTGGGAGTTGATCCAGAGGGCAACGTGGACATGGGGGAGACTCTTCTTGTCAGGGTAGTCCTGAGGATCCTTTGTCAGGGACTTTAAAGAAAAAACAACAACTTATTCCGTTGAACACACTTCATTAGACGGCCATAAAATTGAAATTGAACTCTTCATTTTAAATTTGGTCCACATCTTTACACAACTACATAAATAGATAAACATATGAAAAGTAATATTTTCCAGAAATACTAATATAATTTAATATAAATAATTTATGAAGTTAGATATATCATTTTTGCTTTAAATAAAAGCTTTGCATTTAACTTTCATATTCATGGAATCCTGAAATGTATCACCCCCCCCCCATTAACACAAAAATAACACCATTTGTTTTTTCATTTTGAGCAGTTAAGGACTTCCTATATTTAAATAAGAAGTGTAGATATCTACCTGCGAAGAGTCAAAGAGCAAAGAGTTTATAATTCAGTCCTTTACCTTGTGTATCTCAAACATATTGAGAGGAATACTGCCATTGGCCACCTTCTCTCCAACCTCAATCAGGTGTTTCTGAATGTTCTCTACGATGGTGTCACGGTTCTGGTCTGACAGAATCTGACCAATCACATAACTACATGAAGGGGAAAAGCCTCATATAAATCACAACAGTATTACAAAGACTATCAAGAAAGCTTCAAGTAGATCAAGAAAGATTGCTACTACATTATTGTCTTTTTAAAGGACAGATAGGGCTAATGATCTGAAGTTCAGTGCACTGACTTGCCACACTCTTTGGCCAGGTCACACCAGTCTCTGCGCACAATGTCCAGTCCTTTGAGCTCTTGTTTTGTGGTGTATTTGCCATCTCCCTGAGGTTCAACCATCAGTGCTGCGTATTTCTTCTTCTTCAGCAGCAGAAGGGACTTAAACACGCCGTCAATGTCAATCTCCAGAAGCTTATAGAGTTTATTCACCTCGCTTTTCACCTACACACACAGAGAGACACACATTTATCCAATTGCTGAATGGTTGGTTTAATTCTCTCCTGACAGTCAGTGATGTCTCAATCATTGTTGTCAGACTCATTCAAGCTTTAAAAATCCAATAATGCATTTATCTGCGAGACGTGCAGAACTTCCCTCCCTTTCCTCCCAAAACCTTACCTTGTTTCCCAGTTTGAAGACTTCCTCCAGATTGGTGCTGTTGGTGCTGATCATGATGGAGTCTGTATCCCCGTATATGACCTCCAAATTCATCTGAGGGAGAACCGTAAACCGTCAAACCCACGCACTGCTTACAAATAACAAACACGGCAAGTGCCGCTTAATTATTACTGTAACGTACACCAATCATGACTCACCCTCTGCACCATTTCTTTGGTGTGCATCAAAATCTGCGGGAGACAAAGGACCGCATGTCACTCGGGAAACACAATAAACACTAAACACAGCAAGTGGAGAACAATATCAATTTCAAATCGGTCAAACTGGAACGTCAAACAAACCCACTCACTTCGGCGAATATACATTTATCAGCAAGAAATACTACGGGGGAAAAAGTGCACATGCGTAAACTCAAACACACGAACATGAGGACTCGCACATGCAAAACACACAAAGAATTTAATTAGCAAATCTATTCTGTAATTCAACATTTATCAAAGGGGGAGAGAAAAAGCCTCTGTGATTTGCTTCTAAATGGAGGATAATTGGCTAAGAGGTCTATTAGCTGCACTGAAATGGGGCTCCAAACCCACACACCAGCAGAGTCATTATAAGGCCTAATAGTCTTAATCACCACTGGACTGCATGATGAGAGAAGAGAGAGAGAGAGAGTGTGAGAGACGGGGAGGGTTGTCCAGCTGCAGAGGGAGACCCATGTAAACCACAGCTGTCAGAGAAAGAGAGACAAAAGCAAAAAATGAAGGACAGACAGAGGGAGGTAGAAGTGTAGCGCAAGAGGGAAACATGAATACATAAAAGAAACAAAAGAAAAAACAAACAGAGGCTAAAAAGGCTTAGTGGTCAGAGTGATGGAGCTATTATGGGAAACACGGGTTCAAATCAAAGCTCCCACCTGACTGTATTTACATGTCACTTACGGGTGCGCCATATCATACAGTCCACGATAATACTGGTACAAAAAATTTACATTGCTGGTTACTGTAAGACGATTAAAAATGCAAAATGGCCTTAAACAATTAAGCAAACTGCAAAATGTCATGTTTTCTAATACAGGCAGAAAATGTGATCAAACATCACTGAACAAGCTTGTGGCTCTGTCTCGTTAGCCAGGGTTCAAAGTCCAAACAATGAGGGAAATCTGTGCTGAAACACCGCTACTCGTCAGTTGCTCAGTAACATTTTTATAATGCACGTGACAATGTGATACGTGCATTGTCCCAAATTAGTAATGAGAATAACTGATAAATTTGTTGCTGTCAACAAAAAGAAGGACTGAGGACTTCCTGCGGGATTCCATCAAAATAAAAGCACCATCAACATTCATAAATGTACTGTATTACTGTTCTGTTAAATAAAATGAAAAAGACAATAACAATAATAATTACAACAGCTCTATCAACACATTATTTATAATATCATTTTACTAACTTGCTAATTGTGTTTATGTGTGCTTGCAAATCAAAAGTTAAATTGTGCTTTGTTGCTATAATGTCTGCTAGAATGTTAAAAAAAGGTCTGTGTTAAATAAGTATTTTTAAATTGTTGTTTTGTATTAGAGTACTTTAAAAAATAATTTATTCCATTTCGTGTCCATTCCATTCTTTTATACATTTAATATTGAAGTCATCCAAATTATTTAACATATTTGAACTTTTTCAAATAGTTACTTTCTCTGGTAACTTTCACAATGATGTAAATGGAGTTAGTCACTGGAAAAGGATGGAAAATACCCGTCACTGTGTTTGCACCAATACATGATGTTGCCTGCCAGCTGCAATCATTGTAATCAATAAAATGTTGTTCCATATTTTTTTGTATATTGTCAAAATTATATATACACAACTTTTGGTACTGGTACTGCAATTCATTCATTTAATTACAGAAACACTGATTGCAATCAATAAATTACATTAGGGGTGGGCAATATAGCCTCAAAATTATATTACAATATTTCATATTTTTCAATATTTCAAAAGCAATTGTGCACTTACTATTCTTTGAAGAATAGCATATTCAAATGCATTTAATGCCCTCTAAACAAAAAAAATGTATGTCGTTTCTAATGCTCACGATTACTTCTGGTTGTTTTAAACATACACAGATAAAAATTCATATTTTGATATGTGTATATTCCAAATAAAGATTTAACATAATAAAAAATATATATACATAGGCATATAACGGTCATATTTGGAATTCTCAAAACAGAATTTTGTACCGAATATGACCAAATTCTGATTTGTAAAAGAATATTCCTTTGCAATAAAACATTTATTTTGACAATTTCCTGTCAGTTCTTTATTTTAGAACTCTCTGCAAGTGGCCTCAAAAATGATAAAAGGAAGGTGACAAATCTCTGTCCCACAAACCCACTGCAGACAGTAACAGGTAGACAAAAAGACTGTACATATCTGAAGTGTCATGATAACAGTGACTGTTTACTCAGGGTGTCCAGCCTTAAACATACACCCCACAGCCGCTGTGCCGGCATGCAGGGTGACCTCTACAGGAGAGGGACTCAGACAGGTGGGGGTTTCGGCAGGGGAATAAGGGGCGCTAATCTGAGGCCTCAAAGAGACAGGGACACACTGCAGCCTGTCAACAGCAATCGAGCAAGACACCAGGATTCATGCCCCCCAGCGCACACACACACACACACACACACACACACACCATAGCCAAACCCAAGCCCTCAGAGGGACAAGGACGAGGCTATTTCAGAGCACGGGAAGCTCCACTCCTTGAAACTGGAGCAGGACTTAAGCATGCTTTATGAGGTGTAACATGCCTCCCAGAGGGAAGTAGGAGGTCAGGTCTGAGTAATAACAAAATAGCTGTCGGCATTAACCAACATAGCCAAGGTCACCCCAAAACACACAGAAACACACAACTAATTAAGGAGGATTAAACATCTGTTATGTGTGGTTTGCTGTTGGTGTGCCTTCCATTTCTGCATTATCAAAACTAGATCACAATACAGTAGACTTGTATATCAATACAAAGCTACTTACCAGTACAAAATTAGTTGCCAGAGTGTTGCTATATGTTCTGTTCTCAGTGTTTAAGGGTGTTCTGAGTAGCTGCTTACTTTGCCCAAGTCAAAAGAGCCCATACTGTACCTGAAGATGCAGTCACATTAGTAATATTTCTGTAAATTTTTGGCACCCCAAAAGGTCCAATGTCAAGAAGTTACAAACCCAGCCGCTTTCTGTTGGTCAATGCAGCAAGTGACCAACTTCAGCAAAATCTTAGTGAGCAACTCCCCCCCCCCCCCCCACTTCTGACTGCGGGGATTTCATCAAATAGCAACTTCAGATATTTTAAACTCTATATGTTGAAATATCTTTTGTTCACCCATTTTACCATTTACTAGGTAAACAGTGTCTAAGTTTTGGAAAAGCAGCAGCACAGGAAGTTCAAAGGGTTATTTCACAAACCATTCCAAACCTGTAAAAGTTTTGTTCATCTTTGGAAAACAATTTAAGATGAAAACCAGGAAGCTCATGAATGTCCCATTGACTGACAAGTAAATAACACTGTCAAGGTGACCATGTCTTTTATACTTTTCTGGACCCTGACAGTGTTATTTACACGGCAGTCAATGGGACAGTCACAAGCCTCCCGGTTTTCATATAAAACATCAAATTGTATCCTGAGGACGAACAAAGCTTTCACAGGGGGTAAGTGATTAATGTCAAAAATTTCATTTTGGGGTGGAATAACCATTTAACATTAGGGTTGAGGGTTTATTCAAATCCATAACAACAGTAGTAATACTTGGCATAGCAAGCACCACTAAATATAACGCATAAGGTGACAGAGACTTCACAGAAGGCAGGGATGACTCTTGTCCTCTGCCTGTGCTTGGAACCCAGCTCTCCAGCGGTACCCTTAGAGCCCACACTTAAATTGACACACCATCTGTCTGTGTGAGTGTTTCTGACCTTGAGCAGGTGTGAGTTTACTTCAGAGGGAGCCATAAAGTTACAGCTACTTAGCAATGCAACTGAATACAGTATTACACAGTTCATTTAGCTGCACCACTAACGCTGACACAGACAGATATTAAACGAGTTGAGAAAAGGAGAATTGGAGGGATAGAAGCACCAGAAAGAAAAAAACGTAAGAGGCTACAGTGATTAGTTAGATTATGTTTGTATGTGTTTCCATAGCCACTGTACTGTATGTTGGTGTATTATGACAACAGAAAAAGATTGGGCAGGGGGGGGCCATAGAGCTGAAAGACAAGTCATTTGACTATGGCTCACAAATGAGAGCAGAGGCGGCTCGTCTTAAAACACATGCCGACCAACACCTTCTGAGACCTAAACAGTTTTACAATAAAGGTGTGTGTGTGTGTGTGTGTGTGTAAAATATGTGTATATATCTATATCTATATATATATATACACACACACAAACACACACACACACACACAAATACATACATACATGCACACACACACTTATTTATATGCTATATAGTGAAACAAAATTACAGTGCAAATTTTAGTATTTTTTTCCAGCATCACTGTTGTCGATGACCTTTTTATTTTAAAAGGAGAATTTGGTGAAGTTGTCTAAAACATAAATAATTATTAATCTATTAAAAAAAAGAAGATTAATAATAACAGTTCTAACCCCAAACCTTTGAATGTTTCTTTGTAACATGACAGCAAAGATGCAAAATAAAGGCTTATTTATTTCTTTACCCAAGATGGGATTTTTTGGGACTCCAGCCTATTTAGCTTATTACATTTATTTTTTTCAATTTACAGTGCAAGCTCACCAATGAGTAAAAATGTCACTTTTTATTAGCAATGATGCTGTCTCTAAATAGCAGTGCAGGAAACGATAAAAACACAGACAGCACTAACTCTTCTGCAAACGTTTTCGACATTCTGTACTTTTGTCCGGCAGGCCAACAGTGCCCTATTTAGCCTTTTCTCAGCTCCCTGTCTGACTGCGGGCAGAAGTGACAAAAGTGGACTGTAATTACAAGGCTCAGTGAATTAGCGGCTGTGTTGGAGCAAAAGCCGCCCGTTAGTAAGATGGAAAAGGGTACCGGACCCTCTCCGTCACATGCCTGGGGACACATCTGGAGCGTGACATGATAAAGAGTCAGCAGAGGGTCATTATGGAGCCTACCATCAGATCACTAATGTTTCTGTCACACACACACAGAAGCAAAAATGCCTGACTAACTGTTTCTCCTTGAGGCATCAGTAAACACTTTATTTTGTCACTTAGTTGCTTTTTTTAATGTTAGTAATGAACTGCATTCGTTCTCCATTTAAATTTGCAGTAATGTAAAGTGAAAGAACAACATGACGTTAATAAATGAGAATAAATAAGATAAAATCAAAGCCTGCTTTTCATAACCTAATTACATGCTGATGGATTCAATTAAGTCTCAATGTATTTTAATATTCAATTTAACAGTTTAATTTGGAAATGCATCATATGGAAGCGCAAATACATTTTACTCCAATAAGCACTTAATGGAAGGCGATACCAAGCAGTGCACCCTAAAGTTAAAATGGTGTTAAAATACCACCCATGAACAGAAGCAACTGGCTCGGATCACAGTGACTGACAGGATAGGAGAGTTTGGCCCCGTCTACCCACAAGGCCCTCATCTTTTTCACCCCAATCGACAAGTCTGTCATTAACACATTCATTTATCTCTTCCCAACCATTTAAAGCGGGCGGCGGAATGGTTATAGAGAACAAACAAAGACTACGGCTGCTCTTGTAAACAGTTCATTCCTCCTGCCCCGTGGTGCCATTTGCTCACCGGGGGCATCTGGTCTGCTGTTGGCTTCGGTGCACATCATAGCAGGCATTTTAAGCCCCGGAGCGGTACAGAAACCTTGTAAAAGAAAGTATCTGGTGACGATTGTTTTGAAAAGCATTCTGCTGAAAAGCATTTTGAGGATGACAGTCCTCTGCCTGAAATAGCAACAGCAACACTGCGCTGTCAGGGTGAAATACGTCCACTGTCATCTCTCTATCCTCTGACCAGAGGATCAAAAACACACACACACACACACACACACAGAGACTAAGGCAGATTTAATCCACAGTGGGACGCACAAATATGACTCGCCCTCATAGCATACAAACTTTTTTTTTTTTAGGTAGAGGTCTCTAAAATGTGCAAATCGTTTTCTAAAGGACAACAGCAAACGCACAAAACAACAGTACAATGACAGTCAATAAAGACACATTTATGTAACACAGGTGCGCACACATTCTGCATAGGCCTTGTGGAAGCAAACAGGGCAGATCACATGGACACTGAGCTCCAAGGGGTAAAATATCGCTGCAAATCCTCTCTGATTTAATACGACCGCCTGAAATCACTTCAGCGGCCAGCCTGGCATTTAGAACAGGAGGTAAAAATATCCCACTAAAAAGAGCACAGCGTCCCCTTTCCAAACCCCAACATAATACCTCTGATCAATATTTCCCAACAAAATTTATTAGATCTTGTTTCTGAATTATGAGCTTGAGCTGACACATACATGTACACACTGATGCACTATTTTCTCACACGGCACATATAAACTCAACACGGGCTAAGACCTTACATCAGGGGAAGAATATATTGGGATGGTTGACAGCAGGATTATTATAGTTAACTAAAACTGAAGGCTTTACATTTTTATTTGAAATAAAATTAAAGTTAACTAAAATAAGTATATAACTAAAAATATAAGTATATATAATCTTTTAAAAAACTTGTTAAATGTAATGATTAGAAAATCTTCATATTAATATTTTTCAAACTGAAAAAAACTTTTCAATATTGATGTTGAGATGCATATTATATACATACACACATATATATATATATATATATATATATATACACACACACATATATATATGTGTGTGTGTATATATATACACACACACACACGTATATATATATATATATATATGGGTGTATGTATACATAGTTCTATTAATAAAATTTATATTATACACAAATGTATATAAACATCACATTTTTCATAAATATATACATGCATGTATGTGCATTGGTATGAAATATTCACATTAAAACACATGTATATAAACTTTTACTTTGAATTTGATTGTTGCCCAGCACTAGTTAAAATACTACAATACCCTAAATTGGCACAAAATAAAGGGTTATAGATAATGTTTATTTTATGTAATTGTCTTTGTTTTAATTGACTTCAGAATCAACAAGCAGTTCTATTTTATTCTCAACGGAGGCTGTGTTGTAACATAACACTATGTTCTACAGTTTACTAAACTACATCACTGGAAAATTGAGTCACCTTAACACATGCAGGATGACATGATTCTTCCCACCTATTCATTAACAACAGTAATACCAGTATCTCAGTAAAATATTACATTAGAGCTAAATTGCCCATTTGGCTTACTCAAACGCTTCAAACAGATCAAACGTGTGTCGTTAAATCAAACGCAACATTAAAAGAGTCTGCAGAAGGCATTAGTTAAGAATAACACCTCACTCACGATGCCAGCCTAAATTAAAAGGTGCAAAGCTCTTAAAGGAACTTGTGTGAGGATTGAAAGCTACGCAAGGCTGACTGCGTCTCGCGCACAAATTCAAAAATATGCTTTGGGCCCTGTGACTATTTGTTAAGTCCAGAGATATCAGGAGCAAATCCCCAACCAAAAGACCACAGGGTCAAACGGTGTGTGCAACAATGCCTAGAACGGGGGAGGAGGGAACTTGCATCTTATTCTGGGAAGGTTAAAAATGACCTTTGTAATTCGGACAACTGGACGTGTCGTCTGAGAGAGCAGCAATGGAAAGGAAACAATGTTTACTCAGATGACACCTAACTCAGCCCATCTCCTCTCACCAACAGCCGCTCGAGATCTGAAGAATTCATGGCACAAGGACATGGCATCTATGACAGCATAATTTGTTTTGTTTTACTTTTTTGAACTCGTCTACACTAGGTAAAGAGGGGTCTGGGGCTTGGCGGCGAGGCGGGGTGAGAGGTTAGGCTAACTAACGTTCCAGAACCATCAGCAGTCCGTAGCGACAGAAGTTGTAAACATCACTCGATTAACCCCGTACCCAAACCCCCTCCCCAGCTCCACAGCTGAAGGTCCACTTTTCACACTGGCCGCCGCACAAAGAGCTGAAAATAAAATTTAGGCACATCAATCAGGACGGACCCCTCAGCATGAAACCCTAAACGCCTATTCCATGGCATGCATCTCATACCAGGGGAGTACAGGGTTCTCACCAGAACAAATGTTTCCCTGGAAAGGTCAAGGGCCACAGAACATCACTTTACAAGCGCTAGTAAAGGCTAAAGGCGCATGGCTCTTACTAACTGGCCTGCAGGGGGATTTCCCCAAATTGTCATACAGCAAAATGAGCTAAATCACAATGGCTTAACTGGTTTTAATAAATTCCAAAGCATTTAAAATGAATCTGAATCTGTAGTCATGTTTTACAGCAGAAATATAAATAACTTCACTGACCCTGATTGTGTCTATAGATTACAAGCAAAAGCACAATGACAAGCAAAGGGTATAAAAATAAAATTGAAAACCATACAATAAATCTAAATCACTCATCTTTTTCCACAAACTACTGAGGTGGTGTACATAAAAAAAAAATATAAATAAATAAATAGTGTGTGTGTATATATATATATATATATATACACACACACACACACACACAATTGAACTGTCAAATATACATATATGCCAGTTCTATCTTATATAAAGAGATTTGTCATTGGCTCAAAATTAGTGTATGTATGTAGATAATCTTATATATTATATCTATATCTAAAAAAAAGATTATAGATATATAAAGAAAAAAAATAAATAAAAAGACTTATGCTAACCAAGGCTGCATTTATTTGATCAAAAACATTTGGAGTAAAACATTATTCTCAAAATAAAAAAAAAAATAAATAAATAAATACAAATTGATAT
>JAUCMS010000052.1:15595169-15609249 GCA_032357445.1 Enteromius radiatus | reverse complement strand
ACACACACAAAAATAAATGAAGATTTGAAAATTACGAGGAAAAAAATGCACACACACACAAAAAGACTTTCCAAATACAGTATCATTCCGCATACTTCCATTTTTATTTCAAGACAAGATTCCTCCACAGGGAGATTGTCAAATCTAAAAGGGATGTATCCCCTATGTTAAGAAACCAATCCTGTTCATTCATTCAAAGCAACCAGCAAATAAAGCTCAAAACTTTCTCCCTTGCAGCACCTCTTCAACCCACTTTACAACACCTGCTGGCTGAATTTACACCCCTGTGGCAGGTTAGCACTAAGCTAGCTTCTGAGAAAGTATTAGTTAACTCTATTAAAAGCAGAGCGCCTGTAATTCTTTTCCCAAAACAATGATGGTGCAGACAGCAGACCATCCATCAGAAGATGAGACCGACGCACCATCTGACTGACAGGATTTAGTGTTTGACGATCGTAAAACCCAATTGTCAAATTAGACAACAGTTACGATCCACGTTCTGCGTGTCTGGCACCAATGGAAGAAAATTGCCTCTTTGACTTCTTGCCCTCTTTAAAGTTTGAAACAGCACAGTGAATCCCTCAGACGCTGGTGCCAAACAGCCGTCATCTCCATCACGGATCTGAGAACCTGCATATTTCAACAAGCTGAGAATCACTGGGGGCTTGTCCAGATCCCCTTACCGTAGGCCAATCAGGAAAGATGAGAAGCTCAGGAGGGCATCCGAACGAGGGCCAAATCAAGCATCTTTATCGCCATGGAAAAAATGACATCCGCAACACCAAAGCCTATCGCTAACACTGTTCTCAACAGATAAAGAAGGCCCTCAATCAAAATATAAATGGCAACTGAATACAGGAGCATTTAAATCACGCCACTAATGTCAGGGTCAACGTAACACAAGTATGTGTGAGTATTTGTAGCTACCGTCCCCCTTGCATTTCCCATTGATCTCTACCAAAACATCTTAGCGCACAGTTCAGCATTATGCTGGTTGACAGTGGAGAATATGTATCACAATAGACTAATCAAAGTAATTAAGGTTGTTGAGTCAAGCTGGGCTTGTAGAAACGAAGAATTGCATTATTAATATAGTCAGACTCCAGTGAAGTGGTTTAAATGCCGCAAAACTGAATTTCCAAATGCAAAAAAAAATTAACATTGCAAGCATTGCTTTATTCCCCTCACTGAATTTATTGGGTTTTTGGTAGCTCTTCGTGTAACAAATGAGGCAGTGAAAACTGGTGTTGAATGCTGGGGCTAATGCAAAGAGATTGTAATTACTGGTTCCCCCCCACATTTCAAACAATGCCCCACAACGCCCAGCGGCACTGTGGAAGAAGGGAGAGGAGTAGGAGAATGAATGGTGTCGCCATTTGTATAGTTACACCCCAGTGGGCTTTCAAAGTCTGGTCTCATTAAAGTCAAGAGCAGGTAGCCGGCAATCATGCCAAGGAGGTGGCATAAAAGGAACAAGAGATCAAGTCAAATTGGTTAAAGCACAAAAGAGAACAGAGGCTCACGAGGAGGTGAGTGAAATCAGAGCCAGAGGCCTGAGGAGCGGCGCACAGGCACCACGGTTATGGATGGGTTTAGACTGCCCTCTAGTGGCAGCAACTGTAGATGGGACCTGTGGTTAATCAATGGAGATATGTAATATAACAAGGCATACTTCATGTAAATATTTCAAACTATTTTTCTAATTTAGACTAACACAGTTTAATTATTTTACAATTGCTTTTATCACCTCATATGGAAAAACAAGATGAATACTTGTGGGGAAAAAAAAGTATTACCACAGCAGTGTTGTTATAGCTGATTAAAATTCAAACTATTACAAATATTTTTTAAATTAAAATAAGAGCAAAATAAAATATTTAGACTAGTTACATATTGAAACACGTACAGTGCATATTTTTTAAGTATTTATATGTAGATGCATTTATATATTTCTTTGCTGATATTTGATATTATATATAAAGATATTTAATATATAAGCATACAATTTTATTAAAATATATACATGCATGTGTTTGTATTTATATATGCATAATAAATATACACAGTATACACAAATATATTATATAAAGAAAAACATTATTTGACACTACTAATTTAGACAAATCAGAAATATTGCTAATAAAATACAAAAAATAAATAAAATTGAGTTTAGGTAAAGAGTTAAAGTACAAAATTACAAAAAATTCAATAGAAAAAAAAGAAGACCAAAAAAAAAGTACTAGAGAAGTAATTTAGTTTTATAATAAGATTTAAAGTCTGTATGTTTATATAATCTGTTAAATAATAAATGTTTTTATTTATTAATTTTTTTAAATGCACACATTTGCAGTAATATGGACCCAGAAAAACCAAAACAAAAGGCATTTCTAAATCTTAAAAAGATATTTAAACGGAGCAGATCTAAACTGAATGTTGTATATCCATTAAATACTGTATTGTTTACAGTTACATACCTCTCTTCCTTTATGAGTGACCAACGCAGCCAAAGGTTTGGCATAAAAGCGACTGAAGGAAAAGCCAAGGCATCCATACATGCTGTTAGCTGTCAGCTTCAGGGCCTTCTGCCTGATATCATACTAAAAGACAAAGATTCATCAAGGCTTGCATAAAGTGTTTTATTAAAAAAAAAAAACAAAACATGATTTTGGTAAAGCCAAAAAACCCCGAGCCAAACTGACAGCCTGATATCAATAATAAACAAAAGGCATTGATGTGTTGCCTGAGACCGTACTTACTTGCAAGTACACGTCAGGGTTGAGGTCCGCTTGCTTCATAAGCTGTTTGACCTGTCGTCGGCGCTCTACCAGTTTTCGAATTTCTTTGGGAAGAATGCCCATCTCCAGATTCTGATCTGGCAACTCCGGAATCTCACTGTCATCCTCCTGTAATCACGGAAGTAGTTTAGAGTATGCTCAAAATGCATAATCATACCCATGCAGGCAAAGCTGACCACCCCCAATGCACCTCAGATTTCTTGTGTGCATTGGTCGCTCCTCTCTCAACAGTAGTAAAGCAGATGTTGAACTCCTGGATGATGGAGGGGTACAAACTGTTGAAGTCCAACAGGAGAATGAATTTATCATAAAAACCTGATGAAAGAAGATAAAATAGATCATTTGGGAGGCACAAACATAAAATGTAACCAGTGATCCACACAAGGACAATGTGACTCACCAACTTTTGGGTCCAGCACCAGACCTCCAGCATATGCTGCCTTCTTCCTCGTTTTGTTGGACTTTCCCTTCCCGGAGTCAACATCCTCATCCTCACCCTGAAAACAAAATTTAAAAAATAAGCAAAGGTTCAGGAATAGCATCAATGGTGAACGGTATGATAGCTGCAATAACGGACGAAGGAATCTGATACCAGATCTTGCTGTGGCTTCTTGAAAAACTTTTTGTCTGGAACAATGAAGTTCTTCTCATGGAAAGCATGGAGAAGTAGGTACTCATTCCTCTCAGAGCGTCCTCCCATCAGAGTACGAGACTGTAAAGACATGTACGCATCATTTGTAAATTAATTATGCGTTTTATACTAATACAATAATACAATAATAATTAATACAATACAAGTGCCAAGCAAGGATGTGCTTTGCCTAGATGTAGTTTGTTGATGTATCTTACCATGACGTTACCAGCAATGTTAGTGATCTGTAATGCTAGTGGCAACACATTCAGTTCACACATGATTTGCAGAATTAGCTTGGCATCCATCCAGGTAAGCTCCAAAAGGTAAAGTAAGTGCGGGGAATCACTATAGAAAAAGGAGAGAAAGAAAACGAAATGTAAAATACAGCTGCAAACATTCTGGATGAGGATCTGACGCAATGACTCAAGTGTAACCACACAGAATGGCAAATAACCTGTAGAAGTTCCTGATGTTCTCTGGTGGCACCACCACCCTCTCTGTCTTTAGGATCTGGGCAGCCAGCTCAGTCAGGTGATAACTCTTACAGCGAATCAGCTCTTTGGCAGAGATCTCAACATCACAAACCAGGCGTCCACAAGTGGCACTCTTTTCAGCAAAGCCACTGCGGCCCTAAAAAAAAAAAATGCACAAGTGAATTAAAACCTTATTTACAAACAAAAAGCAATCTCATGACTTCCAGTCTTCATAGAATTTGTCGCACCCCCAGTTTGGGCATGTTGACTCTTCTTAGACGGCCGATCTTTGACCAGTGAGGCACTTTGCACACATTGATTCTCTGCAGGAGGACTTCAAGGTCAAATCCAAAGATGTCATGGCCCTACAGTGTCAAAAGGAAGATGTGGTTGAATTAGAAAAATATCAATTCAATGCATCAGCAACACAACAGGTGAATGAATGCATTTGAACTTACCACTAAGACATCTGGATCAATCTTGTGCATCTTGGCCAAGAAGAACCCCAGAAGTGCACGCTCTGTACCAGCAATCTCTACTATACCGTTCTGAGTCAAATCAACAGGCAAAAATAATGAAATTATTATATCATAATAATTATAATTCCAAAACGAAGCAAGCTTCATCCTTTTTTCATTCCTCATTTACCTTTTTTCTCACCGCATCTTTAAAGTCATATGGAAAGATACAGTCGTTGGGCTTGCTCACCACTGCAAAAGAAAATAATTAGTTATACATGCCAAAAACAAGCTGTGATTTTAATAAAATCCCTATCTGTTGATAAAAAAATGCATTCTGGATCAGTCAATTTTGAGGGGTTTTTTTTTAGTCATAAAACATTTTATCTGATGGACAACTTCTCTTTAATTATTTAATATGCAAACACTTCAAAGTTTGTTACCATATTGCAATACTTTTTTAATCTTAAATTTCAAACCATAAATGACATGAGGTATAGCAAAACCAGTGTAATGCAAGAAACTATCAATGCTTGAAAAACCAAATTTAAATATATAGTTATATGAAATCTATAAAAACAAGTCTATTTTTTTCCTATTAAAACATCAAAACAAATATTACTGTAGAAAGTTTTTAAAAAGGTGTATTAATTTTACTAGCATAGACTTTCATTTTTTCACTTTCTGATGAAACGTTAATTGTTTTATGCTGCAATGATTTAATATCAACAGGTAACAGCAGTGAAATCTCCACTTTTTCAAACCTCCATTAATTTTCAAATTTAGACTATTTGGTCTTTTGTCATCCCTTTCAACAGTAGTTTATTTAATGAAGTCCGTTTGTCAAGTCACATACATTTGCTGTCTGTTAACAGTATGTTTGTGCATATTGTCCCAAAAATGTCTGAGAGGGAAAAACTCATAAATCATAGATACATGAAAAAAATCTCTACTGAGTCAAACGACCTAAATGTGTTACAACATTTAAAACAAGACAGTTCTGAACTTTGAATCTTGAGGGTATTAATCTCACATGCATATTAAAATGCAGAGTGATGGAACTTACCACAGAAATGGGTGTGGAAAGGGGGCCGTGGTGGAGCTTTGTCCAATGGAAATTTATGATGAATGAGGGCAGCAAGGGAAACAATCTGCTCAGGGCAAGACAAAAGCAAAGACAGGGAAAATGAACTCCATTAAAGCCATATTGCATCTGAGCTACGACTTAATGGGGAATGATTTAAAAATCAGTCATCAGAGGACTGCAGACAGGTCAGAGGTATGAGATCCAGATTTTACCTCATTCTGGTGGGTCTTTGGGTTCTGCACAGTCTTGAGGCTTATAGACATGACAACCAGAGGAGGCGGCAACAGATCTTTAACTACAGAGATCAGGTCAATCTTCTGTGCAACAGCCTCCACCTTAGACCAGCTAATAGGCTGGTTGCTCAACTCTAGAGGGTACAGTGAGAGCGGACACAGTTATTAATTAAAGCATCTGGAAATACAGAGCAATGGTATGTTATTAAATTTTTTAAAGAAAGACTCACGAGGGGTCTTCACGTCAAGCCAGCAAGGCCCCCGGATCTTCCTGTTAAGGAGGAAGTGTTCTAAACTAGAGGTGTTGGTTCCAAACACATGGGAAAATGTAGAACCTTTCAGCTCAGATGGCAAAGGAGGAAGTTCAGCCTACAGAAACACAATATACACATCGAAAAATGTCTTAGATTCCAGGAATTTTCTATAAAATAGACAAGACATGAGTAAACACGTGAAAGATGTCTACTCACGGAGTATTTGACTTCAAGGTACTCGCACTGTGAGGGTATATCTGGGATTTCAAAGGCGTAGTCCTTTGTCACTGGCTGTTGAAACGGGGGAAGTAGTTTATAACTTCATATTTGTAGCACCAAAAGCACAGAAAACAGAGGTTATGGGTATTAGCAATTACCTTGGATTTAAATTTCATGATTTTGAACTTCTCAGACAGACTGTTGAACTCCTGGTACACATCCATCATTCCTACTGGAGTGTCTGTCTGCTCACCGGTTGCCAGATTTACTTTCTAAAATCACAGCAACACAATTTTAAAAAAGTCATTTAAAAGGTGCATGTTATGTATATGCACATCAACTAAAGAGTGGTATTACATGTTCTCTGGGAAGAAAATACATCGTCCTCTCAATGTTTTTCACAGCAACACAACAGCTGACATGCGCTTTAGCGGACTCAATCCAGACTTTTCCAAATAGGTACACAACACCTGCAGAAGAAATCACATATAATCTTTACAACACCACTTTTATGGTTATCAAATTATTGCAATTAATAGGAATAAGATGGAAAACTTAATATAACCATAAATTATAGGTGACAAAAGAGCTAAACCATTAGAATGGATTTGTATGCGCATGTATTATGCAAAATCATGGAGGACCTGCTCACCAGGTTGGTTGTACTGGTCTTCAAAAGCATCCAACCAGTAGAAGCGGAAGACCATATCTCCGTCAAGTCCCTCCACCAGTGGGAGTTGGCTGGAGTCTACCTGCACTTCCACAGGAGCCTCGATGGGTTCGCCGTCCTCAATCTTCCCCCAGCCTATGCCCCCACCCAATCCGGATCTGAGGAGTGCAAACTAGATGATTATGGCAGAAAACAAACTTCTCTAATCTAAAAAAGGTCTACACTTTGTAGATAGACTGCCACACCGGTGCAAATATTAACTATTCATTATTCAAAGAATGTATGCTGCAGACTTGCATTAACATTTCATCCTGTGGCTCAGTCTTGGGCTCAGCTTTAACAGCGGCTGTTGTCTTAAGCTCCACCTCCACATTCACTGGCTCCTCCTCAAGGTTCTCTGCCTCCATGGGCTCATCAAAGTCCATTTCATCAAACTCAATCGCCTCTTCTAAACACAAATGTACATTTAAATGTATTAACATTTTTATTTTTTTTTTAAAACTGCACCCAAAGTGCGCAGGAAGAAAGGAGGGCAGATATACCCTCAGGCTCCTCTTCCTGGGGCTTCTTCATCTGTGTAGCAACTGGTTTACTCGGTTGAATGTGAGCAGAAGCCCTTGGTGAAGGGTCAGCTGGAGGAACCCGCGTCACCACAGGTCTGGGCTTCGACATTTTGATTCCAGGTGACTCCTGGTAGATAAACAAAGAGTTTTAATAGTGAATCCCTAACTCAACACCACGTAAAGAAGTCGCTCACTATCACAAATACAGCAAAAATGCTAATATTTTAAAATATTACTGCAATTTTATGACTACCTTCGGCGCCTGTGGTTTGACTGAAAATGGATTCATAGGGGATCCCAGTGCTTTTTTCTTCTTCAAGGTAATGACTGGTGGTGGAGTGAGCAAAACTGGTTTCTGTGAAACATTCAATGGGTTCATGAGGTCATATGACTGCAGTGACTGATATATTGTAATTAATACTGTCAAACGATTAATTGCACCCAAAATAAAGTTTTTGTTTACATAATGTGTGTATGTACTGTGTATATATATTATGCATATATTTAGGAAAAATTTTATATATTTATAGATTTTTCAAGTAATATGAAATATATAAAACATAAAATTAAAGGATTTTAATCTAAATGTATATACTGTATGTATGCATTTATATACACAGTGCACATATATTTTAAGTAAACAAAAACTTGTATTTTGTGAGTAATCGCTATTAATCATTTGACAGCACTAATTGTAATACAAACACTGTGGATAGAAAGCACCTACAAGATGCCTGAATTAAAAGTAGACAGCTAATGATTTGATAGAAAAAGTCATAAACATTTACCTCAGAATGCAGGTCCTGCAGAATATCTCCAAGCAGATCATCTTGAGACAAATCCACATGTTTCTATAATGCAAATATGGTAAAAACAATTCTATTATACCTGCCAAATAATGACAGAACATTCCTTCATATTAAAGTGCAGGTTCATTTAATTAATCTTTGAACTAAATCATTTACATAAAGGCCTACTTGGAACTCATACCTCAGTAGGTTTTTTCACATTGCTATTCATGAACATGCTTTTAATGCTGTTGGGTTTGCTGACAGACACTTTTTTCACATTCTTTTTTGAATCCCCTCCCTTTCCACCTTGTTTACCTGTTTACAGATTAAAAAAAAAAAAGCAAAAATAACTGGTAAAGGCAATGCAGGTAAAAATGCTTAATATTTAAAAATGACAGAAAATAAAAAGAACTTACTTTTAGAAGCCTTCTCCAATGCTTCATCATCCAAATCTTCATCAAAGATCTCTCTGCCATCCTCCACATACCCTGTCCCATCTGTCAAAGGCAACAGACATTCAGCTGGTGCCCGTTTAATAACTGAGGTCAGCAGAAGTATGAAAATTTGACTGACCATCATCAATGATCCAATCATCATCCTGTCTCTCCCGCACCATTTTCGAGTACTGCTCTTCATCCACCTCCTCATAGACGCTGGTAAACTCCTCCACCTGATCACAACACAATGTCAAAGTACTGGAACAACACTGAAGACGTGTACATTGAGAAAACACAAAAGCTGGCATGCTACTCACCTCATATTTAACCTTCTCTCCCTTCTTGGCTCGTTTAAGTTGCTCTAAAGCTGACTTGCGCCCCACTTTCTCTTTTTTCTCCCGCCTGGAACGTGAAGTGGCAATGCCACATGTGTCGGTCGTGTCTATAGTACAAAAAAAAGTGTTTCAGTTAAATCAAATTTCATTAATTTTTTAACATACTATATAGAAAACTGTAAAATGACAAGTCTTAGGGTGACATATGACATTTTAAAATTATTGCTTTAATTCATCTAAGAGCCATAATATAAAATGAATATTATAAATAACATGATGATGCTACAAATATATTTCTAAAAATAAAACTATAGAACTATTACTTCGAAACCCAAACAATAAACCACTGATTCTACTATTGTTATTATTCTAACAATAACTTAGATTACACATTTTAATTAAGCGTATTTATTTAAAAACAAGTATGTAAACCAAGTCTGTAGATGATTCTTATTACATACACGAAGTTACAAACAGTTCATTTAAATAAGGTGCGTTATTTATGTGTTAGCTACGAAAGCCTAACGTTTTAAACGTGAAACATCCTATGTCAATGTCATCACTATATTTCCTATTAAGTTAGCGCCTTCAGTACAGGCATCCAATAAGCCCGTCTGAGGTAATTGCATTAATACTCTGTAACATTAGCTATGAAACCCTGAGCGCTGTAAACACGCTTACCACAGTCTCCACCGTCCATATCTTTATCAGGATTTGAGACAGGGGCCATTAATATAAATTAGTGCCTGATATGAGGTAAAATTTCTATCGTCTTCAGCAGCGCCTAGTTAGCCAAAACAACAGATTCCGCGCCAAAGTGCCTTCCCGGGGAAACTCGAGCAGCGGATATGACGACATCAGCAGCCGTCCAATCTGAACCAGTTCAATGATCCGAGTTGTTTAGACAAAACTGATTCACTTTTGTTTCCAGACCACAAATGTACTTTAAGGTTTTAGACTTTTAGTTTTGTTAAAACGTTTAGGTTTTTTAATTACAGTTAGAAATCACTTTATT
Source organism: Enteromius radiatus (assembly GCA_032357445.1). Lineage (NCBI taxonomy): Eukaryota > Metazoa > Chordata > Actinopteri > Cypriniformes > Cyprinidae > Enteromius > Enteromius radiatus. The sequence continues at coordinate 15,599,285 of JAUCMS010000052.1, read as the reverse complement.
TGGAATCACTTTTATTTTAATTGTAAAATAATACTGCATTTGTGATAGAAATTGTTATTTACCTAGATTTATTTTTTGCATGCAGTAGCCAAAAATAATGGAACATATTAGATTTTCTTTTGACACAAAGTGGCACTAAATCTAACATAGTCATTATACACACAAACACAAAACACAACAGTTTAATACACGACATTTAAACTAAATATTAACTAAATAAAATTGAATAATACTAAATAACAAATAATAACACTAAATAACATGAAACAATTGTACACTCGTCTTCATGAAAAATGACATTTTTAAAATTCGTTGTTAATCTGTAAAAATGTAACCATTTTAACAATCTTCTACCTCTGCGTATGTTATTTTTCTTCAAAAAAAAAAAATTGTTAAACAATCCCAACATATTTCCATAGCAGTGATATATATATTAGTATACATTTAATATTTGATCGTAAGCATCGAATGTAAAGCTCCACAGCTTTAAAACACATACGTTCAGTTCATCTATAAGATTCACACATTCTCGGAGTGAATCACTGAACCGTGTTTGGTTGAATCGTATCTCTGAACACTCAAGGTAAATTCCAGCATCTGGCCACTTTTATCATTTGTAAAAAAGATTCGACTCTGGTGGGACTCGAACCCACAACCTTTGAATGACCTCACTCATTAATCTAGAAGTCCAATGCGCTATCCATTGCGCCACAGAGCCGATGGGACGTCCCGCAACTGCGTCGGTACTCCTTCCTACCGCCGAAGTTTTAGTAGACTACGTTATTGTGTCATAATAATACATTAACACTATTAACGTTATATTAGATATAATCGACGTCCTGAAACGTTAAGCTTAAAACATATAACATTTTTATTATATGCTTACAATTTTTTAGGGTTTTATATTTTTTTTAAGGAAGTTTACAGGTCTTTTATTTTGAAATAAAGTACTTCCGCTTTCAACAGCACATGTGGGGAAACCACGTTGTGTCATTAGAACCAAAATGGCTTCGTGCAGCATAGAAGACGTGCTCGCTAAAGCCGAAAAAGACGAGGCTGAAAAGCTAAAAGGAATTACAGTAAGCAAAGATTTAGACCTTGAGTTTGATCCGGGTAATTTGCTTGCGTTTGATAAGAACCGGATAGATACTCGGGAATTTAAAGACAACAAACGGGAAGACTTTCTCCGCTCGTTGGCGAGAGATAACACTCAACTCCTAATCAACGAGATATGGAAACTTCCAACAGAAAAAGTTGAAGAAGTAATCGTCGCCAAGCTACCAGATCCTACCACTCTACTACCCAGGGAAAAGCCTGCTCCAAAACCAAAGCCTCCTACAAAATGGGAACAGTTTGCCAAGCTAAAAGGCATTCAGAAGAAAAAGAAGACCAACTTGGTCTGGGATGAAGTCCATAAGGAATGGAGGAGGCGATGGGGATACAAACGTGCTAAGGATGATACCAAGGAGTGGTTGATAGAGGTCCCGGAGACTGCAGATCCCAACGAGGACCAGTTTGCCAAGAGGAATAAAGCCAAGAAGGAGCGGGTGGCCAGGAATGAGTACAACAGACTCAAGAACATCGCCAGAGCTCAGAAGATCAAGGTGCCAGGCATGGGACTCGCACCCACGCCTCAGCAGTCCAAAGCAGAGCTGGCACAGGCTGTCAATATCGCCAAGATATCCACAGCCTCTGTTGGTAAATTCCAGGATAGCCTGCCCAAGGAGAAAACGCCTAAAAATACTGGGAAGAGAAGAAAGTTTCAGCCTCTTATTGGTGACTTTAGTAGTGAGAAACAAAAACAACTGGATTTACTGAAAGTGATGGACAGTAAGAAGCCACGACTTGACATCACCAAAGCTGTGAATAAGCAAATGAGGGAAGAGGATATGGAATCGAGGCAAAATAAAAGGAAAGACTTTGGAAAGAAGGGACGGAGGGGGAATATGTCTGGTAAAGGAAAAGGAAAGGCTGGTGGAAAGGGAAAGGGTCCTAAAGGCAAAGGACGGAAACCTCAAATGAAGCAAGGAAAGCGATAAGATATACAGGGGTGTCCGTTGCTTATATATATATATTGTAAAATGCTATATATATTGTATACATGATGCTGACCTGTTCTCTGTCATGTGTGATGTACAGCCATAGCTTTCAGTGCTTTGGTGCTGGTTTAATTCTATACAGTACGTGCTTGCACTCTGGTGTTCACATTTACAGTGTTTCTAAAAACATGGGTGCAGTCCTGAACTGAATATAATTGGCACTCTGTTTTCTACATGAATGTGTGATTTAATATTGACACCTGTTATTCATATTCGTGGTTTCACAATAAATTCAAATCAACACCGATATGTAGTCTGTTCTTGGTTTATTTTTTGAAGAACCTAGATTATAGGTCATTTGTTTCTCTACATAATGTGAGCTGTAATACAATAAGAATAATTTTGCTTGAATGCAATATTTAAATTAAAAAAGTAATCTTATAATAGTACCTGCTGTCCTTCCATCTAACATCAGCTACCTTTATGTATAGTGGTGCCTTTGTATTTTTATTAAGAAATAAAATATATAATAGATGTACTTCATGTTAATATAATTGCAAAGCAATAATTATAACCACATGGTGTTTTTAATCTCTTGTTGCATGTGTTCAATTCTAGCACGTTTTACCTTATTTCTTCCACGCGGAATAAATTAATTAATTTCAGACAGTTTTTTTTTAACAGTGCTGCCATCTGTAGGTACGTCCATGTAATTTATGTTTAATTGATCTAGTATTGTACCCCAAAAAATGGAAAAATACTAATATAAATGAAAGTACTTCAGCGACGTCGCATATAACCAAGCGTGATTTCACCATGTTAACTGAAACTCCCCTTAAACATTTGTTTGGATTTGTCATTCTTGATAGATTATAGTCAAGTGTGTAACTATAACGATATAGTAATTTAATGTGAATTAAGTGACCTTAAATACTCTCCACTCCTCCACTGAGTGAGAAACAAGACACCATATGTTCAAAATATTGATGTGTCTGAAGAGCTGGTGGCTCTTTCTAAACACATGAATAACCAGTTCTTGAGTTGATGGATGGTGTTTGACCACTGACACCATCTCAGATCAGCTGGGGGGCTTTGGGAGGGGAAGTGCCCATCTGTTGACTGCTGTCAGGTTTGTTAAGCATCATTAATCAAACAATCACAATCCTAATACCCCAAGCCAATGGACAGAAATATAGGACACACTTTATGCCTAAATCAATTAGCAGTGCTGTGCTGAGAATGCAGGGTGTTTGCTGATACCACCATGTGAGATTAAGAAGACACAAATGTTGTAATGTGCTCAAAACCACCAGTTGATGTTATATATAGCATCTATCCATTTAGTACTCTGTATTCAAAATGTAGTGTATCTCACATTTAAATCTGCACATTTATATGGGCAGTCTGAAGTTTGTTATGTTTTAATTACAAAGTAATTTTTACAACTGAAATTTCATTTATTTCTTAGCTAACACATGTAATTTATGATCTGTCCACTAGATGGTGGTAACACAGCGACGAGCTGAGACTCCGTGTGACGTCATTGATGTTTGGTACGAGGTGGTGCGCGCGAGTTTAGATATGACAAACATATGACCGCAAAACCATTCATCCGGGTAATTTTTTTTTGTTCAGACATCATCTTAAAGTCAAATAAATAAGCTTTTTTATTAATGTATGGTTTGTTATAAAATGACGATATTTGCTGAGATTTTACAATTTGGAACCTGAAGCTGCAAAAAAAAAAAAAAGAAAAAATTGAAAATATTGAGAAAATCGCCCATAAACTAAGTTCTTAGCTATGCATATTACTAATCAAAAATTAAGTGTTGATATATTTACGGTACAAAATATCTTAGAAAATCACTAATTTTGTGTTGTTAGTTATTGCTACAAATAGGCTATACCCATGCTACATATGACTGGTTGTGTGGTCCAGTGTCTCATATATATATATATATATATATATATATATATATATGTAAAATCAGCATTTCATACACCAGGGGCGGATTGGCCATCTGGCAATTCTGGCAAATGCCAGAAGGGCCGGACCATTTTTTAAATGTGGGCCGGT
>JAUCMS010000052.1:15573843-15595069 GCA_032357445.1 Enteromius radiatus | reverse complement strand
GTGGGTGGGGCTGTGTGGTAATGTGGGCTGGTGTGGCTACAGTGCCAGGGCCGAATTTTTGTCCCAGTCCGCCCCTGTCATACACCATATTCCATTCTTCAGCACATTTGTTATAGAAAGTGGAGCATTTTAGGACAGAACAACTGTAATCTGATTGTCTTTGTGATTTAGCTTTTGCTTATATTTGTAGAAGGATGAGTTTAGGGCTTACAACAGCTTAGTTCAAATCAGGCCGGGACTACAGTGATCCTGGGGGAGGGAATGGGGTGAGTTTGTCATCATACATAATGAGTCTGCAAATTACAGGCCCATTGACCCCCACCAACACACACGGGCAGCTGCTCCCCCTCCCAGCATCACACTCCCAAAACAGGTGGCTCATAGCTCATTAGCTAACAATGCACACAGATAAAACACCAGGCCTGATCAATTCTTACACAATGAACCCTCCCTTGTGGCTTGTATGAATTTTATATACACTGCCAGTCAAAAGTTTGGAATAATGAAAAAATATATATGTATGCTTTGTTGAAAAAAAGTGTCTTATTCACAGAACGTTTGCTATTATTTAATGAAAAATGCAGCTTAAAAATAGTATTGTAAAATATTATTAACATTTAATAGACCTATTTTCTATTTTAATACATTTTAAAATGAATTGTATTCCTGTGATGGCAAAGCTGTATTTTTTGCAGCTACACCATAGTGGCATGTAAAATTATTAGAATATGCTGAACTGGTGCACAATGATTAACAATTATTGATGCTGAATTATTAGTAATAGTTCTTCTGTTATTAATATTGCAAACACTTGTGCTGCTGAATATTTATATTAAATATAATATAAATAAATATTATTTTATGATACATTTTTTTCTTTCAAAAGATTGGAAATTGAAAAGAGCAGATTTTATATACACGGATATTTTCAACATCAATCATAATAAGAAATGTATCAAATAGTGATGTCAAACGATTAATTGCATCCAAAATAAAAGTTTTCTTTATATAATATATGTGCTTGTACTTTTTATTATATAAATATTAAAACACACATACATATATTTTAAAAGTATTTACATGTAAATGCATTTGTATATTTATTTTCTTATATTTAATATTATATATTAATATATTTCACATATATTTTTCTTGCACTTTTATTTTGGATGTGATTAACCGCAATTAATTGTTTGACAGTACTAGTATCAAATCATCATAGTAGAATGATTTCTAAAAGATCATGTGACACTGAAGACTGGAGTAATGGCTGGAATAATAATAAATAAAAATATTCAAATACATTAAATACATTATAATAGAAAATAGTTATTTTAAATGTTAGAATGTTTTACTGTTAGTTACTGTTTTTACTATATTTGTAATCAAATAAATGCAGCTTTGTAAGACTTCTTTAAAAAAAACATCTAAAATCTCCAAACTTTCAGACGGTAGTGTATAAATTGAGCAGGAAACATGTTTATATACAGTTCTTAATTCAATAGAAAGCCTTTTCATGCCATTTCTTAACCAATAAAACAACGCTGCCAGTGCAATTTCACACTTTTCACCAGTGTAAATTCCTATGTGGTGACTCTCTGGGTTCGAGGGGCTTGTGGAGACCCTGCTTTGAGCGGTCAAGGTGTGGCAGATTAAACCTCGCTGTGGTCCTTTGATTGGTGATGGTCCCGGACCAGTGCTGAACAGCCTGTCACTTGTCTCCCCTCATCAAAGCCCTGGAATCTGGGTCATCGGGAATAAACAGGGCCTTTGTGCTTGTTGTTTCCTCTTTGTGTTCCCCAGCAGAGGCAGGCTACAAGTCCCCTGGGAGGGGAGGATAGGGAGGAGGGCGCTTTCCTGGCGCTTAGACGTGAGGCCCAGGCACACAGCTCTCCCAACTTGCTTCATCCAGAGGATTTTGTCCAAACACTGAAGGAATAGCCACCAATGGGGCTTTTGAGCCTGAATGAATGACTCTTGCTTTATAGAGGCAAAGGAGAAGTAGTACAGTAGCTGTTTTAGATTGTGTATTCTTAGCTAATTATTTACCCTGTGATACTATATAAGCATAAGGGGGGACTGGAGGCAATTTTCCTTCAGATTTCAAAGACCAAATGTCATATTTTGGTATAAGTAGCATATGTGCCAAAGTTTACAGCACTATATTTATTTTGCATTTAGACAGAATTAAAGGGTTAGTTCACCCAAAAGTGAAAAATAGCCTGTGTTTTACTCATTTTCGAAGGATGCTAGATGTATGTGGCTTTCTTCTTTCAGATGAATCCATTCTGAGTTACATTAACTCTACAACTACAATTTATATACATATATATATATATATATATATATATAGCTTCTTTAATAACATATCTCTAATAAACTCCTATTTCTATGAATTGGTTCATTTGTATATGTTCTTTATTTTCTTGTTGCTGTTCAGTAGGACAGAAAAAGTCTGATCAATAAACATGTCAAACTTGTCAACCACTAACGTGTATTTAATGTAACAACAATAATTATCTTCCCATGGACCAATCTGGCCGCTTTTCTAGAACAGCCGCCAAATCCAATCCCTGTACTTTAGTTTGAAACAAAGTGCTCCTCACGCACGCCATATATTATAAGATTAACTTTTTGCTATACTGTTTCCTTTGAATCAGCCCCAGTAACTGACTTCTCTCACTTTTTAGCTTAATAAGATGCCTTGGCCATCTGCTACGCTTGGCTTACTGGTCACATTGACTCCAGCTTTCTCCTAGACCCTTATGCAGGCCTCTTACAGAACCTTATTAACCCTAATCCACTGCTGCAGTGACTGTTGTCATGTTGATGTGCTGCTGCATTACAGAACCTTCAGAACTGCTACATAAAAAAGCATGCATATACAGTCAGTCTGAGCAGTCTTCATCTTGCAGCATATGTGGCCTGAAGCTCACCTGAGGACAGCTGTTAGTCAACTTAAATTTGCCCCACCCATAGAACACAGTGTCCACAACCACCATCCCATTCACCAGGTGCCTCCTCATCAGCACAGCCCATTCAAAGGCTGTCTCAGACCAGTTTTTGTGTTGCATCTTCTTTCATTAGGTGTGCAGGGACCACCCCCAAAATGATTAAACACAACTCTGACTTTTTTTCACAATTGTGTTGTTATATCTCATCATTTTGAGTTGTATTGTAATTCTGAATTCTAAGTATGGTTGTAAGCTGTAGATTTCTTTTTGTCCATAGAAGTTAAAAACTCAAGGATTCCAAGAAAAAGTCAAAATTGCAAGATGTAAAGAAAAAAAAAATCTGAATTGTGAGATATAGATTTGTAAAATACTGACAAAAGACAGAACTCTGAAAAAATTTGAACTTGAAGAAATGTGCAATTCTGAGGGAAAAACTCACAATAAAATCGTCAGAATTGTCAGGTGTAAACTCACAATTCTGGAAAACTATGAGATGAAAATCTAAATTGTGATGTATACATTTCAACATTAATGAGACATAACATGGGAATTTTGAGAAATAAAGTCAGAATTGTAAAATAAATATTCACAACAAGTCACAACCCTTTTTATTTTGTGACATAAACATTATTTCAAACTAAACTGTGTTTGCAGCAGAATCATTAATACTTACACTATATATATGAAGCGCAGCACACTATATGCCTCTGTTGAAACTCCTAAATGAGCTCAAGCTTCTACTACAGTATAGCTATGTGCCTGGCCAGCTCAGTGTCCAAACTCTCAGCAGTCAGCCAGTAATAACCAGTGGAAAGACTGACCTATATTAATAGGCACCTTTGGCAGTGGAGCACCACGCCTGGTTTTCCCGCCTGAACTATGGGTGCCTGCCAGATGACTAGGTCTGTCACTGCTGCGATAGCCTACCATCTGCTGTCTACAGCACACAATGGCAGGCAATGTGCACACAGACCCAAGGGAGGGGCTTCGCAGGATGGCTCTGTACCACATGCTGCACTGGTACACCTCTAAACACACACACATGCAAAGTGAGCATGGTGCTATTTCCACTCATAAGATTAAATTAGATCATTATTACAAATATATTTTAGAAAATGTAAAGAGTGACCAATATTCATTTATGGTGCACACAGTTTATATAGGCAGTAATGATACTAATTTAGCTTTAATAGACCTAGTCAGCTCAAAATGACTCCTGCATGTCTTTCCTTGTAGAAGATTTTTAAAGAAATATCTATGTTCTTTAGGCCATAAAATGGATAACCAAATCAGTTTACTAACATGATTTCGAAGAAAGTCAGGGAAAGGGATGAGTAAAATGTTAAAATTCTTGGCATTCCTGTAATAAATAAAAAAAATATGCATTTACAATAAATATTTTAGACCCATGTTTACATTAGATATTACCATAAGGTCTTTTCCCTGTTTCCTATATTCCCAATTCTTTTTCAGAATTTATAATCTCCGCCTTGAAACATCTAAAATACAGTCATCACAAATAGCTTACATAACTATTACAGTAATTTTATAAGCCGGCCAGTATTTTAAGAAGACCAATAATCACATCAATCAAGGCCTAGGCTTACATTTCAACCCGAAGATTAAAGTTCTTTCTAAATTTACACATCACTGTCAAAGGATACAACAGGTGTTTGTTTTGCGTTAAGCCAAAATGGCTTCAGTAGCCATCAAGCACTCTGCACTGTACAAAAGCACAAACCAGCCAATCAATTTATCCCCAATGGGCCTTTGACATCTCTCAAGCCTGCATTGACCATCTGAAAAATACAATAGCAAAGTGTTCTCTAAATTTGAAAGAAACATATAAGAGCACATGTGTTATAGGCTTGTAATGGCCGTCAGCAGCAGAAGGCATGTCAGTGGGGCCTTGCGCCCCTCTATTCAGGGGAAATTGAGTGAATGGGCCTGCAAAACCAACAGACATGCAGAACAATAGCGCCAAAAGACATTATTTCATGGGCGAGTGGGCCTCTTTAGAGAGAGCAGCTGACCTGTGGAGAGCTGTGTTGTTCAGGGAGGGTGTGAGTCCACAGACCCCAAGGGCAGAGATTGCAGCACCCCCCGGTCCGGTGACAGGGGATAGCCGTCAACTCAAGAGACCTCAACTTCCATTACCGCTGTAAACACCTGGCTTTCAGAAGAGAGCAGGACTCTATAAGGTCTTTCACAGTGTGACATGAGCGAGAAGGTGATTATTAGCCAAAAAAATTAGGTCCTGGGAAGGATGGAAGAACTGTCAATCAAAAAGTTAAACACTGTTTGAATCAGTTTCAGAGAATAAAACACAAGTGGAGCATTTTGTAGAGCATATTTTTTTATTTATTTTTAGGTATGTGAATGACTATGGGCGAGTTGGTTGTAATATCAAAGAAGCAGGTTATAATTGTTCAGCGGAAAATAATGTTCAATGCATAACATTGCATGAGAAATGAGTCGGTCAGTTGAAGTGTGCTGCTTGTTTTCATGTTTGCTACATATTCTTGCTTCCCTCAAGTCTACAGATAAAAGGAAATACCAACAAACAAGACATTTTGACAGTAAAATTAAGACAAAGACATATTAAGCAGTTATCTACAATGTTACATGAGCCAAAATCAATTAATCTCAGTAACACAAAGATGGTGAGGGACTCGATGTGTAGTGTTTCTTTAAATACAGATGGTGTTTTTGCAATTAGCAAAAATAAACTTTTTTTACTAAAAACTTCCTCAATCTGAATAAAACCCAATATGTAATGCTAATACTGCCAATTCCTTCAACATAAGGGTTTTTCTTTTGCTGCGACTAACTTATCATTGTGAATAACCTGAAACTATTTTACATAGGTTCTTCTCATGTTAAAAAAAAAAATAAAACAGCATTTCACCTCATAAGAGAGCAACGCAATTGTCTTACACTTCCTTCAACCGATTGTGCTTATGTCAATTCCTGCTGTAACTCTAAGTAGCAGCGAGCAAATCCTTACAAACATTTGTTCCAGAGCTAAAAAGAGGGAGAGAGAAACTACGTTTACATCATTTTCCCCTTCGGATGACGTCCTGACATGTCAATGTTAATGATATGTTTAAATACATTCAGCCACCAATAAAAATTCCCACATATAACAAAATGTAAACACTACAGAGGGTATAAAACAATAGATATTAATGACAAACCAACATTAATACAATATTTTTAAAAAAGTGCAATTTCCCCACATTTTGGAGGCTGAATGCTGCTACTTTTACAGTCAACCAATTGGTGTCATGAGGACGGAACCTTTGAAAGGATGTTAAACTTACTGTACAGGCCAAGAAATTAGTGGCAGTGTTATTGAAATCAGAAATATGTAATGGAAGGTAGTCAAATCTTTAACAAAAAAAGAAATAGAATTAGATTTTCTTTATATCTTTGAAATAAATAAATTAGTAAAGATTTAATAAATAGAACCTACAGCTCTAAACAAACAAATCTCACCTACTTGTCTGTTCTTGGAACGTGTTATATATAATGCAACATGTGCATTAATATCAGTACCAAACATGATTTTGGTTAAACTGAGAACATTTTCATAAGCAGCGAAGATGCTGGATTTAGACTTCAGTTGCAAACATGCAAGCCAGCGATTTTACGCCTCTCCAAGTACAAATCATTTTAACAGCCTTCACTTTAGAGCACAAAAAAAAAAAAAAACAAGAAAACAAAAAGAAAATGTTCGAGGTACCTTCCAGTAGACGTTAACTTAGCAGATCCATGCTATACAATACATTCAGTGAGTGTCCTACTCTGAAAAAAATCAAATCAAATAATCGGGGTGGAACCTTTGTTACGTTTGGAGCGGAAACGATTACGTTGCAAGTGCTATCCAGTTACTCCTCAACACTGTCTCTGCTCCTCACCCTAACAAACAACCACAGTAGTGCAACACTGCCAGTGCTCCCCAATCCTTAACCAGTCTCTAAAATCCTCTAAAAAGAGCTTAAAACTATCTGAAAATGTCACTTATATGATTTTTTTCCTTCTTAAAAAAGCAGCCCTTATGAATCAGCACACTGTCTACAGCTAAAAATGGATAAAAACAGCTATGTTAAAAACCATTAGCTAAATTCTGCAAATCTAGTGCCTTTTGTATTTTGACTATATATGACTACATTTCCATACAAGGTTGTTGTTTTTTTTTTAATCCTAAGCGGTACATTGTTATAATCAGTAGGTGATTAGCAAACATCATAGTAAGTGTTTCTGTTTCCTACACCAGATTGTCTGAGAGGTTAAATGTAGGTGTGATAGAGGAGAAGAGGAGGGTTGCTGTAGTGCAGTAGTGATGTTTAAAGGATGAGAGCTCTGGAAATGCAGGTGGTAGGGTTGGTGTTTAAGTAACGCCTGGCCTGCTCAGTCATGATCAGCTGATCCTCTGTTTTCCCAAAAACCACCGCCTCCCACTCGCTGTTGGCCTGTTGGTTAAGAAAATAGATATTTGAGTTTGACCAAGTAACTAAAACTGTGAACAATGTGTTTTGTTGTTTAAAATTAAGCTGGGGAAAATATTCATATTAGGAAAAATAAATTAATAAACATATATGTGTGTATTTTAAAACCTGTTTCCTTTGTAACTTTCAAATAAAATAAGCTGAAGTATTAAATTGCCTAAACCGAACAAAAAACAAAGTAAACGTTCTTTTAAGAATAGAAACAAATACTATAATAGTATCTAAATAACACGTCTTAAGTTTGTTAATGTTTATAACAAAACATTCAGTTATTCTAAATTTAAGTTCTTTTATTAACAAAGGTCAGTTAAGGATTTTTGCAAGTAGAAACTGATGTGTTATGATCAAGTCAGATTCTTTGCTAACAGAATTAATGAGTGAATTACCGGAGCAGGTGTTTGGTATGGTGGGCTCCTTTGAGTCATGTTTTCTCTCTTGTCCTGTGGGCTAAGGGAGCGAACTATCGGAAAAGAGTCCTTCAGCGATTCAGGAGAGCAACAGTTCTCCTCTCTCTCTGTCAATGGCATCATGAGCATGGATCTGGTCAGTAGGTCGTTACTGTGAGACTGTAAGAAGGGCAAAAATGGTGTGTGAAGAGGAGAAACAAAAGCATCGCAAACTCAAAAAGTAAAAAACAACTAAGTACGATAATGCTCTTACCGCTCCATTGTTGTTAATCTGCTGTTGGGGAAACAGCTGTACATTTAAACAGTCTTTTTCCCAGCTGTCCAATACCAAAGATTTTCTCACTTTCCTTGCCGGAGCTTCCATCTGCTGTGGACACAGCACAGTGAAAAAAATAAAAACTAGTGTTCAACTTAAGGGTTAACATTAAACAAAAGCTTTTGAACTAAACCTATTTGCATGAATGCTAGAATAAATATGTAAGAAAGTGGCCAGTACCTCATAAGACCTGTACTGAGGTTGTTTCTGCACTTGTGTGAAGATGTCAGCACCGGTTTCTTCTTTCAGAACTTCTCTGATGTCCTCCTCAAGAAGTGCCAGTGGTTGGGGCTGAACACACCAACATAACATATCAAAAGGCAAATTAACGATAAATGTATTAATATCCTTTTATAAGTGAATCTTATTTAACCTGTCAAGTCAATATTTAACCTCAATGGTTTTACCAATTGGACTTACCACCATTCTTAACGGGCCATGCATCTTCTCCTGGGCAGCCAGGGCGTTTTTGAAAGGGGTAGGTGTTCTTGGAGTGTGGACTATACTATTCTTATGGAGTTTTGGGGTCCTAAAACTGTGAAGATGAAAACAGAATTAGTCATTTATTGATTCTGAGATTATCAGCTCAACATTCTCCAAACGTGTGAAGAATAATGCCTGACCCTGCGTTCTCCTTCTGGTGTTTTGGTGTGGTCTCTCTCTGGTGGGGTGTGTTGAGAAGGCATTTTTGTCCACACACTGGAGTGGATGTAAGAGCAGGATTGTCGAGGCTCAGGGGCTCACCACCAGACATGTTGAAGAACTAAAAGGGAAAAAAGTTTTAAATGAATCCACACATTTCTGTGGTCTAAAAGGTGTTTTGCATTATAAATCTAACCATACCTGAGAGGGTGAGAATGGCAGGCCTTTGACAGGGGTGTTTTTTGGCGAGTTCCCACTGTTGTCTATGTAAGCACAGCTCCTTTCATTTGCAGGTGACTGATCTCCTCTCTCTCTCCTTTTCTTTCTCATGGTGGACGGTGGTGGAGAGCTGAATCTTTTCATGCAGGTGTTAGAGAGAGCTGCAGACTTGCCCTGGTTCACCACGGTGCACTGTCTGTTCATTGCTGGGACAGTAGGAGCACTTATTGGATAGGCCAGGCTTTCTGTGCACCTCTCCAGGGTCGTACAAACATCAGTGGGGTTGGTGGCCTTCGGAGAAGGGCCTCCCTCAGTGAGATCAAAGCTGGTCACATCACTCCAAGCCAAAGGATCCTGAAGCATGAAAACATTTTTCCTTACTTTTCATTAGGCAAGTAAAAATATGCATTTTTGATATCATTTTACTAAACTAAACTAAATAACTACAATTTATGATGCAGAGTAAATTATACTCTGCATATAATCAGTAGTATAAAAAGTAAAAAATTATAATATAATGTGCATAATATATATACATACATATATATAGTATATATTTTGAAAGTATTTACATGTCTAAAGTTATGTTCATATATTTTGTGTTACAAATATATATAATACATAAACAGCATAAATAGAAATCATGAATTTTATTAAATCAATTACTTAAAACTTAAATAAATACTGTCTCTTTAAGTCTAATATACTTTAAGGGTGTGCCACTTTCAAGACAAAATGCAATAAAAAAAAAATTATTTACCCTTTTGTTTTATGGATGCACAACATAGGTAAGAATGTTATATTGTATGCGTTTTATTTTAAAAGAATTTTAATATCAACTAGAATCTATTAAAATTGAAATATTAATACAAAATATTCAACATGTATATATTGCAGAAATTGTAAATATAAATATCGTTGTAAATATACTATGCCATTATCCACAATATACTATCTACATTACATGTATATTCGATTTTTATAATTCTCTGTGTACCGAGTCAATAAGCTCCATAGTCTCGGCAAAGTCTGGGATGGTCTCTAGAGTGGACAGCACAGCACTGGCCTCAGCAGCCAGGAACTTGCTGGGAGAGACAGGCAGTGGCATTGCAGCAGGCTGGCCCTCCTCTAAACGACACCGCTCGCCCCCTCTGTCCTCCACACTCTCTGTGGTGGTATCATCTGGAAGGCTGTCTGACCAGCTGGAGTAGCTCTCTGGATTCTGTATAGAACCAAACCACTGAGGTCAGTGAAAAGAAATTATAAAAAAAACATGATAAAACTGAAGTGATGAGGAAGGGAGAGTTAAGACACATGAGGCAATAAACCTACACTACTTGACTTTTTGACCCTGGACCACAAAACAAGTCATAAGCAGTACATGTATATTTGTAGCAATAACCAACAATACACTGTATGGGTCAAAATGATTATTTCTTTTATGCCAAAAATCATTAGGATCATGCAAGTAAAGATCATGTTCCATGAATAGATTTTGTAAATCTCCTACTGTAAATCTATCAAAACTTATTTTATTAGTAATATGCATTGCTAAGAACGTCATTGGGACAATTTTCAAGGCAATTTTCTCAGTATTCAGGTTTTGTTTTGCACCCTTAGAGATTTCACATTTTCAAATAGTTGTATCTTGATTAAATACTGTGCTATTCTAACAAACCATACAAGCTTTTTTGTGGTCCTGGGTCAAATACAGTATACTAAAATCTCTTGTAAACATTTATTATAATAAAAAAAAAGGAATAAAAGCTATTCTCTAAGTTAATAATACACTGCATTCTTGCTGCCAATTGACAAGGAAGCAGTTAATAATTAATCATTTTCACCAAACCTCATCAATGTTATTAGAATATATTTATTACTTCAATGCATGCTACTCTCCTAATTGAATGAGATTTATAACGATAAAAAAATACAGCATATATGGCGAATACAATTCTCAGAGAATATAATTATGAATATATTATAAATAAATATTGATAATTAATTAATACAAAAATGCAAAATATTAATTTTTAATTTTAAATCATGCCTGAAAGCGGTCACTGGCTGTAGCTTTAGTTAATAAAACCAAAGCTGGGAGTGAAGCAGGGAGGCAGTGAGGGGGGTAGGATTTACTACGCAGCATAGCTAGAAATGAGGGTATGGGGGAGTAAGATGGGAATGAAGGAAGCCGATGGCACCTATAGCGCACTATTCTACACGCACACACAGTGTTTCTTACACGAGAGCCCGACTGTCTTCTGACTTCACTCTCAGCTGACATTAGCAACAGCTCTAGCTCCTTAATTCTTTTCTCTTTCTCTGGGTCGTCATGGCATGGCTGTGAGGAAGAAGAACCAGGGGGAAGAGGCGGAAAGAGAGACCAAGACACAAACTTTACTGACAATTTCACGAGACTTTTATGAGGTCCTGAATTTCACCAAGCAAACCCATCCAGGATTCAGATGCTTTTAAGGACTTTGAAATTACATTACAATAATGCCAAACATGTTCCAAAAGCTATTTTATAACCCATACAAATTCATAAAAAATGCATTGGTGAAATTCATATAAGGAGCAGATTAACACCACACCACACACATGCAGATTAAACAATTACACACAAACATATGAGATTGATTTTTTTTCATTAATAGAGAAGACAAACAGAATTCAGAAAGCAGCAAGTTCAGAAATATAGAGAAGATTGAAGCATGCCGTGAGAAATGCACCATGGGACTTACCGTCATAAAACTAGAGATCTCAACATTAATGTTTTCCATACACTGGCCACTTTGGGAACCATATGGATATCTGGGTGGCTGTCAATCAAAAATGATATGAACGCTTGTATGTTAAATACTTTACATCTGGTATGCATTATATTTAGCATAAATACAGATTAAATTGAAAACCATTGTTAGATTAATAACATAGTATAGTATTTTGTCTATATAAATTCACACTAAAATGATCACCTGTGATTGGCCTCTCATGATCAGTTGATTCTGGTCATGTTGATATTCCATAGATGGACTGGATTTGGAGCGTTTCTTCTGGCCACTGCTGTAGCTCTTGCTGCTCTCCTGCAAGTAACCCTCATGTTCCACCTTCCTGCGCATGGTGGAGTTCCAGTGATTCTTAATGGAGTTGTCTGTCCTATAAGAGTCCAGTAAAGTAAAGGTCATTCTCCGGCCTACACACACACACTGGTAATCTTATTTTTTCTGCATAGGTTTTGAGTCAAAATTGAACTTATTACCGTCCAGGCAGCAGTTTTGAGATCTCAGCCCAGCGGTTGCCCAGGCGTTTATGTGCTTCATAGATAATGCGATCCTCCTCATGGGTCCAAGAGGATTTCTTTACTTCTGGGTTGAGGTGATTGTGCCAGCGCTCTCTGCACTGTTTGCCTATGCGGCCCTGTAAGTGCTTGGCAATTACTGACCAGCGTTTGGGCCCATACTTGTGAACCAGCTCAATCACCTGTTGAGATGCACATAAAACAGATGATCAGAACATGACTGGAGTAATGGATGCTAAATGTTTTAGTGAGCATAAGACATCTTTAAAAATTTATTTTATGTACAACTACTAGATCTATATTAACATGATAAACCGAATAGGGCAGAAAGTGTGCATAGAACAGTGTCAGTTTTTCTGGAATGCTGTCATGCAACTTCTAAACAGTGTGTTGTAGGATACTGCAACGAAAGCTTGACAATGACTTTTGCACTCTAAATCACAGAATCAGGACTATGAGATCATCACACCACGCCCAAATCCAACATCTTTCGCCATTTATTCATCCATCTCTGTCTTTCTCTGAGGACACAGAACACCCAGCTCATCTTACCCTCTGATCCTCCTCTTTTGTCCAGGGTCCTTTCACCAGCTCTGGGTTGAGCACCTTTTGCCAACGGTGCTGACATTGACCATCTGTCCTTGCCTGTCAAAGTGCAACAAAATCCCACATCAACACCTGCAGCTAATACTCATACACCTATAATAACAACTTTACTAACTCACAGGCCTGCTCACTAATAATACAACATCCATTTAACAATAGTACTGCTGAAATTATATCTAGTCTTTCCATTGCAACAGTATTTTTCAGTCTAAAGATTAATATGATGCTTTATAGCCAAATAGTATAGTATGGTACAGTATAGTAATTTGAAATCCTTTAATATATACTTGTGAAAAATGGCTCCTCTTGGAAGATTAATGTGAAATAATAAAATAATATCACTTTACAGCTGCACTAAAATTCTCTAGCCACATGCTTTTAAAGTAATGATTAAGCAAGTTACTTACTGGGAAATAATTGGCAATTGATTTCCAAGAATCGGTTCCGTGTTGCTCAACAAGCTTCTTTAGCTTCTCATCCTGCGAATGAAATAGATATCATGAGATTTTCCACCTCTGCAGGCTGTGAGAGCAGAACTAACAGCACTTCACAATTCCCCACCCTTTCCTGTTTCATCACAGAAACCTAAAGCATTTTCAAGCATTATCCCATTTAAAAATATCATAGACTGCCATTCAAAAGTTTATAGTGCTCAAACATAGCACTATTTTTGTGGGAACCAGAATATATTTTTAAAACAGCATCTTCTTTGATAAAAGGTAAGTTAAAAAAACAACAACATTTATTAAAAATAGTAATATTTTGTACCAAAATAAATTGCTTTACTTTCACCTTTAAGCTATTTAATACATCCCAGCTGAACAGAGGTACTAATTTCTTAATATATAAATAAATGCATATATTACCTCATCCCGGGACCATTTAATTTTGCAAAGGGTCTTCTTGGAATTTTTAGGGTCTCTGATGTCAGGGTCCGTAGAATGACGCTCATCATCCTCATCTTCACTGCAGCCATAAAACACAGACAAAGAATTAAAAAAAAGGAAAAAAGAAAGAGTCAAACAGTTTTCTGTTTGGTCTAATTGGACAAACATTGTCTAACAGAAGCCATTATTCTCAAACTATCTGTCTGACACAAACCATGAGCAGACAAGCATGATCACTCATCTGTAGATACAAGACGCAAACAGTTTAGAAAAGCAGCCAGCTCGTTAAACAGGACATGCCTGAGTGTAATTACTCTGCAAGCTGGCAATGCAAGCTGTAAAAGTGAATTCAAGCATTATTCAAATTATTCCAGTGCATTAGTTTGCAGTTTAATTTATTTAAATATAATTTTTTCCACTAGCCAAAACACACACACAAAAAACACATTCAAGTCATGTCCACACAAGTAAATCAAAGTGACAATCACTTTCCCCAAGACTTCAGTCTATAGGAATGCCTTGTTGCCTGGAAACATTTCACCAAGGCAGTGAGGTAGACAGTATTTAATCAACACCATGCACCGGGTGGTTAAGTCTCCCTGGGATACTGGAGCACAAACTTAATAGGAAACCATTTATCCAACGCTAATAGTGACTATCAACACAAACCAAGCTCAATCCTTATTTGCTGCTCTAAAAGAGCAAGGAAGGAAGTCCCATCATTAAAGAAATATGCAACAGCACATTCTACCAGAATACCTTGCTGCAAAGTCTAAAGATATGTTTAGGTGTAATTTTAGACTGAAGTCTAACTTTGACTAAAGAGGTACAAATATGGAAGTCCAAAATCCTTCTTGCTGCCAGTCTGCATGTTTATCATTGAAACATTGGCTCTCAGTATTACGAGCCACCCGATGAATGAAGTGTTTCATTTAGAAAACATGCTTTAGTATGATCTCCACCCTCAAGGAAGGGGTGAGGTGATGAACAAGCCTGTTTTGCTTCAGAGGCAGGCCAAAGTAATGCGGTGGACTACAATCTTAGTCCAGATTAAGGCCTGCAGCTGGTCTCCCTTTGTAAATTACATTCAGATATCTTCCATCAATATGTGACACATAAACTTACCCTCCCCCAGTTTAATAGCAACAAAGAGAAGACAAGAGAGAACGCGCACACACAAAAACATGTTTTATGGGGTCTTTCCATATACATAATTATTTTTTACTGTAGAAATTGTACATTATCTCCCCTAACACAAAGCCTACTTATTATTAACATAATTTTAACAGGGCCTTTCTTAATGAGGACAGAAAAAATGTCACCATAAGGTCAACATTTTAGGTATTATTGTAGTGAATAATACAAGGGCCACACACACATTAAAATCTCCATTCATGCATAAATAACAAGTTTCTTTAGATACAACAACTAAGCTGTACTTCACCTTCCTTTTATAAACATAAGCACTTGGAAAATCTGACTAGATGTGAATAAAAGCTTGTGTGCCAAACATTACACACAATATGATTATACTTAACTGTTACTCCTTTATAACTAGATGTTTATTTTAATGTAAATGTATAACAAACGTGTAGTTATTATGTAATGACTTATAAAGGCAGCAGGAGGCAACTGTTTAATACCGTAATCCACGTGCACCTTTACTTTTTTATAATTTTTTTTATTATCATTATTTAACTTTCGGCCCTATTTTACCTCAGATATTATGAAATAGCCGGTTAGCATGCTAGTTCACTCCAGCTGTAATGTTCGATAAGGGGACAGCTAGGCTAACCGCTAGCATTCAGGCTAACACAATAAACTAAACTTAAACATTTGAAACCGTTTCATAAATCACTTTTGCTATAAGGAAACATGCTTGTAGATATAGCAAATAATATGTTTTATAAACGCTAGAGTCAGTCTTTGGATCATGATCAACCTTGTGGATCAGCAGGTGCAACATGTGATGCGTCACAGGAATCGGCCTGTCATATCATGAAAAATATCACCATTTATTAACATATTAGATTACATTGTGTAACGTGAATTAAAATATTTAAGCATTGTTATTTTGAGCTTTACTGTTGCTATAGCAACTTCTGTTGTGACACAAAAAAACTCATCTTGTAAACTCCAGATATAAACAATCTGTGCGATCTCTCGATGTCTGGGTATCAACATAATATCTGTACATTTACACACAATCCATAATAATTACTATGTTTATTTAAATTAATAAGATCCATCATCTCACCTGCGAGACTTCATATTGGCCATGACAACTGTGTTCAAGTCCAGTTCTTTCCAAAGGGAAATGTCTTTAAAACATCCAATGCTGTGACTCTTCTTCAAATCAAAACACACAGCTGACATTTATCCACACATGCTACTGTCACACATGCATCTGTTTTCCGCGAAAAGCTTTAGATCCGTACAGTCACATCCCCGAGAGCAACTAATTATTCAATAAATACAACAAAACGAAGAACGTCCTTCCAAAATGCTTGTTATTAAATAACAAAAGCCAATAAAGAATACTTCCAATGCGATCTCAAAATGGTGAGGGGAAAAAATCCATCAATATAACTCTGTGCCTTGCGCGCCTTGAAAGCAAACACACCCCTCTGCACTGTCAGTCTGTACTGTGTCCTCGGCGTGTGTGTTTTTTCCACTCATTCTGTTTCATTTTTGTCCATCCCGCCGAATCTCGCGCCCAGCCTTCTTCCGGAAACGAGTTTGAATCTGCGCACGCGGCCTCGCCGCTGATTGGTGGGAAAAGGTGGGCGGAGCAGCGCGCTCTTGTTGTTGAACAGTAAGTGGTCTGTGTCAAGCGCTGACGCCCTTTTTATTTGCATGCAGCTACTGGGGCCGGTTGCATAAAAGGTAAAGACTAGTCATAAAAGTTAGTCAAGTTTTTTTTTTAAAATTCAGTTACATAAAAATGTATATTAGTCTAAGGTAAATACAAAAAGTAAAACAGATTACTCTTGTCTAACTGCTAGTTGGTCAGACTAGCTCTTAAGTGTCTGTCTTAACATTAAGGCTAAGTTTATGCAACTGGCCCCTGGTAGGGTATGATTACTTTACCGTTAAACCTGTTTATGTTTAAATAAATCAATTAAAGGTATTTTGTATTCAAGAATATTAATTTTGGCAGGTTCAGCATATTGTAATTTACAAGCACTGCGTAGTGAAAATATTTGTATTGAACGTATCACAGAGCGTTTTAATTATGTAAGTCCATGCTGCCCTCTTGCGGACACACACGCACACACACACACACACACACACACACGGAGTTAATTTGCAAAAAATTATGTTTTTAAAAACTTTCAAAAATCATGTTTTTTTTTTCATTGTGGATTCCAATTAATCACAAGTAAACTGTAGTTGATTAATATATTCGGTAGTTGACTGATATAGCCTATATATTGTTTGTGTGACCCTGAACCACAAAACCAGTCATAATGGTAAATTTTTTAAAATTGGGATTTATACATCATCTTAAGGTTTAATTGGATTAAAGCTTAATTGTTAGACTAGAACAATATTTGGGTGACAACTATTTGAAAATAAGGAATCTGAGAGTCTATTTTAGTTATTATGAATTGCACTCCATCATTTTATATAAAGGTTTATAATATAATATAATATAATATAATATATAGTTGTCAATAGAACCTAAAAAGAAAAGAAAAAAAACCCCAATGTGAAACATAAATAAACACGTTTAAAATGTAACTGACAGTGTGCGTGACAATTCTGCCGCTAGATGGTGCTGTTGTTTATGCTCCTTTACAACATTATTATTCTTCGTCCCCCCACGTTTAGCCGCGTGACTGATTGTTTCGGAACTTCGAAACAAACGTCAATGTGTCTTTATATCTCGTCGGCTCATTGGTAACATCATGAATGTTGCCTTTTCAGTTAAGCTGGGTCAATATTTAGTTCCCAGACACGCCGAGTTTGATTTTTGAATCGTTGCACTTCCTTTGCCTCCCGACACGTCACTGGAGCCAGTTGGATGGAAAGAGTGAGAAAATAATAAGGCAAGTTATGTCTTTACTCTCTTTGTAAAATCTGAAGCACACGAGTGACTCTAGAAGTACGTCGGTGGTTGTAGTAAGTTTTGACTATAACAGGTCCATTCTCTTTAATAGTACACAGTGTACATTTCGTAATAAAATTATTTATTTATTTAAAACAGCCTAGCCCAATGCCAGGGCTCTACAAAAAAAAAGGAAACAAATGTCAGCCAGTCAAAAGGAATTTGCTTTGAAGCTTTAGTCGGTTTCAATTTAAAGTACTGTTTCTTGCCTTCAGAAAATGAAATGTAGGTATAAGAACATTCATATTTGCACCGTATGGATTTAGAAAATTAAGTGTATTTTTTTTTCAATTATTTAAGTCATTTGAATGTGTTGTGAAACAGTAGTGCCAATATCTATCTATCTACTGTATTTATAAAAATGCAATTTTATGTTTTAGGATAATATCACAAGAGCATATTGTTATATCAATAATATACCAATAATCCATTTAATTATAGCTAATTTACTTAATCAGTTATTGGTTTTAGCTGTTATTTTTAAGCACCCAAGAAATGGAATAGTTGCTTAATGGGAAATGAAACTATGAATCTTACTTAGCATGTGTCATTTTGTGTCCATGAGCAATAGCCTATGCAATGTTGACAGTTGAACTAATGATATGACCAACAAGTGAAATATTCACCAAGCCTTCCGTTAGAAAGATTTATTGGGAGTTAAACTATTCTAAACAGAAACATTTACAGTAGGTTTCTTACACATATTTCACTTATGGGTTCCGATGCACTTTTTTTTTTTATCTCTTTTTAACAGTGTAGGATTACTCTAGATGCAAGCTTTTCAAAGTTTCAAAGGCAAACCTTTTTTGCACAGCAGAAATCTAGATTTTAGTGTGTGACGTGCCTGTGCAAGTTTATACCTGTTCTTTGTACTTTCATTTTGTTGCTCAAACCTGTTTGAGTGTTTGAGTTGTTGGTAGGATGAGGTCACATTTAATAACAGTAACCTTTTGACAGTTCCAGTATAGTGGTGACATTAACTAAGTTTCTCAAAATTGCATAATAATGAGACTAGATCTGTTGAATGCTTTTTTCCATTTTGTTCATTTAAAATATGCCCTTTAGTGATCTTTCATTTCTCATGTCTCTCATAAGGAACCCGGCTTCTAGTTTCAGCTTAAAGGTGAAGTGTCTCTCTTACTTGGATTAGACAGTGGAACAGATATTTAAATGTTTGTGAGCTATGCTTCCTGGTGGCTGTTTTTAGATGAACAAAACATGAGACACCTTGTCTGCAGGTAAATCATTAGGGCTGGGCATAATTTACATATTTAAATCATGCGTGCACAAGCACAGTTAAATATGCATGTAGTCCATTAAATCCATTTTTTTTAATTGTTGACCATGCAGGCAAATATACCTGTAACATTCCTCCAAGTTCGCTGGAATGTAGAAAAATACAGATTGCAGTGATATGGTGAAGGGTGTCCGCAACTTCTACAGTCTGTTATCTCATCTGCACACATTTAGTTTATATTTCATGTCACGCAATACAATAGTAACAACGGAGGCTTTCGAAAAATCTCACAGCTTGTTTTTATAAATTGTATGTATTATGTATAAAGACGTCTATAATTCTATAAAAAATGTTGTTTTTCTTTCTGTATTTTTTGGCACCCATTATTTTGCAGAGGTTGGTGCATTTAAAGAAGCCACTAAATCCAGCATTCTTCACATACTAAATTATTCTGAATTATTTATTTATTATTTAGTAATCACTATTTAAGTTTTTGAAACATATTAAATCTGTTTATTGCTTTTGTAAAATGCCAGAATTTCTGTTATTTCTGGTTCCTGGAAGGCCAAGTCAGTATACTTTTTAAAATGTTTTATATATATATATATATATATATATGTGTGTGTGTGTGTTATATAGGCCAGTAGCCAAAAATACGTTATATGGGTTAAATTTTTTTGTTTTTCTTTTTTGCCAAGAATCATTAGGACATTAGGTGTAATAAATATATATATATATATATATATATATATATATAAAAAAAACATATAGGTATAGTCTACCTTTTATATATACGAGTCATTCTACCAAACGGGTGCCATTTGTGTCCGCAGTGTTTGATGGAATGCACAAGGCACAATTAATGTCCTAAAGTGTGTTTCCAAAGCTTAAAGTTATTAATTCAAATGTTCTTGTTAAAAGGATGTATGGTAAAACACTATTCTTAAAGAGCAACATGCTATGCTTTCATAATTTTTCATCAGTACATACTAGGTAATTTTACATGTCCGTGTTGACCAATTTGACATTTTCATCTACAATACCACCAAATAAGTTACGTATTTTCAAAAAGATTATATGTGTGTTCCTATATGCATAAGATATAATTATTCAAAATATTTTTTTAGTTTTTACAAATATTTTTTGATTTGTACGTGTCCCTCAGTTTGATTTACCACCCCGTCACACTAACTTACTGTATTTTAATTAATTAATGTACAGTTGCTTTAAATTATATCACAAAGAGGAAGTGACATCATTTGAGCCTTGCAGCCACCAAGGACAAAAGCAGGCGAGTTTTGACATTCTTTTATGTTTTTTTTATTTGTTGTTTTTTTCATGTTAGACAGGGTGTGTCAAGCTTAAACCAACCACCCCGTCATGCAAAGTAGACAAGGAAAACGTTTTTTTATTTAAAAAATGTAATTATTAATGCAAAGAGAATTAAATTTCATATTGAATGCATGTATGCTACAGTAGATGAAGAACTTGACCACATGGCAGATCTGCAGCCATTTTGGGATTAAATTTACCACCCCGTCACATACCACCCCTTTTTGTATTTTTAGTTTTTCAAAAAAACTTTGTTCAGTTTATTTTCAAACCTGTTTTACAAATGGGTATGTCCCCAAAGTGAGGTTTTTGGAGATTTTGTCAGGTTTACCTCACTTTTGGTTACAAATTTGTCCCCAAAATTTGGTTAAGTAGGTACACACACAATCAAATATTCGTAATATTCACATTTTACTATTACGAAAGAAAAAAAATAGTTTTCCTACTCTAATGGCATACATATTGTCCGTAACGGGGTGGTAAAACTAAGGTCTCCTTGTCTGAAAAAAAAAGAATAATATTAATAAGGTGTTTGTAATGTAGGTTTTTTTTTAAATAAATTTTATCTTTTGTAAAAATTTTGAAGTTTGCAAAGTGGAAATAGCACCCGTTTTGTAGAATGACTCATATATATATATATATATATATATATATATATATTAGTGCTGGGCAATGATTAATCGCGATTAATCGCATCCAAAAT
>JAUCMS010000052.1:15557187-15573743 GCA_032357445.1 Enteromius radiatus | reverse complement strand
GTAAAGAAAAACTTTTATTTTGGATGCGATTAATCGCGATTAATCATTGCCCAGCACTAATATATATATATATATACTTTTATTTATGTATATGAATAAAAGTATATGTGAGGTTTAAATATACACCTCAGAATATAAATAAATATACATTTTTGTAATATTAGATTTTTTGACCTGCCCTGCCATAGTATTGTTGCTGAAAAATAGTTTTTTCAATCAGTATAAAGAAGAATGTTATATTATTTTATTCTTGAACAATGATTAAAAATATTTTTTATCATAAGCTGTTCTTAAGATCTTGTAGGTCCAGTCCAGCATTATCTAAAAATACCTCTTGTACCTCAGAGGGGGAAGGGGAATGTCGCCCACCCAGTGAGCATTCGTGTGTTGCATTTGACAGAGGGAGTGTGTGGAAGTGGCATATGAAAGAAAACCGTCCTCATTTGCTCCCTCCCAACTGGAGAAAAGCAGAGGGGAGGATGAAAGAGAGTGAGGAAAAGAGAGGTGGAGACTCATCGCTTGGCCGCCCAGACTGAGGCTCCTCTCTGTGTTCATGCCACAGTTGATTAGTGACTCTGAGTGGCCTTCCTGTCCTGTCATGCAAGGCCCAAAGAGCCCTCTGGAGCTAAAGTGGACGTTGGACACTGCTGAAAAGAGCGCTTGGCTGTGGTAGAACATCTTGCTTATGTTTTGGTATGTTTGTGTTCTGTGCAGGACCGAAATGGAGAGTTCCCATCACAATCAGGTGTGCCAGAGAAGAAGGGAAGCCATTTGAGGACCTGTTGCATCTATGAGCCGTTACTTGTGAGATTCTGAGAGGTCTCAGGATGGAAGAACAACCAAGCTGCCCCAATGTCAGCATTCCCTGCTCTAATGAACAGAGAGACAAGAAGAAACGCTATACTGTGAGTGACCTCTGATGCTCTTATCTACATTTTATGTTGCAGCACCGGATATGTGACTGTTTTAATCTTTGTCTTGTTAGGTTTACAAAGTTATTGTCAGTGTTGGAAGGCATGAGTGGTTTGTGTTCCGGAGATATGCAGAATTCGACAGACTGTACAACACTGTAAGTAAACTGAGTTGAAGTTAATGTGAAAAGACAGGCAGACTCCACTGTAACAGCTTTTTTAAGTGACATTGATTTTGGCTTGGAGCATTTTCTAATGAAATTTTCACATATGAAAATTAATGTAAATGGTAAAACTAATAATCTTTTTGAAATTTCATGCTCATCAAGGGTGCATTTATTTAATCAGAAATACAGCAATATTGTGAAATATGATTAAAATTGTAAATAATTTTTAAAAATCAATTTTAATACATTTTAAAATGCAGTTCATTCCTGTGATGGAAAAGCTGAATTTTCAAAAACCATTACTCCAGTTTTCAGTGTCACCTGAAGCTTTTTACAGGAATTTTTGATGCATAAAAAGTTTAAAAGAACAACAATTTTGCAGATCTTTTGTAAAATAATGACTTTACTGTCATTTTTTATGAATTTAATGCATCCTTGTTAAATAAATGTATTCATTTTTTTTAAACGATTCATACTGCCTCTCTGAAAAAAAAATTTTGCAGTTAAAAAAACAGTTTCCTGCTCTGAACTTGAAGATTCCTGCTAAAAGAATATTTGGAGACAACTTTGACCCAGGTATTTTACAGTGCCTTGATTTCCTCTTTGATTTCTTGAGTTCCTTTTATTTCTGAAATAAAATGCATATTGTTCAGAGCTCACTGGTACTTATGTCATCTCGTGCACATACATTAGTGGCTTCGCTTCATTGAGCTTAACAGAAATCATGTGTATTTGCCAAATTAAATTATCCAACAGTATTCCATACAGAAAATCAACCATGCTAAATCCTGTCCTGTCCGAAGCCCATAAAATCTTTGTCCTTGTTTAATCTCATGTTATGCTCTCAGACAATGTGGCAGCAAAATTGCGTGCATAAATAACAGAATGAGAATGTGCACCCAAGAACCAATTGTATTTAGCTCATGTGCGACCAATTATGTGGCCAGTATGTGGTCAGAATCTTTTTCATGGAGAATTCATGAGGCTGGTCACTGGAAGCGCATGTGAAATTTGTGCACATGTTGTAAAGTCTCTCTCCCCCTCATTCTCTCAAGATAATTGCTGTCTCGCTGGACAATAGTGATGTAATTATTTGATGCAGTAGTGTCCTATGCTGCACTGAGAGTCTTAGGCCATTGGTTTTGATAAATGACTGATACATTAGTTATTTCCCATAAGAGGTGATGGTTATCATGAGTAATTCTCAAAAAAGGCTCTCAGGTCTGTTCTGGTCATGAGCAGCATGATATATCAGATGCTTACATAAGCACTTTGGATGAAGCACAATCCTACTCTCTTCTATTTTGGTGTAAATGTCACTGGCTGGAAGTTAAGCAAATTAGGCAAACGCCAGTTTGGACAGGTTGCTTGACATCTGCAAAAAATCATGCAGACTACATCAAATATGAGTTTGCTTGCACGATTTGTGTTTACCACAAAGAGTTTAGTTTAGTGAATTATAGAACTGCTATTATTCAAATATTCATTTTTTTGTCTTAAGCTAATTCGCACCTATGTTTTCTGTGTATTTCTTAGAGTTCATAAAACACAGAAAAGCGGGGTTACATGAGTTCATTCAGAGGATTGTGTCCCATCCACAGCTCTGCAACCAGTGAGTATATCAGCCATTTACTGTTGCTTCAGTGTATATAACCACTCACAGTGTCAGTGCATCTAAATGCATGTAAAATTTGAGTGGGCTTCACGATGGAAACGTGCCAAAACCAGCCACAGCCAGATATCTCCCTGAACTTTGAGTACAAAGCGTTTTGATTGTATCTTGTGAAACCATGCCAAATAAAAGATGCTTCTTTTTGATTCTCTGTAAAATTTGCCATGGTTACGGTTCTTGTTACAGCGAGTTGTTGTTGTTAGCTCATATTCCTCCTCACAGCTGTGGCTTTGTATCGCCTCAGTCAGATCTCTAACATGTGAATGTTCATTTCAAATGCGCAGTCCGGATGTCAAAAACTTTCTGCAGATGGATAAATCTAAAAACTTCTCTGATGCCTCAGAGGATGAAGATGATAAGGTTAGTAGTATATGTACTAATGTTATGCTTTTAATATATAACATATTGAGTAAGTGGTCTTTATTCCTTCTTTGTTTTTGTCTTGTTTGTTAGCTGCATTCACAGGCATTAAGTGTTATATAGTTATATTTTAAGCATTTTAACACAGTTACAGTTATTGTTAAATTCAGTAAATTATTTATATGTTATTATGTATATTATGTATACAATATGCAAAATAGCTTGTGCTATGTTTATTTTGCATCATTTTTGTGTATGCAGTAGTACTGTCCAGATAAAAATAAATGAGTGCTTTTAAATGAGTGTTATCTAGTTTTGCCATATCTATTACAGAGTACCTCTACCTCTAGAAATATAAACCTAGGACCATCTGCAAATCCACAGTAAGTATTATAAAATTATTTAAGTAATTGCTTTTGTATAATGACAAATATTGTGTTTAAAGTACTGTTTAATATGTCCAACTAATAGAAATTAATGATCCATATGGTTTAATTTAAGTTTTTCTCAACAGCGCCAAGCCCACTGACTTTGACTTTCTTAAAGTCATAGGAAAGGGAAGCTTTGGGAAGGTAAGTTTTCTTTAAAAAAAAAAAAAAAAAAAAAAAAAAAAAACTTCCAAAGTTTGTGTAAGAAAGTGGGTCATTCTCTTGTGTATTCTTTTGAATCTGTTACTGAAAGCTCTGAATGTCACTGAGACATAGTATATTCTGTTTTCTTTGCTGTACGGTGAGCCATAATGTTTTATTACTGAGCCACGGACTCTCCATTTAGGAAGTGAAAGTCTCTCAGTTTTGAAGTCAGAGCTTGTCTTTTTTTTATACCCAGGAGCAGCCACATTGGAAGGTGAAACTGTTGCTAACCCACTGTGTTCTCTCCCACACAAAGGTTCTTCTTGCAAAGAGGAAATGGGATGGGAAGTGTTATGCCATCAAAGTCTTGCAGAAAAAGGTCATTTTAAACAGGAGAGAGGTAATGATTTTCTTAGTTTTAATCCCTACTCTTTTTTTGTGTTTGCTATGTTATGTTCTTTGACTAATTGGATGAATGAATCCCCTTGCCTTTTTTTTCCACGCCAGCAAAAGCACATTATGGCTGAACGTAATGTGTTGCTAAAGAATGTTAAACACCCCTTCCTGGTTGGACTGCACTATTCCTTTCAGACAACAGACAAGTTATACTTTGTTCTGGATTTTGTCAATGGTGGAGAAGTGAGTATTTGTGGTTGAGAAACACAAGGCTGGCCTTGCCTTATCACATCTCAAAAGTCACTATTTGGCAGATTAAACCAATATGTTATAAATATAGCTATTGCTGATGCTGACAGTGACATGTGTCATTGTATGACTTAAAGAGACAGTGCAAAAATGTTCTGTGGTTCTTTTTCTCATCCTCGTTTCGTTCCAAACCTGTATGACAACACTTTTTTTTTTGTGGAAAACAGAAGATATTTCTCATTGATTTACATGGTGTATACCACCTAAAACATAATAGTCATAGAGTTTTAACCGATATAAAAGTGATTAAATGATGATAGATTGTTATACCTTATTGGTGAACTATTCCTTTAACAAAGAAATGCAGGGGGTTGTCATGTGACATAAATCGGATGATAAAGCCAGCGCATGACTGTTTCATGCATGGTCATTTTATTGGTAATTTGCAGGGTTCCTGTTCACAAGCTCAATTAGACTACTGATCTGACTTCCTGTTTTTAACTAAATATGTTGACGATATTTTAAACATCAGCTAATGAAACAACACATCAATAATTGTGAGGCAGGCTACAAAATTAGATGTGATGTAGTGGGTAAATTGACTATTTTCTGCATTTATTCATTGAATATTACAACCTTTAATTCTTTCCATTACAGCTTTTCTTTCACCTCCAAAAAGAGCGGACCTTTCCTGAACCCAGAGCGAAGTTTTACATTGCTGAGATGGCAAGTGCTCTGGGTTACTTGCACTCTCTTAACATTGTTTACAGGTAAATGCAGCTTTACTAAATGATCCCTTGTCTTATAAATATGCCTGTTTGAACATTCTATGATGATGTTTAACTGTTAAAGTGTGTGAGAATTCCCAGAGGCAGTGAAATGTTTAACAGACATCTGCTACACCTCCTCCCTCCTATAGTTTTCCCAGTTGCTGCCCAGAACATATTTGAAAGATTTTGATTGGTGAACTGGCTTGCGTAGTCATTTAAAATTAAACTCGTGTAAAATGACCATCATGAGAGCATAGTTTGCATTCATAGGGTGGGACGCTATATTACCGCAAGGAATTGCTCTTTATATAAATTAAATGCATTATGAATAGATTGTCTTGTCCTATTATAATACCTATAATTCATTGTTACGATTTTTCGGTGTAATGTTTTTTTAGTTGAATCGTTCCTGGAAACATATGACTAAATGCTAACAAGTTAAGGGTTCTTGTGTTCCCAGGGATTTGAAACCAGAAAATATCCTGCTGGACTCTCAAGTAAGTGCCCCTCTTTTTTTTTCACACTTTTATCATTGCCAGAGCGTAGCTGATCAACGTTGAGAGAGTTCCAGGGGAAACAGAGTAATCTACTCTCGCTGTGAAGTATAACAAACTTTTCTGATTTCTCAGAGACGAGGTGTACAGAGTGTAGCTTTGGCCAGCCAAATGAAATATTGCAATGAAACTGAAGTCTTTTTTTTTTTTTTTTTTTACTTGTAACAATGCTTGAGATTAGTTGAAGTTTTATTTGTGTATTTCCTATCGAATCTGATGAGGTTACAAGGCCCTGGCAAATATTCCAGTCAGACACAAGATTCTTTGGCTCTGTGAAGAATAGGCCTTTTGTGTGGTAACATGCTTCCTGAAAATGTTCCTGTTGGCATCTTTTGTCTGTTAAGGGACATATAGTCTTGACTGACTTTGGACTGTGTAAGGAGGGCATTTCCCAAGCAGACACAACGACCACATTTTGTGGGACACCTGAGGTATTATATAATAGCAATACTGTATGATGGGTGAATGATGCTTTCATTACAGTTACATAAAAGTTTAGGGGTTAGAAAATAGGAAATTATTAAGGTTATTCGGTGACATATTAAATTGGTAATTAAAGAGATTTGATAGTTTGTTCCTGATGTTTAAATAATTCAGGAAGAATGGATAACGGTTTCCACAAAAGTTGTTTTTAACAATAATAATAATAAGAAGAACAATGTTCTTCAATCATTTGCCACTGAAGACTGGAGTAATGATGCTGAAAATTCAGCTTTGCCATCACAGAAATAAATTGTATTTTAAAATTAGATTTAAATGGAAAGCAGTTATTCAAAATTGTAATAATACAAAGTTTTAATGTATTTTGAGCAAATAAATGTAGCTTTAGTGTACGTTAGAGACATAAAGCGAAAAACATAAAATCTTACCAACCCTAAACTTTTGTGTAATGCATGTTTACGCTTTTATGTTTAAAAAGTGTTTAACATATTACTGTGAAATGTTATAATAAATACATTATTTTTAATTAGTTGTATTAAATTGTTACTAATTTGCTAGATTTTCAGTAAATTAACTGCAGATAAACATAAGTTTCTTGAGGCTACAATAACAGGATTTTAATGCAATTACTTGTTGTCTCTTGTTGTCATGATAGTATCTAGCTCCAGAGGTACTCAGGAAACAACCCTATGATAACACTGTGGACTGGTGGTGTCTGGGTTCTGTGCTGTATGAAATGCTTTATGGGCTGGTATGTTACAGATAAACTGTACATTTGGATAGTTGGATAGTTGGTCTTGGAAAATGTAGGCAATGAATCTAAATATTTTACCTTTATGCCAACAGCCTCCATTCTACAGCAGGGACACACATGAGATGTATGATAACATTCTTCACAAGGAACTTGTCATGCGCCCCGGGGCATCCACAGCTGCCTGGGCCATCCTTCAGGCCCTGCTGGAGAAAGACCACACCAGGAGGCTTGGCTACAGAGATGACTTTGTGAGATATTTAGTAATGATATATCACCCCCTGGTGGATGATTTTGTAAAAATAGCATCAGTCAGTAGCATCTCAAAAGGATTTTTGCTTATTAGTTACTCATAATAATTTACATTGAAAAAGGGAGTATTGCATTGAAAATATCTTGGAATATTAAAAAGTCCTTGTATTTTATATCCCATTTGTTGCAGAGTGAAGTCAAAGGACATGAATTTTTCTCATCTATTAACTGGGATGACCTTGAACAGAAAAAGCTTCCTCCTCCATTCAGCCCTGTTGTGGTAAGACTTGGATAAACCGTAAATCAGAAGCTGCTGAAAATGTACTCACCCTCAGGCTATGCAAGATACTGATTAGCTTGTTTTTCATTGAAACAGATTTGGAGAAAATTTGCGTTACATCACTCGCTCACCAATGGTTCCTCTGAATGGGTGCCGTCAGAATAAGAGTCTAAACAGCTGACAAATGATCTAATCCACATGACTCCACTTCATCAGTTAATGTTTTGTGAAGTGAAAAGCTGTGCATTTATAAGAAAGAAATCCCTCAAGACCTGTTTAACTGTTTTCTCCAGTGAAGACGTTGTCTTTTCAAAATGAGGGAGGAAATATACGCAGATAAAATAGTTCTAAATGGAAGTTATAGGAGGAGAACAGTGGATCAAAGGCTTGGATTCTCATTCTGACGGCACCCATTTACTGCAGACAATCCATTGACTAGCAAGTTATGAAACATTAACTTTCTCCAAATCTGTTCTGTTTAAAAAAACAAACATATTTTTGATCACCAAATTTTCATACTTGGTACTATCCAACTATCCCTTTAATGATATAAGTACTTTGCTAAAGTTTCAAAAAACATATCCTAAGTGTATTCAAACAGTCATCTCTCTTATGTTGTCTTGCAGGAATCCCAGTACGACATCTCAAACTTTGATCCCGAGTTCACAGAGGAAACCGTGCCAAACTCTGTGTGCTTCTCTTCAGGGCAGTCTATCGTCAATGCTAGTGTTATGGAAGCTGATGATGCCTTCCTGGGATTTTCTTACGCTCCGCCATCAGAAGATTCTTTCCTGTAAAGGTGGCGCTGCTAATGGCAATCCACAGAGAGCTAAATGAAACGTCTGTGATCGCTCTCTCTGATGAAAGGGAAGAATTTGTTGAGCGCAATGTCACGATCAGAGGGTGGACCTTTGTGTTTCCTAACATAAGCTTTGGGATGCAGGGTGTTTCAAACTTTATTTTTATGCATAAATAGCATTATATTTTGTGTAACATTGAACACCTTCCCTGAGAGTTTAGCTCAGGAGCTGAAGTATTGTTGTTGTTTTTTTTTTTTTTTTTTTTTCGTATGAATTATTTTCCAAGGGCTGATAATATTTGTAAACAAAATATCTACTTTGACACATTCCTTGTTCTGCCCCAACTCTTACACTTGATTGCTTAAATACTGTGCAGTATATGACCAATTATGTTCTTGTAGTTTAGTCTCTTATCAGAAATGTGCTATGAAAAAAAGGTTCATATGTCAACGCAAGCAATAAAATAAAATTGCTGATTGACAAATTAATATATATTCCATTTATACTGTTTAATATGTATATGAGTTAGAAAATTGGCAGAAGCTGTTTGAAATCAATTGTTTTGAAATCAAAATGAATATGATAAACCCTGAGAGAGTTCAACAGCCATAGTAGAGAGGGAATGGAACATTTGTGGCTAATTTCGTGTTAGATTTTAATTAGTTAATAGCACTTAAATACTTACAATGACTCTATAATAAACCACTGTTTCATTTCCCGCCATTTGATTATGAGATGAGACACCACAGTGCCTACTGACTTATGATACTGTACTGTACAAGTAAACATTCTTGAATTACTTTTCTGTAGCGTGATGCCTCTCATTTGCATATATTTGCATGTGTTATCTGGGCCAGAGCTTCGAGCCCAGTTACCAGACCCTAACATTACATTAATAGTACATTTTATAGAATAATAATGTTTTTAAATAGATCTGGTGCGTTACTACTTAAAGAATAATGCAAATGTTTCCTCACAGGACACATCTTAAGTTTTTATTCACAGGTTTTAGACGCCTTTTGAGATCAACACATTTCATTTTGCTCAGATTTGATTGGCTAACATGTGATACATCTCATTTTCATATTGTATAGCGCGAGCTTCCCGCCCAACTAGAGGTGCATTTCAGAGTTATGGATGTGCTAAATTCTCTGAAAGAAGCAATAATAATATACTTAGACAGAAGTGGTGGGTTACGTAAACTCATCGAAGACTGTAAAGTATTTAAAGGTTTGTTTATAAGTTGGATTCATTATCAGTTAATTAAAATACCGCAGTGAGCAGGAGCTGGTGAGGACGTGACACGTCAGGGGTCACGTCCGTTTTTATCTGAACATTGAATTATTGCATTTAAACTAAGATAACAAGATAACGGTTTACACACTGAAAAATGAAACGTTTTTTCAGGTGGTCAGGAGGCCGTGTATCGGTTCAGTTTTGAGGTAAATCCCTCAGATGTGCTCGAACTGGACGCCACACTGGGAAACTGTATACTGCACGACCCCGTCAAAGCCGTTTCACTCTTTCAGTCAGTGAGTTTAACATAAATACACAAATATCCGACGTATTAGTCCTTTACACCATTATCTAAAATAGCTTAGAGTACATTTACATATCACAGTTTTCTGTCAAAATGTCATCAGCCTAAGAGTGCAGTGGATATTTTTCAGGTTTGTTATCTGTCTATAAATACACTGTCACTTATTGACCACATTGAAACAGAAAACCAGGTAAGGAGCAGCTTAATTAAATGCAGATTTTACTTATATTTATTTTTTCAAATATATGTGTTTGTGAGAGAGATTATATTTGGGTATACTTGAAATCCACTTTGAAATACATCAGTGTATGTATGTTTTATTTCTGTATAGGTTAATGTTGTTTTAAAGCCAACCCATTTGCCACCTTTCCCCAACTATTGCTTGGATCTGTCTGAGTTTCCCCGTGGGTATGGTCCAATGAGACCCTTAGCTTTGGAAGGCCTTGTAATTGCCATGACATGTGTCACCAAATACACACAAGGAGCCAGATTTCTCTGCTCAGAAGAGAAATGCCCCTGCTCTAGAGGTAGGTAATGTTATTAACTTTATATGCTGTTTTTGTAATTGTTGTCCTACACAATTTTTCAATTTGTCTAAAGGGTTTCATCATATCAGAGTTCATGCACCAGGTGCCACAGAGTCTGCCACAGTTAGGAGTGATTTTACCTGCTTTCTCTGCTCTTCTCCACTGAAAGAAGATGTGAAGTCTCGGGTTTTAGGGGGTGAGACAACATTATAGTTAAAACACATTAATGAAATATTACATGGAGTATAAAAATAAATAAATAAAAACTTTTATTAAATACTTTTATTTAGCAAGGATGAATTGATCACCGGTGACTATCAACATGTTTAATGTTATTATAATGTCACAAATATTTCTATTTCTAATAAATGCTGCTCTTTTGAACTCATCAAAAAGTCTTTAAGAGGCCAACGGTTTACACAAAACACAACACAGAAATAAATTTCACATTATATATAATTACATTAAATGTTTACATGTTGAACTGTATTTTGGTCAAATAAGACTTCTTTCAAAAACAATTAAAAAATGTACTGACCCAGAATCTTTACTTAGTATTGTAGTTGCACATTTACTACAAAACAGGAATTTTTTTTTTAAATCCACAGATAAACAGCTAGTTGAGCTCATTCATGTGAGAGCAGTGGATGTTTTGGGAGTTCATGATGCTGCTTCCTTAAGATATCAGTCTGTCACCCTTTTTCTAAGAGGTAAATGCTTTTTGCATCTTAAATTACCCCCTTTTCTTTCTCATGGTATCCAATGGTAACCATTAGGAAATAATCCAGTTAGTTTAAATCGTCATGCCTTATTAACATGTTTTTCATAAGAAGCAAAGTTCTCAAATAAATAAACTGCTGAAACACGTCCACTCACAGTGTCTTTCAGTATTAGATTGGGTGTTCCTGTCTCCTTCAATAATATTTCTCAGTTAGCCAACTGGAGAAACCACAGATTCTCTGGATGGTATTAGCATATTGTGTTGACCTAGTATTAGTCTGGAATTCAATACGTCAGGCTCCAGTTACTGAACATACATGTTAATAAATGTAGGGTACACTCATTAGTTGCTACAACCCATAGTGGAATCATTGTTTAAAACAGCCTGCAGTGTTTCTCTTGGCAGTTGTGTAGGTGGTGAACATGTTTCTCAAATAATAAGTGAAGACCAGCTCTCAACTGTCATTGTTTTGTTTTTCTTAACCTAATTAGATGAACTCTGCAACTCCATGAGAATCGGCCATCTGTACCAAGTTGTGGGGATTCCAGCTCATGTGCACCAGTGGCCCAATGTAACCTGGAGCGTAGAGGCTTGCAGCGTTCGACCATGGACCCCCAAATGTAAAGCCTTGTTTTGACTTCGATGGCATATAAACAACCAGACTCATGCACAGCATGTCAAAGTCATTTGCTCCTGACTGCCTTTCACAGGCCCCTGTCTGGTTAGCAACAACTTCCAGAACCTTCAGACAGCCATGGCCTGTTCCCCATGGAGGTTTGCTGCCATTGTAGCCAACTCATTCGGTTCCCCAGTGATCCCACCTGGACTGTACAATATATTAAAACTGGGGCTACTTCTTAGTTTGGTGCAAACTGAAGATAATCCAGACTCTCCCAACCACGTGGATGTGCTTGCTTTCACCAGTGATACTCTAATCATTGACAGGTCCGGGTTTTAAAAATACATGTCTCTTTAGATAATGGTCATCAATATATAATGCATATATGTGCATATTTATTCACAGGTTGATGAGATATAGCCTGCCGTTGGCCTCTCGTGGCATTCATCATACACTGACAGGAGATCTATTGGCATCTCTGTCTAGAGATGAACATGGAGCTGGTACCGTCAACATCCATGCAGGTTCAGCTTTGCTGGCTTCTGGAGGTGTCTGTCTTTTGGGAGATCTCACAAGCTACAAGAAAGACAAGATGGACATGCTTCAGTCCGGTGCCAGTTGTTTAAATTATTTCTTATAATGAAGCCACAAGATAGAATACGTTATACATGCATTTTCAGCAGTCAAGGAAAGCAAACCAATTTTTTTCCTCTTAGCTCTCAAAAGCAGAACTGTGTCCGTTTTCATTCCTGCCAAGAAATATGGTGATGATATGGACCAGCAGTTCTCCCTCCCAATCCAGTGCAACTTTTGGGCCCTAGCTGA
The DNA here is from genome assembly GCA_032357445.1 of Enteromius radiatus. Lineage (NCBI taxonomy): Eukaryota > Metazoa > Chordata > Actinopteri > Cypriniformes > Cyprinidae > Enteromius > Enteromius radiatus. Next base: position 15,561,336 of record JAUCMS010000052.1, on the reverse strand, counting down.
TTCTACTTCACCCTCCAAGAGGACAGCCAGATGTGATAATGTGGTGCTGGGTTCTGTGGTGGGTTCATATCCAACTGTATTTATAGTCAAATGGAGCTTTTCCTCAGGAAATGAGATGAGAATGTTTTTCTGGAAATGTTATAATCTTATGGTACATACCAGAGGACTGATCAGATGTAGAAAGAATGCAGGAGTGTTTCACAGATGACCCCACCTCTTTCTGTATTTGGGAACAGGAACCAGAGACAATGCCATCTATTTTAGGAGAGTTCCTTGTTGTACTCATTTGTGTCAGTAGCCAGTAACCGTTACTTTTTTAAATTGTCTAAACAATGATTTAGTGCTTTTTATAATACTATGTCAGTGCTTCTATATAGAAGTCATGGTTTTGCAGCATCCGCTTATCTTACAGTGATTTAAGATTTTTGTATAAATGCAGGAAATGGGCTCAGTTCCTCTTCAGCTTGCAGAGTCGTTTGGACTCGTAGTCCAATGTCGAGAGACAAGCAGCAATCATTCACTCCTGTCTATGACAGTGCATACTCTGAGGCAGGCAATGTCCCCAGGAGAACCCCTATATCCAGCATGCATGCAGTTTACAACACAAGACTATAAAGAGGTCAGTCAATGCACACTACAGAACAAAAGTTGTCATTCAGCTCATCCAACTCATTCTCTATCACTATTGACTTCCTTTCTGAAGGATAATGTCACCCTTAAAATCATATTTCAAAATACTGTTTTTTTTTTTCGGGAGCATAAATATTTTAGAAAACACAAAAGCCTTATTCTAAACTCTTTGCCAGTAGTATAGAACATAGAAATTTCTAGAGATCTTGAGTAACATGATTTTTTCCCTCCAGCTCTTGGCTCATGCAAGGCAACTAAAGGTGCACATGAGTCCTGAAGCTGAAAAGATGATCCACAGCTATTACATGGCCAGTCGCAGGGTTCGCTCAGACTCAACACAGAGATCCACAGTTTCAGTTACTTCTGTCAAACTGCTGTAAGCTCTACAAAAACAAAATACACATGGCTGTCTTATTACACCACTAGATGGAGTAGTTATATAAAGTCTACAAATCAAGAGTTTCCAAAAGACTGCAAGCTAATTTGTGTTTACAGTATCCTTTCGGTTTTACAGTTTAACTTTTAAGATAAAGAACAGTCAAGTAGTACAGAGAGAGGGGAGAAAGAAAGAAAGTCTTTAGTTATGCCGATCACACCATACAAATAAAATTACGACCATTTCATGCACACGTTTTCTGGTTCTGGCAGGATTGCTCTGGCCCAGGCTCACGCCAAGCTCAGTCTAAGAACACAAGTCCTAGAGGAAGATGCAGTCATCGCAATTCTGCTGTGCGAAAGTTCAGTGACCCTAAAACATGGTTAGTTCCCCACATTTTTCTAAATTCTGAACAAAATAAATTACAAAGAGTAAAATGTTTCAAGAATTTATTTCAATATGTACATTATCAATCCAGTCACCATTCAGCACTTCATTACTAGTTTAGAGTTAGGATCAAGCTCCTGTGAGTGCATGTTCTTGAGTTAAGTTTGTCTTGGGAATGCAGGGGCCTCGGTGCTTGTTTTTCCCCATGATGCAGTGTTTCCCTGTGCTCTCCGTGACCTGGACTCCCTGCACCAGAGGGACCTTATGCTGGAAGAATCCCGCATGCAGATCTTGCATTTTGTGCAAACCTACGGATCCTGCACAGTAGAAGAATAAGCCAAGGTATTACACAGGAGACACACACACACGCGCCCCATTTGTCTCCAACAACCCACACAAACAGTACAAATTTGGCTTCAGATAGTCACAGTGTCAGCAACCCAATCCGGTCTGATGGGTAAACGGCGGTAATGTGAGTCTCATCATGTGAACAGCAAGTATAGTCACTAATCAGAGGGAAACATTTAAAGCTATAAATCATACCAGTTTAAAAAGTGTTTATCCATCTGCACTTCATGGTCACCCACGTTCAATAGCAATCCTTTGACCTGCCAGGAGGAGAAAAAGTATACTTTTATATCCGGTTCAGGATTTTTCCAGCATTAAGTTTTAATCAACTGTGCAGTTGCTTCAGATAGTCACATTGTCAGCAACCCAATCTGGTCTGACGGGTAAACGGCAAAAATGTGAGTGTCATCATGGTGAACAGTAAACATTGTTACTAATCAGAGGAAAATTTTTTAAACCTACCAGTTTGTATTCATCCACACTTCTCAGGTCACCCATTCCCAGTGACAAATGCCATGATCCCTTCCATTTGATGCAGCGGTCTTCATCTGGCTCCTTTGATCAAAAACAAAGGATCAATAAAAAAAAATAAAAAAATAAAAAAAAACACCCAAACAGAATAGACTGTTCTAAAAGTTACCAACGTTGTGTTTCAGCTATTGATTTTGTGCTCAAAAAAAAGCAGTGCTGAGGGACGAGTCTGTATATAAAACCCGAAAAAAATGACTGATGAACTAAAGGTCAAAAGGCACATGTAACACAGCTTGAGAGTAGACCCTCCCACAGCGGCACAAAAGGCCTGGGCAGCGCTAGTTCAGCTTAAGGTCAGGACCTTTACCAAGACCACAGCACCTCCAAGTGAGTCAAAGCCCTGATTACCCAATCCAGGTCATAGAAGACCATTCCCAAACCAGCCAGGCCACACGGGGGATGGCAGACCTATGCCGGACAGAGCACAGTCCTGCCGACAGCAGAGCAAATGGCAAAGGAGCAATTTATCACTAGATCTGGGACACACCTGCCAAAATGATTTATAACAGTCCTCATGGGATACTTAAACCCTTCTTTTTAGGATAGGTCATGATTACAACATGATTTGGCAATATCTTGTCATTTTTTTGTAGAAACAGCCACCATCACAATATTGATTGTGCAGTCCCAAAAGGAACCGACATATCCTTATAAACTTCTGCATACATTTTGAGCTCAAGTTGAAGAGTAATTTAAGTCACTTTCGCCACATAATTGCCAAAAAATAAATAAATAAATCTGCACAAGCAAATAAAACTAAAGGGGATTAAGTAACTGTAAAACCTTATGTTCTACAACCTTATTGACCATTTCGAAAAGGAGAATTTGACCGCATGAATACAGTTGGGCTAATCTGCTTTACAACAGGCGACTTTTCAGACGCGTAATTTCTTCATCAAGTAACGTTAATGAAAGGAAGGATCCTTTATTAGGCCACTCATAAGATAGAGAGATTCGTGCCTAACGATGCATTGAAACATGCAATGCTTTTGCAATAAGGGGGAAATGCTTCCGATACTAGTTATTAAATACGATTTGTACTTCTACGGAATGATGTAACAAATAAGTGTTATATAAATTATTCTCTATCTAACATGAACGCGCGTGCTGACTTACCACGTGGCAAAGCCAGGATGCAAAAACTAGCCTATAACGAGCCTATAACCCCACGAACAGTTCTGTTCTGCAGATAGCTGCAGTAACACATTACCTTCCTTTCTATTAAAATACATCGACAAAAATTATTTGATGTACATTTACCTCAAGTTATACTGCAACGTGTAGAACGTATGGCCAGCTCCTTCCACTCTCGGGAAGAAAGGATGTGACGCATGCGTACATCGGGTTTTAAAGGGGAACTTCCTAGTACGAGCAGCACATGCGCGTTCGGCATTACCATACTCTGGAATTACTGAAGTCTGAAGTGCTTGTGATAAAATGCAATCGGACTCATGTGACACGTTTATATATAAAGCACTACCAAGAGAGTACTTGGATTGTTGTTTTTAACAACGTTTGCGTTCGATGAAAATCCATATGAAATTAGCACATTTTGAACGTAGCCTATATATGAAGAGTTAATTTGCAAAAACAGATAACTCCGTTTTTAAGAGTATTCAAAAATCATGTTTTTTCATTGTGCACAGCAATTAATCTCAATCAAACTGCAATAAATTAAAATAAATAAATAAAAAACAATAAAACACAATAAAGACATGATATAATATATACAATATAAAACATAATATTAGAATAAACATAGAGGGCCAGTTTCCCGTACAGGGATTAAGACAAGTCCTAGATTAAAATAAATGTTAAGAGCTGTATAAACTGCAAAGGCTTGCACTGAAATATCTTAAAATACATCATTGCCATTG
>JAUCMS010000052.1:15542270-15557087 GCA_032357445.1 Enteromius radiatus | reverse complement strand
TAAAAACTCTTAAATGTCCTAAATTAGCAAAGATCTAGTCCTGGCTTAATCTAATTCCTGTACGGGAAACCGGCCCAGAACGTGTAAACATTTATAGATAATCCATTTAGTCCCATGTTATATCAGTAGTCCCATATTATATCTAGGCTATTTAAACTTTAAATCTGAAGCCAAAACTTTAAGCATGAAATCAAGAAATGTTAAATCACTCTAGAGGGTTTACAACATTATTATAAAAAAACAAACTTTCTGTGACTTTATGATGAACAATTTTAAATATATATTTTTTATGCATCACCTGAGATATTAGAAAGGTAAATGAAGACAATAATCAAAAATCAACTAAAATCTTCGATATTAATAATGTTCAGTGCATGGCAAATATTCTAAACCAAGGTAATTATAAGTTCTTGTTGGGAACACATTATTTTGCACATTGTGAAAGGTTTATATTAGAAAGCATAGATAATAATAACATTAATAATAATCCTGAGATCAGTGTAATTTTTAAGAATGACTTTATTTACTATTCCACATGTGCTATTCACATGAAAAAGAGGAAGGAGGGAAGGGAGGAGAAAATGGGATGATGATGCTATTGTTGCGATTTTGACAGACCACTTCACATGACGAATGTTAGGTTATTCACACATGCATTTAGTGCAAATGTTGTAACAGAAAGTGCATAGCCGACAGCTCAAGCATAACAGCTCATTAACCCCACACACGAATTTCAGACAGAGTTACAAGTACAGAACTGCAGAAACAGGATTCTGAGCAGAAACCCACAGTTAAAAAGAACACAACTTGTTTAATACTTTAATCTTATTTACATATTTGAAATAATTAGGATATATTAATATGCACAATACTCAGTTGTCTGAATGGCACAATAATCATTTCAATGAATGTGGTTCATTTGCCGCGTAAAACAACCATATTCAATTTTACAGACTGCAACAAAATTACTTAAACCATATCTTTCATTTTTTCCTTCATTTTCATCATTACCTCCAGAAAGTCTTATGTGCAAACGATCTATGTTTGAGATGATGATGAAGATGCCCCTTGATTTTCATTTGAGTTACCCAGGAACTGTCCAGTGGCACCGACATATAATCTTGAACGCATCGGCCATTTCTAAAAGAAAAAAGCGACAAATAGAAACACTTAGTCAACTGTTTTAATGATCTGCTATGCGTAAAAAAAGTAGACTTAAGTCTCATATTCAAAACTTTTAAGACAAAACACAAACGTTTTGTAAGTTAGTTAAAATGTATACAATCTCTCAACATTTTCTCCGTGAAAGTTCAGTTTCATTCTTCAATATAGACTAATTCGACTTACTTTCACAGGATGTAAGTAGCCATCTCCCTTAAGTGAGTTCAAAGCTTCAGTTTGTTTTGTGTTGTCGTCTTCCATCCCTTCTTCTTGCAAGGTTCTTGTTAAATGCGCTATGTACGTGGTTGCCAATATCAAGACGTCGAGTTTGGAGAGTTTGGTGTCCGGTGGCACCGACGGCAGTGTTCTCTGTAGCTCGAGGAACGCATGTCTGAGGGTCTGGACGCGACTCCTTTCGCGCGCTGCGTTGGCTGCCGCGGGTCTCCCTCTGCCAGCGAGGGCACTAGACGGGACCACCTTGGAGCGGGACAGGGCCTCTGCGCGCCGGTTGTCCGTTGAAAGCGTGTCAGGACTGGGGCTCGAGTTAGGGCTTGATGCGGGACTGTCATCCATAACCGTCACAGAACCAATTCCATCCATACGAATCGACTGTCTTCCAACCATTGAAATCACTTTTTTAACCTGGTTAAAATAATACATGTTCCCAAACACACACACACACACACACACGCTTAAATAAACAGCTACACGGGCACTTTAATTAAAATATCTGACAATAATATTTCAAAAACAGACACTCATTAAAAACATTTGTAAAAAACATTTTTCTTCAAGTGAGCCAGAAATCTCACGGCCAGTATGAGTCATTCAATGTCAAAGAAAGAAATATTAGACTAATAGACGCCTACAGGGTTTGTGTTTTTCATTAAATAATTTCAGCCGAGAACATGCAGTTTTAATATAACCATTTTAAGAAGAATTGTAGGTTACGTTGTATATAAATCATTAGAAGGTCTTGAAATGTAAAAAAAAACATACCTGTATTATTGTTAAAAGTGCTGTCCTATAGAACACACATTAAGACACGAAAAGCTCCGCAAAAATCTTGTTTAAAATAATAGTTCCTTTCTCGTTGCAAAAATATATATAACCGGTCGTGGTACTGCGCGTGAACGGTACGGATATTTGTCCGCGCGCACGCAGTGTCCTCACCTGAATGACTGCGTAAAGTCTCCTGAGCCTCTAATTTATCGGGGAACACAAAGAGCTGACAAGTGTTTCACTCCGGTGCAATTAATCAAAAGCCTTTAAAACTCTGGCAACTTGAGCCGTTCTCCACTGTTTCCCCTTCGCATCGGTCGGTAGGAGGGCACAGTCCATTTTTCGACGCCAGAGGCAGCATTTTTCGGTCCACCCAGAGTTGCTTCGCAAACCTTAACTTCTGAATATTATATGAAAGATTGTTTATTTAATAAATTAATACCCATTTCCTCTTGATCGGCTTTGTTTGGTGAAAATGTATGTGGTTATTTTTAAGCTGCCTAACAGATTCTATCAGATCATCTGCACCGTGCTCTTAACTCCTCTTTAACATTTTTGAAAAGGATATTGATATTATACTTTTGAGTCGCAGACATCGGCTTCATTTCCTGGGACAAAGCCAATAAATAAACTCTAAACACTGCAATCAACTGGCATGCTTGAGGAAATTCTTGTGAGACTCCTAAATTAATCATTCTGTTTTCCGCAAACGGAGATGTGGGAGAATTAATGAATGGAATTATTCATAACATGTATATCTGAGACTGTTCTTAATAAACATTGTTTTTGTAAGGATGAAGTAACAGTATTACCCCCAGGCCAATAATTATGAAGCAGAGCAAATGAGGTTAAGTAAGCTTCTTTCTCTAATTACTCTACTTTCAGAGGTTATACCCATTGTGTAGATATTAGATAGCTTATATATTATACGCAGGAATTGCACTCGTGCATTATTGTACTCGGCGCGTATGTCTAAACGTTATTATAGAATCTGTTTTATATTTCATATGAATACCGTTTCAGTCTAGAACGCAGCGTCCAGTACGTTGATAAGTTTGCTAGATAATGTGCAAATTTGAAATGACGCTTCAATAAATATATATATAAAAAAAGAATCTAAAGAATCAATTAGCTACTTATAAAAACGAATTTTATATTTTAAATTAGCTAAATTATTTAATTTAAAGCATAATGCAGTGAGATTTAGCACTTAATACTTTAACAGAGAATTAAAATAAATGGGCTATTAAAAAATTACCAAACAACAAAAAAGCATAATCGAAACTAAAAAAGAGAAAATTAGCATTTAATTAGAGAATTTGCCCTTAAAGTAACTGGAAAAAAAATCTATTTCATATTTTTATTATATTGAATGAATATATTACACGGTGTATCTTTACATCCTAATAAGAATAACGTACAAACTTGATGACATTTACTTCAGCATACTGCAAAGTAAATTTATTTAAAACAAACACACAGATAAATATTCAAGAAATACAATATCAGAATTTCAAACAAAACATGAAAATGCAAAATAGGCAGTGTATTCTTACATAAGGGAGCAGCGGCTCAAAAATTCATTTTATAAAAGTGTCAGAGCTTTACAGAACATTTTCCAGAGAAATCCTAACACACAGATGACAAGCTATAAAGCCGAAATGACACTGATAAAAAAGTTTTTTAATCAGTAGTTTAAGTTTTTCTGGGTCTGCCAGTCCTTACTGGAATATATATTCCTCTTGACCTGTGAACACACCAGAACAGTCATGATTTAAATGAAATAAATTAAATGAAACGCTATAAATTACCACAAAAGAACCTCAAAATATTTGTTTCATGCTTTATGTTTTGTATTAATAGTAATAAAAAACATCATAAAATGCTGGCACACATGGTTTAAAATATGCTTCTGTAAATTATGACTAAAAACCCCTCTGTTACTGGACCCCTATAATAACATAGTAAACAGCTAATTTGAGTTTTAAACAACTGTCATTCAGTATTATCGTTCCTATTACTCACACATTAGTGCCCATGGCAGTTTTTTCTTATAAGTATAGAAACATTCAGCTCATATTTATTGTAGTTACATCAACAAATCTATTCTGCATTACAGAGGCCACACACTGGTAAATCAACCGAAACGATAACTATAGGATTAACATGTTTAGGACGTCAGAGATCAAAAGGGTATGATTTGTGCAGTACAACTGTAGATGATGTCACATTACACAGCGCAGCACAGAACTATGGTTAACCTCAGGCCAGTCTAAAAGAGAAAGCTGTTTATTTGCATGGGTGGGAAAAATAAGACTCATACAACTTGACAAATAGCAGGCATTTATCATCATGTCTGAAGGCTACATGCAATCCTTCTGTGATAGCATTTATCTCAGAATTTATTTCCTTTTTAATATAGCACGAGTTGTACGTATTTGATAAAAATAAAAATAATTGAAAAAATAGAATATGAAAATCTAAATCTTTTTTTTTTTTTTTCATTGGCCGCAGATGATATAAAAATTGTTAATAGCGCAGGCATTTTTGATTGTTCATACCTGCTGTCTCCTGGTCCTTGGTCTGTCCGAAATGTAACGCCAGGCTTCCCGTATTCTGACGGCTTACTCTGAGAGCTGCTGCGGTCATGGGCAACGGGATGTTGGGGGCCCACGCGAAAATCAGCTACAGCACAACATGGGTTAGTCACACATGGGGATATGCAAGACTTACTTAACCACATACTGATGATATACAACGGTAGAATGGAGAAATATATTAAAAGCAAGAAAATCTTGTGGATACCATACATGAAAAAAATGAAAGTCACTGCAATGCACTCAGCACAGAAATTCAGTTAATTAAATAACCTTGTAGTATGTAAAGTCATACTTCAGATATATATTTAACATTTATTTTGATTAAGGAAAATAACTGTAAATAAACAAATAAAAAATTTTAAGAAAACAATATATTGCAGCAAATATTCATACTTGTAAGTGTATTTGTGATTTGTTCTTTGATGTCTCCTCCATCATCTAATTTCTTCTTTGCATCTTTTGAGGCTTTCCAGTTGATTAGAAACTGCCTAGACAGTTCATTTATTTGTTTTCCATCAAGATCCTCTAAATACCAAGAAAAACATACAATTTCACTAAATAATTATAGAAAATTCATAAACAGTACAAAAATAACTGTTATTGAAATAACTAAATAAAATGCTAAATATCATTGAAAGGTTATAAAAATTATATATATAAAAAAACATAAAATAAATTATAAGAGTAAAAAATAAAGGACAAAAACGCAATTCATGATTTATTTTATATTCAGAAGGTCAGTGATTCTTTCAACATAAATAATGTTAAATGACTCCATACAAGGGCTGCAAAATCAATTAATCACATTTAAAATAAAATAAAAATTTACTTGCGTGTATGTGTGTGTGTGTGTGTGTGTTTATATACACACATACATAATGTAAACAAAAAAACGTATTTTTGATGCGATAAAACGTGATTGGTCAACTTGACAGCCCTACTCATCATCAGTGACTGATGCTATTTCTCACCAAGAATTTTGCAGGCAGTTATTAGTCTGTCCCTGTATTTAGGTTTGTGACACACAGGATTTCTATTCAGATCCAGTAGCCGCATTTGAGACCACTGGCTGAACACGGTCTCTAATTCCTGAAAGCATAAATAAAGGCATTACATTTTTCTTTTAATTATTATAAAATTAAATAATTAGCAGACATAATAAATGACTATCATCTTCATTTTCCAAAAAAGTTTGTTAAATCCTGTAACAGTAAAGAAATTTAGCATGGAAAAAAATTATCAGGGCATTATATTTAAGACAAAGAAGCATAAAAAACAAAAAAAAATTAAGAGGGTAAAAAGTATAAACAAGACATCAGCTTGTTTTAATAAATACTGTCACTCGGACTGCGTGACTAACAAGTTCCCTTGGGCAGTAGTCCTCAAGCATGTTGCCTGCAGTGTATGTTTATCTAAGGACACATTAATCCAGGCTGGAAATATGAATACTCTCTGGACACGCTCTGATTGTTCATTGCCTTCCTGTCTCAACTAAAGTGCTTCCACTTTTCAGTCCGCGTGCAATCAGCTCTAGCGGGACCCCAGCAAGCAGCGCGCTCTCAGGCTTTGATAAATGATCGTGTCAGGTCTGTCACTCTGAGGGCTTGGCTGGGAACTGCCCAGCGCCAAATTGCCCTCCCATGCGCGGGAGTGCTGAATGCACTCCTGACTGGGCTCTTTCCAGCCCCGCACTGGGTTAATGATGGCCAGTTATGAACCTGTATTTGACCAGCGCTTCGATCCCTATCTGCACTGTCTGGCCATGCGCCACTAACAGCCTCTGCAGTACCCATTTGTCACTCGACTGACTGCCTGTCATAATCTATTTTAAAAATCCATAATGTTTCCTCTGGAATTGGACCAAACTGTGGAAGAGAAGAATTGATCCTTTGGGTGCTGTCGTCGCTGAATCAATAGTGGCAAAGGGGTTGTATAAATTAAAGGAGATATCTGCTAAACATGAAAGCTTCCTCTGACACATGGATCACTATTATCGGTGGCAGTTGCTGAGAGGATTGTCTTTTGAGCTGTTGTAAAAAGTTACCAAGCTGCTTTTCTGTAGAGGCATTCGGAAAGGTTTGAGGCAAATCCCAAATTGCAGATTTATGATAATTGGTTGGCATATAGATACAGGACTATGAAGTTTCGGCACATTGATGGATCATCCTACAAGTTAAAAAAAGAGAAAGTGTTCCTTCAGCATCTTGAATCACACTGAATGTGTGATATCAATAGGCTGGAAATTCCTTTTCCAAAAAAGGTTACTTTTCAACTTTAGTTTCACTAAATGTTTGGCTCAAATGGGTTTTTAATATAAGGCTGAAGTTATAAGGGGCACTCAGTGTATTTCAGAGGAAAATCAGTTCACTAAGGAAGGAGGAAAACTTGTGCTTGTTTAAATTGTCAGCAGAAGCTGTCCCTGGAGACCGGCCCGCTGATTTGTTGAATAATTCTGACCCTGTGCAAGTCTGGAGACTGCTGGAAGGATTTGTAGGATTAGGTTTTGCACTGCTTTGCCTCTGTCATTTCACACTTCATAGGAACATACAACTTTGTCATGCCTAAACATAACAAAAATTCTTTGTAAGTATCTTTTTCATGGAGAAAAATCATATTTACCTGTATGTCCCGTAGCTGGTTATCGGTAGCGTAAAGATGGGTCAGTTTTTGGAGAGGGGCCAAGTCCCATATTTCATCAATGTTATTTTTGCTGATATTTAGAACGCAGAGAGTTTCCTAAAAGAATTCAAAATTAATTGAATTAATAATGCACTTTAAATTTAATGCCAGGCCCCCGTTTGGTGAGCGGATGAAGATTTCACTCTGTTCGTAAAAGGAGAGCATTTAGGAATCTGTTGGCAGGGGAAAAAATTGGGTGCACTTACACTTGCAATTTCATTAATTATCAAAATAAACAAAATTCCCAACTTTTCGGTTTGTTTTCACATAGCCTGAGTGGTAAACACTCCCTGTTGGTCTGTCAGACAAGGAGGCAGCCACAGAGACCTCTTTTACCCTCATCAAATTTTGCACAGAACTGCTTTGATACACATCTTGGTCCACGAGTCCTACGTCTCTCATCTGATTCTGACAGCAAACACCTCACAGGACACAGTGCTATAGCAATCTAAATATAAAGTGCACTAGATTGTAGATACCATGAAACACCCTCTGTTCGACTTTTTACTGAGGTGAATGTTAAAGCAATCAGCTACTCACAGAGAGGCTAGAAATGGAACGGGGGTCAAAGACCAGCTTTTCTCCACGGGGTAGTTTCTGACCTTCCACATGCAGCTCCTTTAGGCTTTTCAGCTCATCTAATCCCTCCACCACAGTGATGCTGTTACCTCCCAAGAACCTTAAATACAATATAGAAACATTTGTAGTTTACGGTAACATTCAAAGGCTTTTGCTGTATGTATGGAAAACGAATGTTCAAATTTCATAGCCAGCAGGAATGAATTAATATGGTTGTACTATCATATACTTACAGTTTGGACAGCTTATGTAGAGATGAGAGGTTTTCTATACAAGAGATATTGTTATTTTGCATATATAGGTGTGTAAGGTTTGAGGCAAATCCCAAATTGCAGATTTGTGATATTTGGTTGTCATATAGATACAGGACTGTGAGGTTTCTGCACATTGATAGATCATCCTACAAGTTAAAAAGGGAAAAAATAATCAGTAAACAAACTACTCTGCTTAAACTGTGATACATTTTAAAGAATCTTTGATAAATATAATTTTTACTGTCACTATTGATCTGTGCTGAATAATAGCATCCAATTCTTTAATAGTTAAATTGTACTGTAATATTTAATGGAAACTAGAATCTTAAATAGAATTTGAATATGTTTGAACTAAAAACTTACAATGTCTTCTATACTTTTGTTTGAGAAGTTGAGATGGGTCAGTTTCTTCAGATACTGCTGGAGAGATTCATTTCTGCAGGCTTTCAAGTAATTGCTTGATTTTGCGATCAGATGCACTGTTAGTCTGACCATAGTGACTCGGTGTGCAAAAATATCACAGGATAGATTTCTCTTCTGCAGCATGTCAAGGGAAGAGGAAGATTTATGAGAAAGCACTAAAAACAATGCAAGAACATATCATCAAATACATTTGAATGCACTAACCTCTATATAGATTTTAATCAGAATGTCTTTAAATTGGATTTAAAGGTATAATTGATGGGGTGACCATTATTTCTTTGATGATGTACTTTAGAGACAGCATAGTCAATTGACCCTTAAACCTTTGTCAAAACATGTATTTTTGAATAGTGAAAACGAGGCCAAAGGTGAAATAGACATGTGACATCTGCAATGCTGTATTATATAAAACCAAGCCAAACCTACATTAACACCTTACCAGAAAGACCACCTTGGAAAGACCTTGGATGATATTTTACTCCATATGCTTTCTATACTGTCTTGTCAAGCACAGACATTGAACAGTAGGAAAGAAGTAAAGAGAATACATACATCAACACATGACAGCAGGTCGGGTTTACACTTGATCTCAGAGCAGACTATGGGGAGATGACATGGAGAGCCTCTAAAAATCAATAACTTTCTGTGGTTATACTCAAGGGAACTGGATGGAGACAGCAGTTTGCCAATCATTATAATATATTGCAGTATATTTAACAATATATTGAACATTTACATACTTTATTACTAATAACGTTAAATAAAGACTAGCAAGTTAGGCCGCTGTTGGAAGGCACCCAGGAACAGCTGATACAGTAGAAATTAAATGAAACAGAACTGCAACTTACCTCAGTCCACAAATGTTACACATTAACTATCGTCTGCTATGAACGCAAAGTCTTTTGCTGCTGTAAAGTCTTTCTTTTGTCTCGGCTTTGTTTAGGAAGTGAGAGCTGATATCGCCATGGCGACGAGATGCGAGCGCAACGTCAGTTTGCACGCGCCAGACTTGTTTAGACGCGCAGTTCAAAACGCGGCGTGACGCATTTTCAACACAAATGGTAAAACGTTTTTAATTGTTTTAAATTCCTTATGTATTTTAGAACACGATGTTCAACGCACGTGTTGTTGTGTTAACAATGTGAAAGAATGTTTTTATATTGATGTTGTTAAAAGTCATTTGTTCTACTAAGAGCTTTAAATACTAAGTAGCCGAATTAATTCAAGCTATCGCATGTGTTTGTTGCCGATAATTTATCAAAATTAAAGGGATAACACAAATGAATGATCGAAATGTGTGATTTTTTTTTCTTAACATCTTAACATCATGCCTGTAGTTGTTATTTGGCTGAAAAAAATTGGCTGGATTTTGGCTCTGACTTAAAAGTTATAATATGAAGAGGTTAAATTACACACACAAAACTACATGTGTGCAAAGCATTGAAGAAAGACAATTGCTGGAAAAGAAAAACTAGGTTTAAACCAAAACCTCAGGCCACCCTTGAGGCCTAAAGTAGACAAGACTCTTGAAGAGCCTAAAAGAGCATTTACATATTGAAATCAGAAACCATGTTTATCAACTTCAGCTGGTAGAACTACACATGTTCTCTCTCTCTTTGCAAGCTCGAACTGCTGCCCCTAATAACGCATATCAGTTCTAGAGAAGTGTGGTGGGCTTCGTGGACTGAGTCACTGCGGTGACCCGTGTATTGTTATATGCGGTGGAGGAATGTGCTTCCTGAGACTGAGTGACTTGCCTCCATTTATGTATGCAGAATACTTGGCAGAAAGGAAATGTTGCTCTGGTTGGTTTAGGGAGACGGAGGGGGAGTTCTGCCCTTTTCAGACTCTCCTCTGGGGCATTGAACATGTTTCACCTCCTCACTACCATGCTTGTTGAGATTATTAAGGTCCAAAGAAAACATCAGTGCTACCAAATATCTTGAGGTCATTGGTCCCAAAGGCTAGTTTAACATTAGCCTTGTGATCAATAGCCACTCCTCATTATTTGTGCTCATCACTCAGATATATTCCCTTAATCACACATCTATCATAGTTCATAACACTTATTATTTTAAAACATTTTCTCTGGGTTCAGCAAATGAAGTGGAATTCCAAGTAATTTTAGAAGACTCTTGCTAATAGAAAACATACTTTAAAATTGAGTTAATGTATTTCACTGATGTTAGTTCACTCATGGAAAACATAATATACTTAGTTATATCTCATCTCATTTATACTCTTCTGCTTTTTCTTCTTCACGGCAATCATCTGGTCACGATTAAAAGCTCCAAAGGGTGAAATACAGAACATATGCATAGAATTTTTTTGATGACTATGGATGGTTTATGCAAAAATAAAAATGTTCTAAAAATGTATTCACTCTCAAGCCATCAAATTTGTGGATTTTGGCCTGAAGTTGTAATGGTAATGTTTTTGCTTGTGATGACGAACAGTGTTTTATTCCCTAGGGAATTCATTTAATTAAAAGAACAGTTCAGCCAGAAATGTAGCATAACATCACTTGCTCACCAGTGCATCCTCTGAAGTGAATGGGTGCCGTAAAGTCCTAACACATAATGCTGTTGCGCTCTGGGCGGCGTGAGATCACGTCCAGGCTCGCAGACTTTTTCCGATCCCATTCCCCCCCTATCTCTCACAATTCACTTCCTGTCAAAATTGATCTGTCCTGTAATAATTAAAGACAAAAATGCCAAAAAATAAATCTTAAAAAAGATGATCCACTGGTGAACAAGTGATGTAATGCTGAAATTTCTCCAAATCTGTTTCTTATGAACAAACAAACTACATTTTGGATGGCCTGGTGATGAATACATTTAACATTTTTTGGCTGAACTATTGCTTTAATTAATTCAGTACGCTACAGAATAAAACATTGGACGTCATCATAAGAGCAAAAAACTCTCTCGCTACAACTGCAGGCCAAAATCCACAAATTGCACAGTGCATAATTGAACAGACTCTGAAGCTTTCCGGAACATAACAGCAAATCTTCAAATTAGCACAATGATGTGGGGTACAAAAAACACATGAATACGAAGTCAGCACTGTTTGTAAGAAAATGCAGGCACGTGTGTGTGCATGAAACCACACGGGCGTTGAGTGTCTGCAGCGATAAAGAGCAGACACAGAGTGCTGAATAGACTCCACTGTATCGAGCTCCTGTTTCTGTGATGCATCAGTGACAGGCCACAGCGGAACGCTCAAAATCCTGAAGGATTGTGTACAACGCAGAGACAACCTGCACAGGGTCGTCCTGACAGATGCGCAGCCATGCCAAGCTGTGTTTATCTTTGGGCCGTTGAGTTTGTTATTCCATTATGTAATGCTATGACTGGCAAATATGAAAATGACCTCTTGTGGAGCTCTGTGGTTTTTGTTAAATATAATGTTGAATACTGCTGTTACAGCTCTTGTCACAAGCTGTGGGAAATGGGAATGGTGCTGTACCGTGTTACATGCCTTGAACCCAGAGGAGAATATATTTCAAATGTCTAGGCACTAAGGAAAACTCATTTGTCTTGATCTAAAGGACAGCTTTGATGATGAGCCGGGTGAGTTATAATTTCAGACGAGACAATTGATTTATCTTAAAAATATTGCGAGTAAATTAAGACGAAGCAAAAAAACACCCAACGTCTCTCAACGAATCAACCCGAACAAGATTTATTTCTGTTTAAACAAATGATAAATGATTCAAACATTCCTACAGGAGAATTCTTTTACAACTTTCAAAGCAGAAACGCAACGAAAGAACACATAACTAAGCAAACACTGCATGTGAAGTCATCTAACTTCATTTCTTTTCAAGTTTAGTTGGAAGATGTGTTCACTTGATTGAAGAGTTTATCTTTGATAACCTGGGACATCAAACCATGAATTGCTTCAATGGTTGTCTTGCAGCTGAAAAGCAAAGAAAGATGTTTGATCATGTTTTTATCAAAGTGTTAAAATGCATTTAAAAAATATATTATTAGTTGCAATACAGTACAAGTGAAAATATGGGGACCCTTGCACCTAAACAAACACTTAAGTCACCTATAAACTCACACAAAATAAATACACATAAACGTGCGAACAAAGGAAAATAAATAATATTTTATTAAGAAAAAGAACAAAAGAAAAAAGAAAATAATAAAAGTTAATCAGCAATCGATAAAAAAAATAAAATTAAATAAATACATAAATAATGTTTTATGAAAGAAAAATAAAGATGGGGAAAGCAAAAAGTTATCTATTTTTATCCAGTTTTATATATTGTTTCACACATATGTTATATTATAGATTTTATATTCATTTCAAAAATCTAAAAAACGAAAATGAATATGAATAAATGTTAACTTAATATTATATTTTAAATCCTCAAATGATACAAAATTTACCATCATGACCAATAAATTAATAAATATAAATAAATAAATAAATAAAACAACTCCGATCTGTATTTGGAACACTGGATTAATTTTTTAGTGTGCATGACATTTGAAAAGAAATAAACTTGCCTCAGCTTGTTTGTTTATTTACACTTATTTATACTATAATAATTGACAATCTATCATGTAAGGAAAAATGTAATATTGAATTGACAGGGATCGCATTACCTGTCACGTGTTGCTTTTGCAAGTTTGTCCTCAGATTTCCTATCATGTGTGTCTAAGCCCAACATGAAGCTGCCTCGTCCCAGCTGAGCTTCAGCCTGCTCGAGCTTCTCAGACAAGTCAAACACCTGTCCAGTGGTGTAGTCTGCATTCTGAAGGAACAAGAGCCATTAACACCACCGTTCCACTTGCTCTAAGTTAATGCACAATTTCACAACAATACATAAACCTTCACAGCATGCATTCCACTGCCAGTCAATTAAACAGGTTGTTGAATTGTTTGCTGAAGCCTCCTGAATGTGGTCTCAGACGTTTGCAGAAGGTGAGGTTGTACACTGCCCAGACGAGGATTCATAATAAAGACAGACTCAGTGACTTAAGGTCTCGGTCTGTGGTGACAACGTAATCACTGACAACACTTCTTCCTTGGCGAAGCAAGTCGCTTTTGACAAGTCGTCAATTTATCTCTTAACACAGAGCTCTGAGGCTGCTGTTTAGATAGTCTACAGCCCATTGAAAGTGTTAAACAAAGCTCATGACAGAATATCAGAGTCAACAATGACAAGCTTTCAAAACACATAGGTAGGGAAACAAAAGTAGCATCTACAAATATTAATCATGCGCACAAACCCCTGTCATTTATCTCCTGCACATACAATACTTTTACTCTCCAGAATCCAAAACATTTTCAGGATGATAAAGATAACAATTATGTTAATATTTGAATATGTAGAAAAGAAATAACAATACACAAACAGGTGAATGTTGATATACAAAAATGAGCTTGTACTCTTTTAATAGCTCTCATGCTGTATTCTGGTTATTTCACAAAAAAGCTAGTTAATGTTACTGCATTGGACTAAAATGTACTTATTTTGCTTATTCAGGGTTTAACATTTTTACATACTATTTACATTTACATAACATTTATTCTTTTAGCAGACGCTTTTATCCAAAGCGACTTGCAGGCTAAATATTTAGCTATATTTTTCCCACATTGTCATACTTGTGGGGTCTCCAGTCAAAAAAATAATAGCCCCAAATAAAATTGCATAGAAATATCTTGTTATGCTAAATTCTGAACAAATATTAAATTAAACTGATTTATTGAGTTTTGAATTTCTTTTTTTGGAGCTGACTGATTATAGTTTACTTAGATTGTGAAGCATATACAGTGGGTACGGAAAGTATTCAGACTCCCTTAAATTTTTCACTCTTTGTTATATTGCAGCCATTTGCTAAAATCATTTAAGTTTATTTTTTTCCTCAATGTACACACAGCACCCCATATTAACAGAAAACGTAAACCTTCGGCCCAGTCTGAGGTCCTGAGCACTCTGGAGAAGGTTTTCTTCCAGGATATCCCTGTACTTGGCTGCATTCATCTTTCCCTCGATTGCAACCAGTCGTCCTGTCCCTGCAGCTGTTGGGACTGTATTGGAGGTGATGAGCAGTGCCTGGTTTTCTCCACACATAACACTTAGGATTAAGGCCAAAAAG
>JAUCMS010000052.1:15530406-15542170 GCA_032357445.1 Enteromius radiatus | reverse complement strand
ATTCTCATTTGCTCTGACATGCATTGTGAGCTGTAAGATCTTATATAGACAGGTGTGTGGCTTTCCTAATCAAGTCCCATCAGTATAATCAAACACATGATTAGAAGAAATTGACAGTTAAATGAGTGTCATAGCAATACTTGGGACCATGTGATATTTCAGTTTGACTTTCTAATAAATCTGCAAAAATGTCAACAATTCTGTTTTTCTGTCAATATGGGTGCTGTGTGTACATTAATGAGGAAAAAAAATACTTTTTAAAAAATGTACATTTTAGCAAATGGCTTCAATATAACAAAGAGTCAAAATTTTAAAGGGGTCTGAATACTTTCTGTACGCACTGTAGAATAAGTGATTAATGTCAAAAAGATCTGCAATTAACGCTGGTTTCAATATTTTTTTTAAAAAGTGCTAATATTTAATGTAGTCTCTCAATTAATGTAAGAACATGAAACCTAAATGCAGTATAATTATAAAACAATTAGTTACATTAATTAGCACAAAAAAATACCTAAGCTCAAATCAACAAGGCCTATGATCAATCAGTTCTTAAAAAAAAAAAAACTGTCTGCACAACGGGAGATTTATGAGCAATTTTTAAAGGTAAGTTTATGTCCAGGAACAGCAAATTAGGTAAGAGTATTTTCAGCACGGCATACTGATTAAATAAATCTAAAATTACTAAAGATTATCATGCAACTAAAAGACTTACTGTCAGAAGGCTGGATGAGCTCAAAGTGTTGACCCAATACTTATTCCACAACAGCTCTAGGAGTTTGCGGTCCAGGGAAGACTTAAAATAAGACACTTCTAAAGCATAGTACCTATAGGCACAAAACAGTTTAGTATTTTATTCAATCAAATTAAATAAATTTCATAGTATAAATACGTGCATAAAAAAGCTTACTGTTTGCAGTGCACTCCAAAATCCTCAATCTTGTTAAGTGGTATTGTTTGGTATTCAGATGGACCCTCATCTGGAGGCTTGTAACCCTAGCATTAAAATGTAAATATGTGATGTAGACTCTTATCAAACTCTAAATGAATAGACACATAAATATGAAATACTAGACGGTTACAAAAAAAAAGCCTTCCTACCTTCGGATATGTCCTGAACGCTCCAAGATTGACCTTCCCTGCAGATATAGTCCTTGTGGGATCAATCTGAGAAGGATGAAAAATTACAAGGACTGTAATAAGCAAAACAGTTCAGTCAAATATAACAAATAAAAACACTGAGCTGCCAGTTTAGCAAGTGAAAGTTATGAGCACCAGCTCGCTATTTGCCCTCAGCACAAAATAAGCAATAGCAGCGAAGGGTAAACTGTATAATGTATTCAGTTACAAAGCCAACAGCCATTAATCAGACACCACTACAAATGTCACCAAACTCATTTGTATTTTGGGGGTCAATTATGGATCACTGATATTACTGAATTTCATAGCTGAGCTATTTTTCCCCCTCTGTCTTTAGAGATTGATGGTAACAGAATTTAGAGAGGACTTTGCAAAATCGGCCCTAATGCAAAATAAGCAACCAGTTTAACATTTTCAACAGCTCTTACCACTACTGCGACAAAGGGCTCTTGAAACTGCTGGTTAAGCATCTGAGTGCTGACATCTATGCCTGAAAGCCAGCAGCCGTATCCAGGATGACTGTGGTACCATCCGATGGCATTCTCCAACCGCCCCACCTAAACAGATTCAGAAATGATGAGCCTCAGAATTATTAATATTTCATGATATGCCATTCATGGGGAGTTAATGCATAATTTGTCTATGAATGTATATTTTAGTTAATGTGACTGTTCACTATTTACTTTTAAAATGACCTTTTTTGGCTTCCTTTATGCATTTTAAATGGTATTTTAGCAAATACAATTTTAAAAGTTCAAATGTTCCATGTAGTCTCTCAATTAATATTATGTTACAGAACCTGAATGCATAATAATTCTAAAAGTGTTAGTAAAATACTTTTAGATGGGTACAGCACATCACACCAAGATGCGGCACACACAATAATTACTTTAGAATTTGTACTATTTTTAAACCACCCTTTTGCCTTTAAAAATTCATTTTAAAAGTGACAAATATCTTTAAAGTACACACATTCCATCCACATAATCTCTTATTTAATATTAGATCTTAAAAACTTAATGCGTAGTAATTATAGAAGTATAACAAAAATATTTTTAGATGAGCATAGTATATAAAATATAGCATTAAATTTCTGTGATTATTGACTATTTGTTAATACTTTTAAATTACACATGCGCTTATATATTTAGTAGCATACAGCACCACAGAAAAACTCCAGATTTTTAAGGCGGTGGATAATAACATAATTAAAAGCAAAGAGTGGGGTTTTTTTCTTATTATTTGCCTAATATGAATTTTAGATCATGTAAATGGGTTAGTGTACCTGTTTAGCATTCTCTATATAAGCAGCCATGTATTCATAAGCTGCAGCCTGAGCATTGACTCGAGTTTCAGTGCCCTCCACGGGTAGAGCGAAACTGTCCATGATGATCATGGTCTCTCCATCCACCTTCCCCAGCATAAGTCCCATCACTTCTAGGTTACCTCCAGATCGGGCATGCATCACCATCTTCAACAGCGCCAAAGCTGATATCTTGCAGTATTTAAAATAATGATGGCTGTAAACAACAAAAGCAGCATGGAGAACTGTTATTCATCATTCAAAAACAATCAGGCCTCTTGAAGAGGAATAATTACTATGGTGTGGTAAACTTACTCTTTAGTCCACGGTTTAGCTGCTAGAATCTCTTGTTGTTGTTTTTTATCATACTTGTATATCTCATCAATACTTTGAACTTCCTGCATGCTGTTTGACAGCTCCCATGTTTTCATCGCTATGCTACTGCCAGCCATAGCTAGAGTCGGGTTTTACGTCCGGATTAACAATAACGAGGTATGTCCAATACTACTTGCAATTTACTATATTTAAAATTCTATACAATGTCGCAAAGCGTTTAGTTTATCTAAAATTTTAAACGCAGCATTCAGCAACCATTCACAAAGCTCCTGCTGTATTCCTTACTGATCAACTCTCAGACCTGAGTGAAGACAGCGACCAAACGCGATACCAAGGATTTATATCTGTGTCAAAATAAAAGTCTCAAAGTAACTTGACTCTACTCAGTGTTGTTAAATTCGCTTTTCTCTGCTTATTTCGGTTTCCTTTTATTCTTTAATTAATTGTTTTTATGTCAATTTGAAATCACATGTGTTTTATCTATTTTTATTTTATAAAATATATTTGGACTTTGGACTTTTAATTATATGCTTCTTTAAAAATAGGCTTTTTTTGTTTTTATGTTACTTATATAGAAAGGTGTCATACAATTTTACATTCACTTCATGGTCGTACTATCACTGATATTATTTAGAATAGTTAATAGTTACATTATTAAAGTGTTGAAAAAAAAAGTGGTAAAAGGAAAACAAAAATCACAGGAAGTAAACTACATTTCCCAAAATGCACTGCATGATTTCCAGTTCAAAGGTTACCAAAACAAGGAAGTGAAGAAAAGTTCTAAATTAATCTGCTTACAAACTATTTGGTTTAGTAGGTCAAAAGCCGATTGGTTCGCCAAACATATAACAGTACGCTAAAACAGATATACCCTGTGTGTGTTTTTGTTTAGAAGCTGTCTCGTGGACCCACGGGCACTCATGCTCTGACGAGTGCTTTCATTGAAAATACTTATGGACTGATACACATTTATTCACCTTAATTTAAGCGAAAAAGGTAGGATTTCAATGATTCAATTGTTAAAGATATCAGCAAATATTACTTCTGTGATTACTATGGATTAATAAGTCATTTTCAATGTACAGTCATGTTAATGTAGTGTCTTTAAGGCAAAATTCAAACGACTTTTAAATATAACTGAATGCATTTCAAATGTCCAGCTTTTCTCTTGTTTTTCTTTCCTTCTTCTAAATCAGTGCCACAGCAGACAAAATGAAGATGATGACATTCTTTATCATGGGACTCATTGTCCATGTAGTCTTCTTTCTCTCAATATTTGACATCTATTTCACGTCCCCTCTTGTCCATGGAATGACACCACAGCATGTCCCTCTGGCCCCTCCAGCAAAGCGCCTGGTGCTCTTTGTGGCAGATGGTCTGAGAGCTGACAGTCTCTTTAAGCCAGAAGACAATGGGACAGTCAGGGCTCCTTACATAAGGTGATGAGCGTGGAATAATCTTGTCATGGATGTGCTTCTCCTGTTTATGAATGTGGACCAGATTAATGTTTAAGATGGTTTCCATAAAATGCATTGAAATTCAAATTATGGAGAAACAAAATCACTGACATTACTTCAATCTAAAGGAGTTTTAATCTTTTGACATATATTTCTTTTAATATTTAGAAAAACAAAACAAAACAACAACAAAAAACTTATGAAATAAGATTTTCCGAAAAAAACAAAACTGCATTTCCCAAAATGCATTCTGTGCAGGTAGAATGAGAAAATATTACATTTCTTATCATTGTAATTACTCTTATCTGCTATGAATGTCTGTTTATTATGTTCTTTAGAGTGTATAAATGCATTTAACTTGTGCTTCTTATTGTTTTCTGTCCTAAGGAGTGTGATTGAGGAGAGTGGCACATGGGGAGTGTCTCACACAAGAGTCCCTACGGAATCACGGCCAGGTCACGTGGCTCTAATAGCAGGCTTTTATGAGGACGTTAGTGCAGTTGCCAAGGGTAAGCAGTTGTCACATGTGTGTTTCTGTGTAACCTTTATGTGTGTAATCTTATTGCATCACTTATTTCCATGCTCACAGGCTGGAAGGAGAATCCAGTGGAGTTTGATTCAGTTTTTAATGAGAGCAGGCATACCTGGTGTTGGGGAAGCCCTGATATATTACCAATGTTTGCTAAAGGTATAAACACACACACTTGTGAATAAACCGTATAGTGACATTATTTAGTAGCTTTACCAGCATGAGTGTTTTATAGGAGCCACTGGAGACCATGTGTACACTCACACTTACCCTCCAGAGCGAGAGGACTTCGCCTCCACTGATGCTTCCAGACTTGATACATGGGTATTTGGTGAAGTGAAGGTAGGATACTTTTATGCAGGGGCTTTTAAGTGACTATATTTTGATTAACTAAACTGAAAAGGAAAAAAAAGGACACACAACAGTTATTCTGGTGATGCATATTAAAACATGATCCAGCATTTAGAGGGGTCATTCCAGCTGGAATCATCAAATGGTCCCCACCTGACCCCCTCAGATTTGTCTGAAAAAAATCTACGTGATGGGTAATATGCCCAATAGATCATTTACAAAATTTCAGATTTGTACTGTGCATATTTTTTTGACGTAAAAAAAAAAAGTTTGTTTTGGCCTCACAGTCTGAGTGACCATGTTCAGACTGAAATATCTCCAGAAGTAGTTGTGCCAGGTCCATGAAATTTTCTGGGCTAAGAGTCCTGGTCCAGAACTGCATGAATTACAACTCACAGCATTGTTACTGAATTTACACCTGAATGCTGCCCCTCTACTTTTCTTTAAAACTATTACTTTAAAGGGTTTTCAGATGTCCATAGAAACCTCAATTTTCAATGTATAAGCATCAAACTTGGTAAATGGTTTGATTTGTCTTTCCCATCCTTTGATATCAGAGAATCGAGTCTTATTGATGTTGAGATATTAAGGTCCAAAAATGGAAAAAACTACTCTGAAAACATCTTGTAATAAATAATGTGAGGATATGATTGGAACAGCTTGGTTCATTTCTTTTTCTTTTCCTATCTTTTTTTCATGAAGAATTTTCTCAGTGGTGCCAAAAACAATGAAACTCTACTGAATATATTACATGAAGGACAGAATGTGTTTTTCCTTCATCTTTTGGGGTTGGACACCAATGGCCATGCCCACAGGCCTATGTCAAAGTAAGTAAAAAAAAATCTTCATTTTATTTTGCTGTTTTCTCTTAAGACAGTTTGGAATAATGTTTGTTGTAAAAACATAAAGTTGACATACTTTAAAACTGTTAATACTCTAAATGCATATATTCAGAACACCTGAGATAAGATGTACCACTAGGTGGAGCTACTGTTATTGTCATTCTCAAATTTAATATTTTCTGCACTTACAGGGAGTATCTAGAGAACATTGGTCTGGTTGATGCTGGTGTTGCTGAAATTGTCACTATGATGGAAGACTTTTATGGGCATGATGGAAAAACAGCTTATGTTTTTACATCCGACCATGGCATGACAAATTGGGGTAAAACATCTCTGTGACCTAGTCTTTATAACTTTAAAACTTAAGAAGTCTGTGACAGGAAACTTTGTTAAAAAGGTTAATAAATTACTTTTTTTAAAGGAAGTGAGTATTTTAACAATAAAATAACATTCACTTGATTTATGTTATGGTTCAAGTCAACATTACAATATATATATATATATATATATATATATTTTTTTTTTTAGAAGAATAGGTAATTTATCACTTATGAATCTGTTCAATGCAGTATATGAGTATATGTTTTATAGGCTCTCACGGAGCGGGACATCCATCAGAAACGCTGACCCCACTGGTAGCTTGGGGAGCTGGGGTTCAAAAAGCACAACGAGAGAGCTCTCGCAAATATGATGATAATTATTTAAAAGGTTTGTTTAATGCCTCTTATTGGTCTCACACCACTTTATCTCCATACACAAACCTGAAAACTGATTTTGTCAATGTTTCTTTAACCCTTATTACATTTCAGAATGGGAGTTGGAAACATCCAGGAGAGTGGATGTCAATCAGGTGAGGTTTTGTCCCATTTGTATAAAAGACAGGAACACAGCTGACCTGATCTAAACTTTTTATGCTATCGCAGGCTGATATTGCTCCACTAATGTCATCACTTATAGGAGTTCCCTTTCCTTTGAACTCTGTGGTGAGCATGATTTTCAGAGCACTACTATATAGACATGCATGCACTTTTTTTATATTCATTTAATAATGCATTTCTTGGATCACAGGGTGTCTTGCCTCTGCATTACCTGAATAACAGCCAGCACTTTAAGGCTGAGAGCATATATGCAAATGCAATTCAGATCTTGGAACAGTTCAGGGTAAATTACGCTACATTTTGGTCCATTCTGTCTGTTTTAATTAGAAATAATCAGCTATTTTGTGTTTATTAAATGAACAGGTTAAAATGGCACAGAAGAAAGAAACAACAATATCTTTCCTGTTTACACCCTACAAGTGAGTAAAAGTAAAAGCATATTTAAAATACCTAAAAGTAAACATAGAGTCATAATTTTCTCACTCTCACATCTTTTCAAACCTATATGACTTAACTTCTTTTAGATGTGTTGCTATATAGCTGCTAAGCTCAGATCACATTGTGTGATGTCTTTTTTACTTCTAGGCCACTGACTGACTCTAAACAGGTAGATTTTGTGCGTAATGCAAGAAATTTGATCCAGAAAGGACAGTTTGATGAAGCGGTGAGTGTTGTTTGGTTGTTATCATGTTCAAACTGACTTGTTGATTATCTTTATCTTGTCTTGCCTTATCTTTCTTTGTCTTTTCTTCAAGATCCATTATTGTGAAGATCTGATAGTCCAGGCCATGGAGGGCTTGTCGTATTATCACACATATGATCGGGTCTTTCTTGGCAGCAGTGTAGTTCTGGGTTTTATTGGTTGGACCTCTTATGTGGTTTTATTCATCCTGAAAACGCATGCTAGCATACGCAAACCTCCAACTAACACCCACATGGTAAGCAAGAGATTTTGCAGTACAGAGTGCATCAAGTTTACAGGTCGTAGTCATTTCAATTAATATTGAGGTCAGTGGTTTATTGGCCAAAGTTGTTAAAATATGCCATTTCCTGTATTTTTGTATATGTGGTATTCAAGGTAACAGAAAGGAGCCTGGGACAGATGTTTCTGTGTATAGGTCTGCTTGTAGCTCTGTTCTTGTTGGTCCAGTCCAGTCCTTGGACCTACTACATCTACTGCTTGCTCCCTGTGCCTGTGTGGTTCTCTGTCATGAGGGAGTAAGTTACTCATCCCTGTTTTTATTAAAGTATTATTTTCTATAGATTACATTTAACAGTTTTAGTAAATTATTACTTAAATGTAACAACGTGGGATTAAAAAGCATGCACAATTAAAGGGATAGTTCACCCAAAAATAAAAATTCTATTAAAAACTAGTTATCTTTATGTTGTTCCACACCCATAATACCTTTGTTTGTCTTCAGGACATAAATGTAAATGTTTTTGATGAAATCTGAGAGCTTTCTGACTCCATAGACAGCTGTGGCACAGAAATGTAGTAAGGACATAATTAAAATGGTCCATGGGACATCAGAGGTTCAATTGTAAATGTATAAGGCAATGAGAATACCTTTGTGAAAACAAAAAAATATGACATTATTTGAAATTATATGAGGGGAAGTACTTAAAGGAATAGTTCACCCAAAAATGAAATTTAATCAATGTCATTTAATCAACCTCAATCTGTTCCAAACCTGTACAAATTTCTTTGGAAAAAAGTTAAAAAAAAAAGTTTGTAAGCAGGTTTGTAACAAAGTTTTGGGTCACCATTGACTTCCATAGTAGAAAAACAATACTATGCAAGCCAGCATTGACCCAAAACATTTTTAAAAAATATATATTTCTATGTGTTCAGCAGAACAAAGAAATTCATACAAATGTAGAACTACTTGAGGGTGAGTAAATGATGACAGAATTTTCATTTTTGTATGAGCTATACCTTTAAATATCTGATGCTCATTAACATATATGCAATTTTGACAGAATAAATAAAAAAAAAAAAACTGTCCCAAAACCATTCTCATTCTGATATGTTGCAAATCTATAGTGTTAATTAATACATTTAATAAATTATAACTACACAGGCCCAACATTGTGCAAAATGATTTACATGACCAAGAATGAATAGGAAAAGTTTGTGTTTGTTTTTTCTTGCTGTCACAGATTTGAAACTCTTGCCGATCTGGTTCGAGCAATCCCCTCATTACCACTTCGCAAATGCTTTGGATATTTTTTACTGGTTACTTTTGGAATTGAATTACTAGTAAGTGCTC
Organism: Enteromius radiatus; assembly: GCA_032357445.1. Classification (NCBI taxonomy): domain Eukaryota; kingdom Metazoa; phylum Chordata; class Actinopteri; order Cypriniformes; family Cyprinidae; genus Enteromius; species Enteromius radiatus. The sequence goes on along the minus strand of JAUCMS010000052.1, from coordinate 15,533,064 downwards.
AATAAGCTATGTGCTAGACATGATGAATTCTGTTGTCTGTGCTGTTAGTTGCGCTATTTTGCACTCTAGTAATTAAATGTGTTGAAGATTTCACTTCTATTTCAGTTTTTTTCATTTCCTCTCTGCTGGTGTTTTTTTTAGGTTGTGAGTTTTTTCTATCGGGCTATGTTGACCTTGGGGCTGCTTGTGCTGGCACTGTGGCCTGTGGTTTCTGGCCTTCACTCAAAAGCAAAAGTAAGGTGATCTACTCAAAGCCTATTTTGATATGAGGTCTGGAAAGAGTTTTTGTTTTTAATATTTGTTTTTGTTTTTCGTACTACTGTAGTTCAGGTCATTGAGCTGGATTTTGAGCTGTCTTTTTCTGGCTGTGTTTCCACTGTTGCCTGTGGTGGGACGGGAACCAGACGTTAACTATGTGTGAGCAATCTTTGTTCACCTTCTGATGACAAAACCTCTCATACACAATAACTGAAATCCATTTTCCTTCCTTAAACTGTTAAACACATTCCTACTGTCTGATCTTTTTAGATGGTTTATCTTCTAAATGTTTCACTGTAGAATTTGCGCTGGAGTGCTGACCCTCTTCAACACATCTTCATACCTCTGGTCATCATGGAGACGCTCTCCTCTGATCCGAAGAGATCGTCAGCTGTTCATCTGCCAGGTCATGACTCTTTCTTTGTGCCCTTTTTCATTTGAGGGCATTTTGGTGCAAACATTTGAGGTCAGATACTGACTCTGAACGGCATCTTATTATGAGATTTCCAATGTTTTTTCCCTTTCATGTGAAATATTTCCATGACATACCACCTGAGATTTGTTTACAACTATATATTTGAATATTTCAACAGCACATTTCCACATGTTCAACAGTTTTGGTTAATGGTCGCATGACATGCAGCTTTAGTAAGGGTTTTGTTTTTGTTTTTAAATTATTTACATACGTTTATGAATTAATTTATTATTAGCCTGCAGTTTCCTCATGATATCAATATGAGATAAAAACGGAAAAATATGCCAAGTTTTTCATTATAGTGTGCGCTAATGTTTAAATAGGAGGGGTGGCTTTTTAATGGTTTCAAAAAGTCACACTTGTCAAAAATATACTCACACTATCTCATTCAGTATTACACCTATTTCATACTCTATCACACACACACCCTCACACATACAAACTATTGTAGGTTTTATTTCATCCTAAACTGAACTGCATGCAATATGATTTTAGTAATCTGATATATAGCTATATAGCTCACTCTCTCACACATATTGACTTCAAAATAATCTTTTTTTTTTCACCAAATATTCAAGACAAAACATTATGACAATAGGTCATTGGAAATGTTTGAGTTGGGAGGTTAAATGTTTTTACAGTGAGTGTTTTGCTTGTCTGTGTCAGTGCAACGGTGAAGAAGTCCTTACAATCATCATATTTCTGATCAAGAATGTAGCAAGGAAGAGACAACTGAAGTTGAATCTTATGTAAAGGTGTGTTGCAAGATATATTGGATGAGAATAACATCAGTGCACAAGCTGAAAATCTTGCAACAACTGAAGTGAAGCAAACTTGATTTTGAGGGCCCAGCTGAAGTTGTAATGTAACATTTTGGTCAAAGGATGGGAAAAAAAACAAACATTATTTTGAAGTCAGGCTAAAGACAAGGCAGTTTGACCGTGTGTGTTTATGCAAGAGATTGGTGAGGTTTGGTCAGATTGATAAAATCATATTGCATGCAGTTCAGGGTAGGATGAAATAGGTGTAATACTCACAATAGTTTGCATGCATGGATGTGTGTGTGTGTGTGAGAGAGAGAGAGATAGCATGAGAACTAGCATGAGAACACATGCATCCACATGCATAGGTCCAATGCCTTTATGTTTGAAAACATAACATGCTCTTGAACACTAGTTGTTTCTCTTACTGCCATTCATCGCCATTCATTTCAACGACTGGACATTTTTGACAGGTGTGACTGCAATTTTGTACAGAATAAAACCATTTAAAAGTAAACCTCCTGATTAAACATTAAAGCACACCATTGTGAAAACTGGGCAAATTTTTGTATCTCATATTGTGTAAATTATTCATAAAAAAATATTTTCTCACTTAAACAATTAGATGCATACTCTCAGATAAATGAGGCTTACGATTAATCAGATGCACATAGAAATACAAAACCAGTCCTAAATGAAAGAAAACAAGTTGACAAAAGGGTTTAATCCAATATATGATGATAATCTAGCATAATGAGTTATTTATAAGCAATTATTTGAGGCGGGGTGATTTTTGTCACCGAACACACCAAGTGGAACAAGGTGAAAAATATCCACCAAAAAATTATGAATAGGATCAAAAACAATTTGTGAAGTAGTTATACCCATTGTGAACAAAGTCACTAAATTTCAGTTCAATGCAATAACATTAACTACTATTTTTGAGGAAAATAAAATCTTGCAGGCCAAAAACAACTTCAACACAACATGAGGGTTTTAAAGGAACTAGATGCACAGAACTAAAGTCAGGGAGAAAAGTCAAGTCAAGTCAAGTCACTTTTATTTATATAGCGCTTTTAACAATACCGATTGTAGCAAAGCACTGAACATCATCAAATAGGATAACAGAGTGATGGTAATGAATAATGACGAGATTAAACTTTA
>JAUCMS010000052.1:15486212-15526385 GCA_032357445.1 Enteromius radiatus | reverse complement strand
CTTTCAGTGGACTTTCACAGCGGGTGAATGACTATTGACAACAGGAAACCCCTGAGACCTGAGTTTTAATTCTTACAGTGAGGAATGTTACTGTATTTTTATCAGCTGATTTTAATTGGGATCTAATTCTCAGATGGTACTATGGTAAATGTATAGTTTTATAACACTGTATTTTAATATTGTAAATATGGCTAATTATTTATTTACAATAAACCTTCACAGGAATAATTAAATTTTTAAAATGTATCAGTTATTTTGTAACAACTTGCAGTCTCGGTGAGCATAAGTGAATAAAACATAAAAAAAATATATATTATTAACTTTTAAATGGAATTATAACTGCTGTTAATAGCATTAACGTACGCATTCAATTTCATAATGAAGCATTATAACAATATATACAAATATTTTATTCACATATATAAGCTTATATATGTGTATTCAAATGATTATTTTTTCACATCATCAATGTCCATTAATAACTTGAGCACATCCCCTTCTGCAGCTGTGACAAGATCACAGGGGAAAACCAAAAACCACAGACCTCGTCAGCTTAAGACTAGACAGTAGTACTGAGCGCTGTTAAGATTTAAATGATACCCATAACAGTAGGATTTTAGAAGGCATTGTAATAATACATTGGGACTTTTCCATATTGAGAACTGTGATCTTGCAGTATTTTTTTATCAAAATGGAATCTCAAATCTGTTTGTGTGCAATTGTTTGACAACATGACTCATTGTTTTTGAGGTTGGCCTCCTAAACTGATGTCGAATGTGCAACAGTGTGAACTATAAACAAACAGCAGCCTGGCCGCCACTTTCAGAGAATGTGTTAAATAGCGGTTTCTTAATGGCTGAGGAGCAGATGCAACAAACACATTACCTTACTTCCTCATCTGCTCTGCATTCGTAAACTTCTGCGTTGCTGTTTAGAGGGTAAGTGTCTTGCTTCGTTGTTTCATTAGGCTGTTCATTTTAATTACCAATTTTAACATTTTAGGTGAACTGTGTTGTAAAAGGTAGTTTACTGATGCTATCTGTACACATACAGTAGTTTGTGGCTTGTTTTCACTTTCAAAAGAGCTACAAAGAAGTGCGTAAAGTTAGGGATAAGTTAAACTTTAAAGGAGGGCAAAGAGGATTTATAAAATGTGCGTACACACTGGCTTTATATTGGTCTGTTTGGTCTTGTTTTGCTGTGTTACCTACACAAACTGTAAACTTATGTAGCTGCTAAAAGTTTGCAATATTTTCTATTCTATTCTGCCAAAGCTAACACTAGCTAATACATTAACTTACATCAACTAAAATGAGCAATATGTTATATTTACTCTTTGTTAACTTTAGGTTGGCTAATGAATGCATAACGCTTTGTTGCATGTTGGCTTGGCCCATGTCAGATATATAGTATGAACCGAACCGATTTTAAGTGGAACCTTACTTTATGCAAAATTCTATCTAATTTACTCATCCTCATGTCATTTTCTTTCCTTTTTCTGTGGAACTAACGTAGTTTTAAGTATTTTGTCATACAGTAGAAGTCAATGCAAAGACTCTTAGATGAACAACATTCTTCAAAACATCTTTTATGTTCCACAAAAAGAAAGTTCTACAGGTTTGGAACGATATGAGGATGAGTAGTGTAAAATGTTCTATTATTTTATTTTTTTTTTTTAAATAATAATAATTTTTAATGTTTTATTTATTTATTGAATAGCCCCTTTCCAGTGCTCAAGGACACTTTACAATGTATGTTTAAAAAAGAGGGAGATAATACGAACAAACACTGATGGAAAACAATAATTAAGGATATAGTAGAGTAACATTATATGAATAATTATTTATGAATAATCCGGAATTAAAATGATTTTTGTGAGTAGCATAAAATCAATGTAAAATAATGATTCGAACATTCTTTAAATGTAGAGTAAAGCTAAAACAATGCAGATGCCTCTCGTATTTATTCAATAACTTACTTGCATACTTATCTTCTAGTGTGTTTTCTTACTAGGAAACATGATGTCGAACACCACGGTCAGCAACATCACCAGCCCTCCAGTGACAAGCCCTTCTTCAGAGACAACATCAATGTCGCCCCCCATCACTGTCGCCCTGATCATTATCTACGCTGTAGTCCTTCTGGTGGGCAGCACAGGCTTAACCGTCATGATCAGCTTGCTAAAAACCAATATTCGTTCGTTAACCACAATCGCCTTCTTGAACTTGATGGTTGCACACTTTCTTTTCCTGCTCACTGTGCCGTTCAGACTCTACTACTATGCATCCGGCACGTGGAAGCTGAGTCGGCCATTCTGTAAACTGGTCAGCGCCATGGTGCATATTCACATGTACATGGTGTTTACCATCTACTCCATTCTCCTTACGATTCGGTTCCTACAATTTTACAAGAAAACGCAGCGGACCGAGTTCTACAGGAGGCTGCATGGTCTGGGCGCGAGCGCTCTGGTGTGGTTCATCCTGTTAATCATCATGATCCCCGTCGTGCTGAAACAATACGGACATAAAGACGACATACAAATAAACAAGTGCTTTAATTTTGGGGGTGAAATACAAAAGGACTTTGTCTACGTCCTGAACATGGTTCTGTCCATCTGTATCATCACGCTGTCGTGTCTCCAGACCTGCATCCAGGTGATCATCCTGCGCTCTATGCTCCTCAAGTACGGGCCCGCCAGCCGCTCCCAGCAGGAGTTTTGGGTCCAAATAAAAAACCTCAGCTTTGTACTCATCATGCTCACCTGCTTGGTACCGTACCACCTTTTTAGGCTACAATACCTGAACAACACTAACGACCTTAATAATATAAATGAAGTGTTTCTGGCCATCACTGGGCTCACGTGTTTCGACATGTTAACGTTCACTGGGAAAAGCATATGCAAGGTGTGTTGGACCGGGTAAATAAAGCGGATAAATACTGAACATGGACGCTATTTTTCGTATCACTAATCAAACGTCAGTGTTTTCAGATGGAAACTGAAAACCGATTTTGAGAGAAAAGTCTTATCAGGTGAAGGCAAATGAGCATCAGCCTTAGCAAAAAGTAATTTTTGCGCCAGAATGCCAGAGAAATTAGCTACTGCAAATAGCCTATTGTTAACTGTGGAAGCTGTGACTCTGAAAGCTGTTTTTATATTGTTTGAAGGCTCCTGTGGAAATTGTATTAAAAATAATTTTTCGGCCGTGTTAATTGCAGTAGGAATACCACGGTAGCTTAGGATATATATTAAAGTGTATACAGTGTTACATAAATGGGCTTATCATTCGATTTATGTATTTATAACGATTGTTGTGATAATGGTTATCATGTTATTCAAGGCTTTCTGGTGATTTTAAATGACGTTTGTTTTGATATCTGAACTGTGTCAGGCTTTTGTGAAGATACAGAAGTAAAATACATTTTATTTAAAGGGTTAATTGTACAGAGACCCTTTGACAACTATTTGCTCAATAATAATTTAAACTGAATTTTTCTTTTCCTCAGTTTTTGAAACGTTAAACTTATTAAGATACATGTTTCAGGACGTTTAGGGAATTTTCAAAAGGTCTAATCTAGAACGTTCCCATAATAATACAATGGAACGTTCACTTTTGTTCCCAGTTCACATAACGAATAAAAAAAGTATTTTAAACGTTAAAAATGTTTTTAACATTCAGAGACCATTCCAAAATATAATGGGAAGTTCGAAACATTCTTAAGACATTTTTGTGAGCTGGGATCTAGCACTATAACTGGATGCACATCTATATAGCTACATTTATTGCAAAATGAGTCATGGTGAACAAAAATATTTTGTTAAAATCAAAACTTTATTTTTTGAGTTCTACAGTATATGTCTAAAACGTAGGGCTTTTCAAATGATTTAACCTATAACTCGCGAGCGTTTAGACTCATACAAATATGAAATCACGCGAAAATGTGGATTTTAAATATGGGTTTATGTTGAGTTATGTGATAAAACAATGGCCAACCGATGTTCGACCTCTCAGTGAGAGAGTAAAATAGAGATCTGGCGCCCTCTTCTGGTAAATTTGGAGAACGTCAAAGATAGGAGGTAGCCTAGTTTAAAGGTAAAACTAGGAGTTTGAGCCATCAGGGTTCATACGTTTATAAGTAGGATTTTTACTTTGTTTTCTGAAAATACAAAAATATCGGTTTCATATTTATGAAATTATAAATTCAAGTGTGTTTCTTTTTGTCTTCTGCGTTCTTCACGACATGAACCCACGCATAGGCAAAACGATTCATGTCTAGTGTTTTATTGGGGCTAGTTACTGTTTAACATCTCCACCCAACTTTCAGTTTGTTTAGTAAATCGATCTAATGAGGCTCCCCCAACACCACCACAAAGTATTGTCCAATGTGAGGCTTTTGACATGTTAAACACTTCATTTGCTCTCTATGTCAGCCTAAATATCATATTTATTAGCATAACATTTTGACAAATGTTCGTTTGGGTTTTGGTGGATTAATGCAAATCGTTGTTGGACGTGGAGAAGGTAAGACCAGATAGTTTTACGTTGCGGTCATTGAATTTTGGGGCAGTTAAGGAAAAAAGAAATTCTGTTAAATCGTTTATTCAAACCTTTTATGTAGTCTTAAACAAGTTCTTGATACCATATTTGACGGTAAAGAAATTTTCGCTCGTGCAGTTGTGACGTCAGCATTCCCTAAATTATGCTAGTCTGTAGTCGTGCTTTATCATTTTTCGTATTGACAAATAGAAATATCTAGGCTTTTTGTACTAAAAACGTAAAGGATTTTTGTGTTTTCTGTAGTTTTATGTTATGAAAACATAAAATGATTCTATATTTTATATCCAGCATTTCTGAAAAATGTTTTAAATATTTATTTTGTATTTTACACTGTCCATTATATTTACTTTGCTAATTAAATACTTTAAAAGGACGCCTTCTGCATTAAATATGTGCCTTAATATTATTTAGGGCAGATCGTAATAATTTCATTTGCCTGTATAGAAGTGACATTAAAGCGTTGTTTTATACAAAACTGAATTTGCTGTCTTGATATTATGAGTTTTTCAGTCCTGAAGTGATATTTTACCTCAAAGCAATTCTAGTTTGACCTTGAATTTATTTATCTGGTGAAGTGGTATGACAGGTCAACCAATGTGGAGAGTATTTTGCAATATATTTATAATATGAGTACAGTATTCATCTCTTTGCATCAGAGCTGATAGTGGGGTCTAATGCAATCTATTGGAAAACGATGGCATGAAATAGATAGACTCACCAAACTCTTATCACGTGAACATTTGAGCACTTCCTCATTTAAAACACTGTTTGTTAGAGTGAAGTTAAAATGTAACTTGTGTGATGTGTCCCTGTATAGAGTATCCCTGTGCATACTGAATCTAACCTCAATTACTTCAGTTTATTATATATATAAAATAATAATATTTTTGTTATGACCTACTTGTACAGCAAGGTTGCTATTTTGACTTTCTATAGTTGATTAAATTGGACCACAAGGCAATTTAACGTAAAGACAACAGTATAGCCTAAAAAAATGAATCTAACAAACTCTTAAGCCAAATGGCAAGTGTTTCATTAAAGTTGAATATTTTGGCCAGATATATATTTTTTCTTTTATGCATTTCCACATGCATTGTACAGGTGATGATGCTGCACTAATGTGTTAAAAAAAGTTATATAATAATCTCCTAAATAAACTCCTAAAAGGATATTATATACATCTTTATTTAAATCATATTTACAGTGTATGTTTGGAAAGAATAAGGATAATGTGAAAATAAAATCCACAGAAATTTTAATGACTCATAGATACAAAATATTACATTCAAACAGTACTTCAGTGTCTCTTAATCTAATTTAAATAAAAGTTAACATGCAAAAATTAGTGTCATGAATGTAAATTATGTCTGTGATTAGATCATTGCAACACAATTCAGTAAATGCTAATATACCTCATTTTTAAATATTCTTTTGAGTATATCTCAAGCCCCTGATTTAACAGAAGTTCAGATCTCACCTTCATTTCGATGTCTTTGTTGATCTCAATGGTGTTGCAGCCAGTTTTTGGTTTTGGGACGGTGCTTTAGTTTGTAAGAGTAGCACTTGTTGGTTGTGCAGCACCAATAAAACCCTCATGTTCCTTTCTGGAACAAATAGGGAATACTGTTATCTCTTCATCCCTCTGATAAGTATAGGATAAGGTGAGAAGATAAGTTCTGTTCAAGGAGGTGAGGAGTCTTGGCCAAGGCTCCTCCCTTGTCTTAGAAAACGACAAATCAGCATTCTGAAGAGACGGTCAACCTAAGGCTGCCCTCAGTTCTCTCTCCAAGAGACACTGTCCCGGGACGACTTTAAGTAGAGATAGCTAGGCAGGAATGAAGTTTTCACCAACTCCTCTTCCTAAATCCTTGTTGGACATGGATGTAGCCAATTACTGTGAGGGCTTGGACCCGACCTATAGCACATTGGGCTTTGAGAACGCAGAAGTGCTTTATTGTGGTGGTGAGTGCTATGCATTTTGTCAGAAATATGTTTTTTTTTATACTTTTGCAGTTGCAGATGCGGCTCGGACTTGTAAACAAACGATCATTATGTTTAAGATTTGTGTTTGTTATAGTGTTGTTATTAAAATGTTAATTAAAGTCATGTCACAGATTAAAGTTAATTTAGCTTAGTGTGACTGACTCAGAAGTGTCGGAAGCGGAGGCCATGTCATGGCTGGTTTAATAGCTGTCTGAACTGTCTGGAATGATTCGTCCCAGCAGAATCATTTACCTCAACCTAAAGGAGATAATTGTTAGCTAACTATTTTGAAAGTCTTTCCATTCAGTTTAAAATTCAACAGAGGTTTCGCTCAAATCCTGAGAAAAGAGTACTGAGTCTCAGGATTAGAGACTGGGATCTCCATGGGTTCATAGGTTGGGAAAATAGGGCAAAATGAGGTACGTTTAGGTGTGAAGTCAGTATATTTTGTACAACTGCAAAGTTAATTCAAAGCAACAGAACTGAGATATTTTAGGTGTGAATAATGTTTGTCCCATGATGCTATTTTGTATTTTTTAAGCAAAAAGTTAGGGACAGTCACACTCATTTCAGACTCCTTATGTCACCACAATCTGATGTGATTTATCCTCTTTAGTTTTCCATTAACCTAATGCTAAAATCGCTGAAGAGATTTCCCAGTTATCTTTACAGTTCTTTACAGTACATTGAAACACAGAGATAGAGAAAGGCCATAAAATAACTGGAATATAAACTATTTAAAGGCAAACGGACAATCTCTGGCATGCAGATGAACTGCTAGACAAAATTGTTTTTGTCATAACAAACTTATTTCAGTCGGATTTTCTTAAAATAATCAGTCAACTTTACCCAAACATCTTCTATAATGGAAATGTAATGGAGTAAACCCAATAATGTTATACTGACTAGCCTGAATCTGCTGCAGGTAAATGCTAACTAGCAGTTGCACTGAAAAAAGCAAACCTAAAAATATGCCATGCATGATATTCATCTACAATAATTCATTCCAAAATATATCACAAACATCTTTTCACACCACATATCAGCCCAAATGCATTAGGTTACTTGCATGTTTTGTACTCAAACCATTCATGCTGGGAACTGGATACAAAATTGAAATGCAAATGGATGAAATATTTGATGAAATGACTGGAATGAAACTGATGTATTGCAACAAGCATTTTGTTGCACTGGCTAATTGTAATCAAGTATGTTATTAAGTATTAATAGAGTGAGCAATAAGCAAAGCTCACATTTTGAGTTGATGTTAGCATGTAAATACATTTAATATGGTGTAGGAAAGAATTTGGATGGATTTGTTGTTGTATTCAGCTGATTAATATATAAATCTTGCCATGCTTTACCTTTATTTAACGTGCTGGGGTTGTGCACGCAAAAAGGACATAATTTACCCTCATATTATTCCAAAATATATGAATTTCTTTCATCTGTGAAACACTTTTTGAGAAATATTCTCCATATTGAATTCTTTGGTTACCGATATCTTTCTAAATATCTGCAGATTTATTTTTGGTTGACCTATTTCTTAATTAACCCCATAAAGCTCTGAATGTATTGTTCGGCATCTGTTTTATGTTTAGATTTCAAGTTCTGTATCACCTTATTTTTTAAAGAAAATACTTCAAAACATGCTCTGCAAATGTACAAAAGCCTCTCTGCGACCAGATGTGCCCTTTGCCTTCAAATGATGTTTTATTCCGAAATGAGAAGGAATCACTTTGGGAATATACTGAATCAGAAGAGATTGCTTTCAACCCACATTAACATTTATCCACGAGATGTCAATCTCCATTAAATATCTATCTATGCGATAAAACAGAGGCTAATCCTAATTAAGTCTGTCCTACAACAGCGGGAGGCTCCAATCAGTCTCAAAGCATAAAAGGCTAAAGTCCCCTGCTGCATTTCTTTTGTTGAAATGTTATGATTTTGGATGCACAAAGGAATGATTGATTTTTCATCCTTGTCTATATGAACAGAAGGGTGCCGCTCTCTGTTGCATTAGAAGGTCTTTTAGGATGAGCATCCTTTGTTCACTTATGCAGAACTCTTCCTCATTCTCCTCGTTAGCTGTTATGATTGGAAGACCGAGTAAAAAGGCAGAGATTTGATAGATTTATGAGACTCTCTAGGCCTCTGTGTTTGTTAGCTTACTTGGATTAGCATAGCATCTAGCAGCACTAGATTCCCACTACTTAAGATTACTAATGATCGTAAACGTTTTAAATGATCTAAAGACCTTTATGAATGAGCAAGCCTTCACTTGACTGAACTATTGTTGAAACTTGTTGAAACATTATGTGGGATGATTTTGGTTTTGACTGTCCATGTTGTTTTTCACAGAAAATATGCCAACAGAGCCTAACAACAGTCAAGGAGAAAATGGCGTGAGCTCCAACTGCGCAATCTGTGGCGATAAAGCCACAGGTAAACATTATGGCGCCTCCAGCTGTGATGGCTGCAAAGGATTCTTTCGCCGGAGCATCAGGAAGAGTCATGTCTACTCCTGCAGGTACATCACACTCATCCAACAGAGCTGTTTACGTTATAAAATAAATATTATGTTGCGAAATTAATTTTTATGTGGCAAAAAATGTGTTCAGTGTTTATTGTAGTATTATTTTTATACTATTATGGTTCATTTTTTTAAAAAAATATTTATTTTTATTTAAGTTTAGTTTTAGTAATAGTGCTTTATAATTAGTGCTAAATTAATTAATCGTATCCAAAATAAGTTTTTGTGAGCATAATATATGTGTTTATTGTTTATCTTTATTTTTTATATAAACATGTACACATAGCCTACAGTATATATTTTGAAAATATTGATAAATATTGATGTATGTAAAGATATGTATATTTATATTAATATAATTTATATACAAATATACTTAATATGAACAATTTTTTTTCTTAAATCTATACATACGCGTGTGTGTGTATATATATATATATATATATATATATATAATTTTTTGTGCTTTATTAGTTTTTTAATTTATGTTTTTGTGTAATATTTTTATTTATTCTATTTCATCTAAGAGAAAATATTTGTAATATTTTTCAAGTTTCAATTTAAGAAAAAAACCCAATATATAATAATAATATATATTTTATAAAAATATTTTACATTTTTATAAAAATCAATACATTGTTCAAACATAAGTATATATTTAGCATCTGACTAGAGTCTGACTAATAACTGAGTGTCTTTTATGACCCAATACTTTTTTTATGAATAATCCAGTATGACTCAAAAATCAGTTTTGAACTTGTGAGTTATCAGTTTCACGTTTGAGTGCCTCAGTTCCTTTTAATGAATCTGTCTAAAAGACTCATGAATCAGTTTCGAACTTGTGAGTTATTAATTTGAATTGGAATCATTATTTTACCAATTCGCTGGCCCATAAGCCACTATGTCTTCATGTCCATAAAACAATCAACAGAAAGAATCAATAAAGAATCAATTAAGGACTCCTTAACCGTAACTAGATACATTATCAACAAGTTTTGCTCTTAAAAGATCATCTTTAATTATTTATTTTACTTTGGGGCAGGTTTAATCGTCAATGTGTTGTTGATAAAGACAAAAGGAACCAGTGTCGTTTCTGCAGACTTCACAAATGCTTTCGAGCTGGAATGAAGAAAGAAGGTAAACATTTTATATGTATACTTTTCCCCCACAAAATACTCCCTTTTCCCACAGTTAGATATGCAGTAACAAGGAAGAGGGAACTCGAGAGAGTAAAATGGATGATGCCATAAAACTTGCCCTGATTACACAAGGATGTTTAGTTTATTGGATGTATAACCTTGGCTTAGACTTTTATGATGGGTGATCATGTGCTCTCCACCTCACTTTCCGTTCGTACACGTTGTTTAGCACTGCAGTGAGTTAAAGTTTTACCTTTAGCTTAGGCAGGGTTTTGCACGGCAGTCATTTATTATTTTTTTCAATTTGCTCACCATTGTTTTCTATTCCTTCTGAAAAAAAAAAAAAAAGTTGAATCCAGCCTGGTTTACTGGTCTTAGCTGGTTTAAGATGGTTTTCCTTGGTGATGCAGCTGGCGCTTAAGACTCCTGGTCTGGTTTGGCTTAGGTTGGTTTAAGCTTTTTGTTCAGTAGAAAGCAAAATTTAATTTAAAAGGTTACAAAAGTATAAAAACAAAATACTCAATGTATACTCAAAAATACTTATGGCTTGTAAAACTTCCCAATGTGTTCATCATTGGAAGGTGTGTCAAAAAGGTCATTTTAGTTTGTGTTTTACATTTAATGATGTTAAAATACATCACAATGAATGTGACAGTGTCTTGGCAATGTGTGAAACCTTCTGCTTGAGAAACACACCCATCATCTTGGCTAATCAGTAATACCTCTTAACTGCTATTAGCTCACTAATCAGCAAAATTGTTTGTGCTTGTTTTCAGCTGTGCAAAATGAACGGGACCGTATCAGCTCGAGGAGGACCATACAAGACTCGCATGACCTGCCGCCAATCACAGCCCTGGCTCATGCTGAAGCTCTCTCGCAGCAGGTAAACTGTCCTATCAAGGTTAATCGAAACGCTCTCGCGCTCTCTCACACACACACACACACACACACACGAACAAAAAGAAAGAGAAGGAATATCTGTAGAGAAAGGCATAGATATGGAAAATAAAAAAACGTGCATATAGTTACGGTATCTGCGGCAGTAATGTTTATTGCTTTTGAGCAATAAATTATTGCTGTGATTGTCAATTAAAGTAAAGGTGTATGGTTTTAATGCATTATGCTAGAGATAAATAGTCACCAAAGACAAAAATTAACCAACGCGGCTGATTAAAGAAGGAAGAGAGGTTTCATTACAATAACTCTGATAACGTTCTGCTCAGTAGTTATTAATGACAATGAGAGATAAATAACAACTGAGCGCTGCTTTCTTTAAGCATCAGTCTGTGTCATCAACATTTCTAATTATCTGCATGAATACCTGTGTGAATTTACTCTGAGACAGAGGTAACAGTCTGTGCAAAAGCATTTTTAGAGGACATGGTAAATTTGGTTCTTCTCTCGTTCGTCTCCCAGCAGATCAACGCTGCCAGCCCAATGGGCCCTGCTGATGTTTCAGAGAAAAAATCAGCCACTATCAGTGACGTCTGTGAATCTATGAAGCAACAGCTGCTTGTTCTGGTAGAGTGGGCTAAATACATCCCAGCCTTTGGCGAATTGCCACTTGATGACCAGGTAATGGCCGTTGGAAAGCAACACTGGCTGTGCTAATTGGGGAGGCCCTTGGGTTAAATTGCAGGGCCGTTCAGTGAAGCTCAATATTTGCTATTCACATGGCTGACTCAGTTTAGTCTCCATTTAGCAGGCTGTCTGTGTTGCTCTAAATTTCAGGTTTTGCCTTTGCATATATTGTTATTGAACCTTCCAATATTTAAAAAATGACCTTAAAGACTGAAAAAATATGTCTGTTTATAACTAAAAATATATTTTTTTGCATTGTTTTTCATGCATTTAAAATTTGCAGCCTTTTTACTTTTTTCTAATTCCATTAAAAATAATATCCTGGATAGACTGGAATAAAGGGCTGCTGAAAATTCAGCTTTTCCTTCACAGGAATAAATTATATATTTAAAATATATTAAAATATTTTTTACAAATTTTAATTGTATTTTTGACCAAATAAATGTATTTTTTATGTATGAATTAATACGTTTAGATAAAAAAAATTAATACATTTATTTATTTGTTTTTTCACATTTCACTGTAGTTAATTTTGTTCATTTAATTGTAGTAATTGTTTTTCTTCCAGGTTAGTTTATTGCGAGCTCATGCCGGAGAGCATCTTCTGCTTGGTGTGGCTAAAAGGTCAATGCCATACAAAGATATCTTGCTTCTAGGTAACTTCTAATAGTTATTTCCACCTTTCAATAAATTATACTGTAGATAGACAGATTTCCATTTTCCATGCAGGAAATGGCTGCGTTGTCCATCGAAACTGCCCTGAGCCAGAAATAGGTCGTGTATCTAACCGAGTCTTGGATGAGCTGGTTCTACCCTTCCAGGACATCCAAATTGACGACAATGAATACGCAGCTCTAAAAGCCATTGTATTCTTCGACCCTGGTATAACGAATGAAACGGAGCATTCATTTAACACTCAATATCAATTTTTAAACACAGCCATTCATGTTACTGTCTCTGCTTTTTAACATCTAGATGCCAAAAGCTTAAGAGATCCGTCTAAGATCAAGGCGATGCGCTATCAGGTTCAAATGAGTCTGGAAGACTACATTAATGACCGGCAGTATGACTCGCGTGGGCGATTCGGGGAGCTTTTGCTGCTTCTTCCTACTTTGCAAAGCATCACCTGGCAGATGATTGAGCAGCTACAGTTTATCAAGCTTTTCGGTCTTGCCAAGATAGATAACCTGCTGCAGGAGATGCTTCTTGGGGGTGAGTATGAGGTGAAGCAGGAGCGGAGAAATGCATCATGACAATTTTTTTTTAAAGCAAGTATGTTTTTTCGGAAGCAAGTCTGCTTAATCTTTTTCTTACAATACTGTGTCTTGTACTGCAAAATGATGTGGCAAAATTATGTATTCACTGTAATAGTATGCTATACATTAATTCTGGAGTGGTTTGACTTGACTTGACTATTAGTCTTGACTTGTGCTTGCTAAGGCTAACCTCATTATTATCTACCTCAATCGAATCAATAGTTAGTGGATAAAACCATGTGATGATGTATTTTTGTAGGCCAAGCCAAAAGTTTGCAGCACCCTGGTTCCCTCAACAAAAACCAGCTGGATTTTACCACTGGCTTAAAGAAAATAAGAATATGAAACAAAAGCTGAGAATGTTTTACACAGCTAATTGTACAGAATAAATACAACTGAATTTTGAAGCATGAATACAATCGCAGAGGTAAAAACCTATAAAAGCTAACAATTTCAGTCTATCAGTCTTTATTTAGAAAGCATTTTCCATGAAGTTTTGAGTTTGAGTGTGTAATGGTGTAAAGACGTTTAACCTCTGCAGTGATTTTTCCAGAAAAGTAAAAGATGTATTTTGTGTTGTTGAACAAAATGTGAAAACACTGTGAGATTGCGCTAAAACCTTATTTCAGGCATTTAACCAGAACGCCATTAAACAGAAAACATTGACTTCAGGACAGTGGAACCAAAAGTGCTAAAATGTTAACTTTCATATTTTGACCGCCATCCTATTTAAATTACATTGAGACTTTAAAGATAGGTGTAATAATACATGCACTTTCTGCACTTTGAAGTCTCTATCGCCATCTAGTAGTAGTCGCTGAAAGCTGGAAGCAGCATAAAAAAGTAGTGGGCATCAAAAGTATCTTTCTTTAGATAGCGAAATCGTGTGTAGGCAAATGCCACATTACTACCACTTTGATTTAGTTATTAATTATTTTTGCAGGTCTAACCACGGAGCAACCTCATTTACATCACAATGGTCATCCTCAGATTCCAATAATGGGACAGACCATAGTCATTAGCTCCATCCCAGGACCTGCACACTCACAGCAGATGGGTAAGACATAGTCTTTGTGGAAAATAAAAATGAATCAGTGAAGTGGATTAGGTTTAGTTTTAGTTAATGATACTAACTCTAATTTGCATCATGTGCTCACTATGTTTTAAGGTGCATTTTATAGCTTTTTATAGTTTATGTAGCTTTTGCTACATTTTTTTAATGTTTCTGTTTCTTCAGCATCCCCAGATACCCCCATTCCATCTCCCACTTCAGTACAGAACCAGGAGGCCTACAAGCCCCCCGTCAGCCCGGCTCTCCTGCTCCCGCCACAGCCCATGCTGAACAGACCCTCTCCCGAGCCTCCCCTTTGAGCCTTCTCTGTGCCGTAGGCCCTGTGTGTTTGTATATGTGTAAACTGTGCGAGTTACGCCCTTCCCCACACCAAGTGCAACATATTTATCCGATCGAAAAGGAACTTTACAAAAAAATTCCAAATTTGGAAGTCATTAGTTGGATCACCACTAATTCAAAAAGGTATTTCATCAAAAATGTATTTCTCCTTGTATCAGCCTACTGCTGGTTATCTAGTAAATATAGACAATATTCGTTTTTAATATCAAATTATTGTCGGTTACGACAGACATAACATTTTTTGTATTAGTAAAAAGTCAAGATTTAATTTATTAACAAAATCATGCTATGCAACTCTGAGGAAATGTTAATTTTTGCTTGAAAATGTGCCCTTAAACACAATAAATGCTCTTAGTGCCTGAGTTTTTTATTTTGTGTTGTATATTTAATAACTTAAGATAAATGTAAGTCATGCTACTATATAAAAGTGCTACTTTTAGGAAAGTATTAACAGTTTTATTGAGCAGAACAGGGTCTGCAGTAGATCCAGCTATTATAGTATGATTTTGTGAAAAAATAAATACTAGCACAATATTAAAATAATCAATGAAAAAATAAAATAAAACAAAGGCTAAATTTGAGAAGTTAATTCTTTGCAGAAGGTTCATTGTCACTTTGACATTAAATTTTAATTCAAGAGTGCATTTATTGAATTGAAAATACAGTAAATACTTTAAAATATTATGTGTTGTAATATTAACACTTGTGCTGCTTAATTTTTCTTGCATAAACTGGGATATCTTTTGTTTTTTCTTTCTTTTCTAGAATTCTTTGATGAATAGAAAGGTCAAAAGAACTGATTATTTGAAACAGAAATCTTTTGACAGTGTGTATATATATTTATATATATACTTTAAAATATGAATATTTTAATGCATAATATTAATGCATAAAATAATTTTAATATTATACAAACTTAAGAATGTTTTAACATTTTAACGGCAAAAGTGTTTCATGTTGTATTTTCCACTATTCCGACACATTGCATTTTAAAGTTCTTTTTTTTTTTTCTTCATATACACATCAAAATGTCACTTGCATTACAATCAGAAGGTCATACATATCCTGGAAATGTCAATAGACCCCGCATGCTAAGGGCAACAGTACATTCACACAGGTGATTCATGTGGCAGCTGTATAAATATGAAGCATAAAAAGCCAGATGAGGCCTAATGCATATACAGTACATCCCTTTTTGCAACTTTTGTCAGTTTTCTAAAGCAAACCCTGAAAGTAAAAAGCCACTGAGAGCTATATATGGAACGCAAGCAATTACAACAAAACGAAGAAGCTGAGACGAGAAAGCAGATGATCATAACATCTCATCTGAGCTGGGTGAAGCTGTGCTGCTCTCTGACACATGGTGAATCTCTGCCTCCAAAAGAGAGACAGACAGACGGAGAAAGAGCAAGAACAGTAGGCTCATTCGAAAACACATCAAATCAGGCTATTTTCTGCATCTAAACAACGGCATTTGGCACAGATGTAGTCCACGTTGTCAATACCACACCATTCACGAGAAGCCGTAATAAGTTTTGGAGTGTGCCCTGTTTGGATGCTATTCCAGAAAGCAATCTGATATCACTAGGTGTAAGTGCAAAAGGCCTGGGGGCAGATGAGTCGGATGATGCCGTCAATAGTAGCTGTGTATTATACTGCGGGAAAGCTTGGAGGAAGTGGAAATGGAGAGCGGGGCGAGCAAGGTAAGATAAACATTGCAAACCCTCCAATCAACTCCGTAATGGAGTGGCAGCTCGAGTGGGGTTAAACGGCAAGCTTGACGGGAGAAGGCTGAGCATCCAGTGATCCTTAATGAACAAGCGCACAAGGCTGAATGCACTTATTTGTATACAAAACATTATCTTGGTATTCAAGGCACACATCTCATCTGAGGCGTTCAGCTTTGTGTGACGGTGTGGTATTAAGGCTCGGTAAGCCTCCTCTGAGCAATGTGGAGTGGATGGAATAAGCATATCTGTTCTTCACCTTTGTGGTGAAGGAAACTCTCACACACTACACCTTGACACTCATGACAGCATGGATACTCAAAGTGATTGTAATCCACATCGCCGACAAGCTGAATAGGAGGAATTTTCCTCCCTTTTCTCGTGTAGAACCATCATTTGTTTGCATAATGACACTTCCAGACTAGAGACTGCTTCTGTTGCAGTGCTGCACTTTAAACCCCTGCTTTGACTTAGCAAGGTCTAAAGCTCTTCTAAATCTTTTATATGAGAGAAAATTGAGATTTGAGAATGGTTTTTTTAATGTCATATTTTTTAGAATGAGTAGTTGGGAAAAATATTTTAGGATAGTGATCTCCAACAAACCAAACCAAACCAAACCAAACCAAACCAAACCTCCAAAAAAAAAAAAAATATATATATATATATATATATATATATTTTTACTTTTAAAGAACACTAAATGATAGAGTTGTATGATTTAAAAAAAGTTTGTCAAACACTGTATAATAATAAACAAAATAATATATTTGATAAATATATAACATAAAAATACGAATGTATTAAAAATTAAGTATTGTACGGCGCTGTCACGTGGCAGTAAATTTCACGCGGGAAGTAGTCTCTCTGAGGCCTAACGTTACTCGATGATTTAGTTAGCGTTTAGGCTCAAAGACACAAATGTATATTATAGTCGGATAAATATTGAAATAAGCAGATGAAATGACCAAAAATAATGCTTTGTTCAGTTTCAATGTGGATGGAAAGACAGCGAAGGTGAGTGATCTTTTTTTCAGTGGCTCCTGAACGCGTGTATGTTTTCAGTGTTTGCCTTAACGCTTTGTTCTGGTCATATACGTTAGTTAACATGTCTGAGATTATATAATATAGTTCTATAGCAACAAGTTTTAACATGTATTCCTTTAAGTAGTGTCTATTTGGTGTTGTTTGCCTAATTACTGACAAGCAAACGAATATATGGAATGGAATGGTATCTTTTTACACTTACTCTACTAGTATCTAGGAAATATTAAATATACTTATAAAATACTATTATTTTGCTGCTACTAGTAACTTTCCATATTTGCTGTTACAAATAGCATTTCCCCCTCATTGAATCCTGCTGGTGTAACACTTTTGTCAAAGCTAGTAGAATCATTGCCGTTTTCTTCTAGCAACTAAATGGACACAGAGGTGTTTTACTATTACTAGATTTTTTATTATTTTTTATCTATAAAGTAATCATTCTGGCTAGTCATTACATATGACAAGTTAAAAGCAGTTGTACACATCGGAAGTACCAATCCCCATTAAATTCAATTACAAACATTGACCACTAGGGGTCATTAAAGGCGCATTGAAAGTGCAGCCACTGTAGTGCTGTTTCTTATTGTGGGGAATTTCTAGCAAGAGTCTCCACAAATCTCACTTGATCTTTTATTTTATAACATATGCAAACGTGGATCAGAATCGCAGCTGCCTTCAAGAATCTTAGCTTAAGTGTTCCACGCTGGGTTATTTTATAAAGCATTTGTTGATAGCATATTCATTTATTTGTGCCATCAGGGAATATTTTTGATTAACTCCGCTCTCCATTTGAAATGAATGAATGGTGGTATATTAGCTGCGGTGGGCTTGAATTCAGGGTAAGCTGACATTGCACCCTTTTAAGGATCAAGGTTCAAGCAAAGAAAAGAGAGCGAGAGAAAAAAAAAAATCGCCGCACACATACACTTGGTAATGTAAGTACAGTTTAAAATTAATGGCGTCTGTTAGGCTAGGGACCAGCTTGCCACTCAATGAGAGATTAAGGGTAAAGATTGCGCCCCATCATTTTTCAGCCACACATTTTACCCATAATTCCCCTCTAGATCAACAGAATTTTTTTGCAGAAAGCAGGCAAAGGTGTAGAAACCCTGTGGCTCCCAGCATTGAAGGGACGCATTCGGAACTTGAATGATTTCCACCTTTTTTCCTCGCCCGCATGTCTTACCTGATTAAACGGCAGTATTGCTTTGGAAAAAGGAAGTGGTAAAGCCATTTAGGACGGGCTGAAATGCTGGTTTCTCTCATCAGAGCTGCGCCCTCCCTTTGAGGACTTTCATAAATGTGGGTTTAGTCTGAGAATGGCCGACTGTTCCTGGCCTTCTCTGACACCTTGCGTTCTTGCATTATGTCCGGGCGGCACAGCAGAAAATGCTCGTGAAATGTATTCAATTCAAATCAAATTGATGTAGCGCAGAGTAATCTTTCTCTATTAGATGTGTCACTTTTGGCAATTGTTCCCTAATATCCTTTACTGTGACTATATAAGATTAGTGCTCTCCATGCCGGCAGAGTTTTCGTGCCTTACTGAATTATTCACCGAGGCGTAACCTTCAGTTATCAGGTTAGAAAGACCTTGATTATAACAGGAAGTCAAGTGTAGAAAATCACTCTCTCTACTAAAGGAGGTGTTTCAGACCTTTGGGAAATTTGAATAATTATGAAATGTACTCACAAATAGTATAAGAAATTAATTACACCGGCACAATGGCTTTCTCTGTACTTGCAAAGCCTAATTTATGAGCAAATTAATTAAGTTTATCTTTAGGTTTTTTACATTTTTAAAATATTTTAATGCGTTGCAAATTAAATGTGACCATTGTTATCTGGAACTTCCTCCTATTAATAATTGACACAAAAAATAAACTCTCTGCTTGATGTTTGTCTCTAAAGTGACAACACTCAAGCGCAGCCAAACTTTTGTGAGTTATTTAATTTCGAATAATGTGCTTACCATCCTATTCTATCATATTTAGTTGGGGAATCGTTAATCAAAAAGAAAATGATGATGACTCCCTGCTGACTAGACTGATGTGTTGCTCTCTGCGGGGCACCGTGGCAAACTCCTCCACAGGCGTCTTCTGGAAATAAGGGAAACGGATAGCCGATCGTTCCACACACCTTGAAATTATAGCCTTCCTTGCATTTTCTTTTCCGTGCCTTGAATAGTCGCTGTAAATGAATTTAAGTTCATTACCTTCCACCCTGCTGGAATAATGCAACTCTCATTACATCCCTGAAAGACAACATTTGACGGGGACATTTCTATTAGCATTATTTCATGCAGAATAATATACCCTTCATTATTTACTTAGTGAACAAGGAGATTCCTGGAACAAACAGAGATGTGGTCCAACTCCCTGATTATGTTCTTTATGTCCTTTTCATCGCCTTTATGGTGTCATTAGCTCACATGGTTTAGTGGTTATGTTTTGTTTGTGTTTGATTCATATAGGCCACTGACCCTTATAAGGGTCCACTATAATGAAAAGGAATAATCAAGTTTAAAACATGTGCCGGGTTCTTAGAAATCTGCTCTTTGTATTCATAATGGTTTCTTACGGTTTCGAAAATTAACTGGGATTTTAAAGAAATTTTTTTACATTTAATATCATGTTGTGTAACCTTAAAGTAAAAGCAGTAGCTATATACAGTATATATATTTTTCATACACCTTTTACACCTTGTACGTATACATACATATTAATTGTCATTATTCTTAACTATTGTTATTTTTTTTTTAATCTATGTTACTGTTCAAAAATTCTGTAAGATATGTGTATTTCATTTGTAAGGTAGTTAGTTTATTAATTAAATCTCTCGTTAGGGCACCAAAGCTGCATTTATTATCAAAAATACAGTTAAACAATTATACTGTAAAATATTACAATTTAATAATAAAAAAAAAGTCTACTTTCACATTTGAACAATTTAGGATTACAAATCCTGAAAGTGTTAATTAAAATCTGACCCAAACCTTTTCAATGTATTTTATGAGGTAGAAACCTCATAACAGTGTATTGAATAACTGCTTTTTTAATTTTAATTAATAATTCTTAAATATTGTTTTGGGAATGAAAAGTTTAAATGATCTAATATTTTACTAGACTTAAATATCAGACCAGTCATGATCTGCATGTGTCCTCTGTATGATAAAATGTTCAGTTTATTTTTCTGCTTGTTTCCACTTGTTGGTTGGACCACTTGAATTTTATAGATAAAGGTATTTCAAATAAGCAGTGAAAAGGTTTTTTATCTTAGAAAATAAAAAAAAAGATTATTCAATTATTCAAGAATTCAATCACGCTGGGTTTAATTTACATTTTTTTTCTCTTCATTATGATATCAGAAAAGTTTTAAAACCATAAAAAAAATGTTTTACTTTATGGCCCCCAAATATATATCACCATTCATATCAATTCTGAAATGAAAAGCAAGCTTATTATTAGAAAGAAAATATGTATAAAAATTTTGAATGTGTAAATTGCACTGCATTTTCTTTTGTGTGATCTGTGAGACTACACTTGCCACATCATCAGGTGTTTTCTTTTTAACCTGTTCATTGAAATTGAGCTGCATAACAATCCCAGACTAATACAATATTCAAATGCATGCTGCATTTCGCCCCTTTAGAACCATCATGCATGCGTGTGTCTGGCGGAAAAAATGCAAGCTGCATTTTAAATGCATTTGTGCATTTAACACGGTGGTCTGTCAGGCATGTGTCTGGGACAGATAGTCCTGACTGCTTCAATACTGCCGAGTGTGCTCTGGAGGTAAATGACCTGCCTGGCAGAGAGAGATTGGTGCCCAGCATGTCTCCTGATAAAGTCAAGCGCTTCTGCGACTTTGCCTTACCGCATCTATTTGCACTCCATATTTCAACACGGCGCAGATGTAACAACTTAATTTGTCACCAGTCATAATTCTGGCCACCTACGGCATAATGAGGTGATACTGGTTATTTTAGACTTAGCTGCATGGACGCCTGTGGTAATTCGGGTTCTG
Organism: Enteromius radiatus; assembly: GCA_032357445.1. Classification (NCBI taxonomy): domain Eukaryota; kingdom Metazoa; phylum Chordata; class Actinopteri; order Cypriniformes; family Cyprinidae; genus Enteromius; species Enteromius radiatus. The sequence continues at coordinate 15,505,126 of JAUCMS010000052.1, read as the reverse complement.
AGGTGCTTGCAGTTCCCGTCTCGAAATCGGCACGTAAACAGAGGTCCAGCATATGCGAGGATGTTTCTCAGCACAACGCGAATAAGTTTAAGGAAAGTTCCTGGCCATAAAATTTGACTAATGTTTTTAAAACTCAACCCCGATCCCACAATTCATCTTGGCACGTTCTGGAGAAATCCCACCACATTCTTCACTGCATTTGCAGGCCACCTCTGCGGGAAGCATTTTTGGGGCTTTTTTCCTCGTCTTTCTTTCGCAGATGTACGTTTCTTTGGCCCGAGCTGTAAATTGAAAACACCGGTTGTGTTGCTCTCTCATCGCACACCTCGGAAATGGACTTCATTCGTTCACGTGAACTTCCCGTAACCCCTCATGTGTGAGACACTCATCATCTAGTGAAGGCCTCGTAGTGAAGGCCGGTCCATCATGACAATAGCGGGAAGAACCCGGGGAATGACACCGGCACCCTTCTACCCTCTGAGATCTGATTAGTTGCCTCCATACAATCTAGCACGACACAATGCGCTTTCATTACCTCACAGATGTTGTCATCTCTCTCTCTCTCTCTCTCTTTCTCTCTCTTTCTATTTTTCCATCAGGCTGTTTTTTGAACAAGTGTTCATCTCAGAACTCTGATCAGCGGCCTCACTTTCATCAGTCTAATGCATGTGTCTATCCCCGGGCCCAATCTTGTGGCGGTGCGGCATGGGGCCTGGTCCTTAATCTCATTTCTTTAACCTCCTTCAATATTGGGCCCCCCTTGCGAGAGGCATCATGAAGATCCGGAACAATTCGTTTCCATATTGTAAATCACCTGCTCCTGCGGTTATGAGGAAAGGCGTGCAGGAGCTTCAGGGGGATTGCAACGTCTAATTGGGCCACCGTTGCCCTCTGTCCGAGTGACATCATCGTTCCCGGTTAACTCGGTGGGATTGAAAACCAACAAATGCACAAATATATAAACATGTCAGCCGGCTTTGATCAAATATGTGTGTAAAAATACCAAAATAATGGTTTTATTTGGTGTGCGGGTGCACCGTAATCATGCAATTACAATAAGAGCCCTGTTAATATTCCGAGCTTCTCGCCTTCACAGTACTCAGGTGAATTAATTCGCTCAAGCAAACTCTGCTGATTCCACTGCCCCCTCTGCCCCCGCTCGGGTATTCATGCTTTTCAACTGCCACACTCTCTCCACAATATCCTTTATAGTACAGGAACCCAGTCTCTGCCTCCAAAATCAAATGCTTCATTCATTATTCATTCTCTGTGGATGACTTCCCCGTCATTAAAATTCTCACAAAAGCAGTTTTATGGCAAAGACTTGGGTTCTTAGTTATGGTGGAACAATAAGCTGTCATGTTTTGTGTGTTTTTACTCTGTGGGTCAGCGCATAGTCTGTTGTGGAGCAGCCTTTTGTTGCCATGTCATCATGAGTTGAAGTAGATGGGTGTGTTGCAGTTCTGATAAATAAAACTAGTTTTTCCACTGCTCTTAATGCTATTTAATTTTAGATGAGATTGATATTTTCATACAGGCGTGATTAGTTTAAGCATGGAAGTATGAATCGGTTTCATTTTGATTCAGTGCTTCAGGAAAGCCTGGTTAATATTGTTCATTAAGGTTTTTCTTTTTTTTTTCTTTTAATAAAAAAAACCCCCAAAACATTAATTTCCATATCGTTGTCAATAAATAAAAATACATTTTTATATTTTGAGGGAAAAACAAATGCACATGAGAGAGGAGAGTTAGTTAATATATTTTAAGAGTAAATATTTTAATATTTAAATAAATATTTATAAATATTTTGTTATCATCATTTGCATGATTTTCTACATTTTAAGTTAAAAGCCAACCACGTTTTCACCACAGTTTTTGTATAACATTAAGAAAACAAAATGTTGAAATATTATTAACATTTTAAATAATTTTAATATATTTCTGTGATGGCAAAGCTGAATTTTCAGCAGTCAATAGTGTACTTTAGTTTTTATTGTCAGATGGTCCTTAAGAAGTTATTCTAATATGCTTATTTGGTGATCAAGAAACATTTTTGTGTCAAAAAATATTCTGCATATTTTTATTATTAAATAGAAAATTACTAGTACTTCAATTATATTAAATATAACTAACATTTGCTGTAACAATTTAAACGAAAAGTTAAAGTGACTAAAAAAGAATTTCAGAATTTCTAACAATTTTGTTTGTCCCTTAACAACAGCCCTCAAACAGCTACATAAATTTTTTAGGAACGTTTGTGTAAAACCTGTTAATTGTGATCTTCAGCATGATGATCTAAAGAACATCTTGGTGCTTTTTTTTTAAACATTTGACTTTCTGTAAAAAGTGCCACATGACATGATCAATGTCAAATCTTCATATTTGATTAATAGTGACCTTGAAGTAGTCAATATTAAATATCTATTGATTTTCTTTATTTTATGTATATTTAATCAAAATGCTATGCTTTTCTTTTATTTTGTTTGGTTTTTGGTCTCTGGCAGTGGGGTCCACTTGTCAGTAGACTAGTATTTTCACTTTTGTCGCTAAGTCCACTAAAGCAGATTGAGGCACACCTTACCTCACACGGGTCATCCTGTACAATAACATTTACAAAGTTCGTTTGGTCATGTGCCCACACAGCCCAGATTCATGACCTTTATAAGAATGTGCTCTGTCTGTCTCGGGCTAACAGCTTCTGATAGCCTTGGTCAACTTTGTTGCGTTCATGTTTGCTCAACGAATCCCAGGGCTATTAGAAGCCTCTTCCCAGAGCGGGGTGGATTTCCACCCTAAAACCTACTCGCAACCCATTTTTCTTTCTGAAAATGTATGCATGAATACCCAAACTGATTAAAAGATTCACAATTCATTATTCCCCACCCAACCTGCATCCCTTTCCTACATTAAACATGAACGAATGCCAGTGTTTCCCAGTGAATGGAATCAAACCCAAGTTCATTAATCAGCGCGGGCCCGAGGGGCCGCATTAAAATGTTTGTTAAACAATGCGTCAGCCGGGCACGTTTGACCGAGAGCTAATATAAACAATGGAAGCTGTGAAAATGGGTCTGTAGGACTGGTTAGCCCAATCTACATAACCATTCCAGCGGTTAAATCACTCCTTGTTGGTCTTCCTTACGCGATCTGTGGTGCTCAAAACGCGTGACTTTAAATTACAGCGAGATTCTCACCACTGTAAGCCACCTCCATTGTGGTGGCCCTCTCCCTGTCTTCATCAGAGCTGGCTGTCCAATGGGATTACTGTAAGCCTGCGGTAGGAGCAGCCGACCCGCCACTGATCAGAAATTCATATCCCTGGATGCTAGATTGCTCCTCTCCCCACTTTGCCCTTGTGACGGCAGAGACTGCTGTCATGGTGTCAGACGAGAGGGGGGAAGAAAAAAAATTTGCATTCGCAGCCCCCCAAATTTCGCTGTCCAGCACATAATCAGAAAAGAAAGTGAATGAATAGTAATTCAGTCTGTCAGAAAATGAGAATCGCCGTGCCGCGGAGGAGAAGAATCTCTGGTTGGGGAAAAAAAGAGAATATTTGTAATGGCTCCCTTTCTGCAAACCTCCATTTTGACTGACTGACTGCTTTGTCTTCCTTTTAGATTTTTCAATTCCTGTTCTCTTCCCAGCTATAAATGCACATCCAATCAACACATGTGCATTTATAGTTGGATACCCATTTGAAAGTGTTTGTTATTTCAATAGGGACTGAATTGGCTCAAGTTTTATTTGTCCAAATGCAATTTTTGGGGACAATTTTGTGGGCCAGCCGAGCACAAGGCAGAGGGAATTAATCACAGAAAGAGTGCAAGGTCACTGACTGGCTCCCGAAACATCACGGTGGGTCATGCGTCTCGGGGCCACGGCTTCATACACACACCACACTTGTCTTATCCCCCGTCTGCTTTTTCCCCGGTCCAAGAAGAGGCTAGCTCAACCCCAGACACATGCACACGCTCGCACACACTCGCTCAAACACAGTGAAATAGGGCGGTTCAGAGGACGGAAACGTTCTGGTAAATATTTTTAAATATGTCATCTCTCTCTCTCTCTGTCATATTTCAATCAGCGAGTTGGCAAAATATTGCATGAACCCTCGTGCCGTGTGGTTGTTTTACTATCTCGTCTCCGTGGTTGCTTGCAGTGTGCGTGTAATTTGGGTTAAATGGTGGTTGCTGTCGGTTACTGCTGTGTCAGAGTTTGGAGTGCTGCTTTAGTAATTCCATGTGCTTGTAATTCTGCGCCGTTCCTGATGAGGGATGTATTGTTCTAGCTCAGCGTTCAGCTCTCAGGGGGCACCAACTGCCCATTGTAATATACAGGAGGTGCCCTGTTATTTCCTTCAACTTAATCTCCCTGCGTTAATTCTCCTTTTATAAGTGCGAGCGAGTCACGCCGGCTGACGTTTAGGGCGAGTAGATTTACGGTGGGCAGTCTTCCTGTTTTTTTTTTTTTTTTGGTGGGTGGTGGTAATCAAGCAGGGAGATCCATCATCACTAATCACGCGTGGAGCAGTATTAGTATCTGCCATTGGCCAGTCAGGAGCGAACATTTGCATGAGCACAGAGTGATGCGTGTGACAATTGCAGTCAAACGATCATTAAGGAATGTAATTTGCTGGCAGAGGCGTCATTGGGTTGCTGATGCTTGTTCGGGGCAGTGATGTGTATAAGCTGAAATGTTCGGCTGAGGGGGTCTTGCGCCTGTTAGAGCGCACTTTCCCCAAGCTGAGTCTTAGCGTTGGATGCTACATGGTAATAAGCCAGGCTTGCTCTCACCGCTCACAGGGCTTTAACAAACACAATGTCAGTCAGCTGCTCGTAGCGGCTTGATCGACATGCACATTTCCTGTGCTCTGATTCTCTTCATCTTTACTCCGCCGATTCTGTTTGCATACTGATGAGGGCACTTGCCAGAAATGTAGTCATTTGTAATTTGGGATGTTTATTTGCCTTTTTAGTGGGCAGTGCTTTTTATTTATTTATTTTTTTAAATACTTCATGATTTCTTTACCTAAATACTGTGTTTGCAAGATGTGTTAATTTACTGTATAATTGAATAGCTTTATGTAACAGCGAGTGAGTGAGTGACACAGTTCTTCCATTTTCATATTCATATGCACGCACACCTACTAAAGTTCTATGATATATATTTTATTTAAATGTGTAAATTTTATTCCGTTCCACTCCTTCTCACAGAAACATCTGGTTTTGTTTTCACAAGCACCACAAATTCAAAAAATATCTTTTGTTTAGAGACGTTTTGCAAATATGTTCAGTGAAAACAGATGAGATCATGACATAACTGATAATTATGGATGGGAAAATGCAGTTTTGTGCTTGAACTTGATCTAATGAGAAGCTAAATTGTTATTTTGTGTGTATAATTATTTTTTTTTATTTTATTTTAAATACTTAAAATTTACATTTATACAATTAGCAGTAATGTAATTAATAATGGTTTTCCTATTTATAATTGTATTCAGACCTCATCATAAATTGTGTATAGGCTAATATAATATTTTAAAAATGTATTTTTTTTATTTTAACCAGAAGTAGGTACCAAATGTTTTTTTTTGCAAGCTTTTAAAATATTTTTTTAAATGAAAACATTTTTTTTCCATACGAAAAGAAAACATAAAAATGTCCTTTCTGGCTTTGGTTCCCAGCTGCATGCTGTAATATGAGGCATATAGGTAAAAAGGAAAGAAAATGCATCCTCTCTCTCTCTCCTTTCTCTCTCCCTCTCCCTTTTTCTCTGTGGTTGACATGAGGCTAATGAAAACAGGGTGTGGGTTTCCTTCAGCTCCTTTCATACGCTTCAATAAAAGGTGCGGCAGACATTTTGGCTACTACCTCCACGCTGTCACCCTCCTCTTCTTCCTTTACCTTTGTCTCGGAACGTGTGTGTGAATATGGAAATTCAAAACACCTAACTACAGGGCTTAAGTATAATCATGCCGCCAGGGCGGAGAGACTTATTTTACAGTTAACTGCTCATTTTTGCAGTAATCCTTTGATTATTCTTACAGTATTACTACACCCTTCATTTGAAGACTACTTCCATATGATGTGGCCTGCGACGTCTGTTTATTTACAGAGTGACTTTTAAACTAAGTTACTGTATGATTTATTGAGATTAACCATCACTGTTAATTTCAAACACTTGAAGCTCCTGCATTTCTTTATAAAAGGTTAAAAAAGCAGTACAGTTGGGTCTCAGTGTATTTAATGCCTCTTTACAGACATAAAACTGTCATTGGTTCCACCGTGCCATGCAGCAAGACCTGTGCTGAGCTGTTTTTAAGGCTGAAATGTGCATGCAATATGTGTTGCACACACCCCAAGGAGCTCCGTTACTTAACATGTAGGCTATTTGCATATTTTGTTTTCCTATGCATTTTGAATAGGTAACCCCCTAAACTGTTGTTTTTTGCATGACCAGTAGATGGCAGTGTTTCCCCAAGCATTACTGTCGTAGGCGTGAGGCAAGAAATGAACTTCTTGAACCTTTTTTTCCTAATGGGAAATTGTAAACAAGGCATTCTTTAACCACGAATTCTTCAGATCATGAAAGTGACGAGCACGACTGTTTGAACTGTTTGCGTCGTTGAGAGAGCATTTGTGAATTTAAGATTATAAGAGTATTTTATGGTAAATGAAACAGAAATGTAAATGACTCTGAAAATGATGTTGAGTTGGTTGCTATTTATTTCCTCACTAAATCTGCTTTTTGAGTAACATGATTCAGAACAAATTAGGACGTCACGAAATAATTTCTGAGAAAAGGCTCACTGTAGTTTCCAAGCCAGGCTTAGATGATGATGATGATGATGATAATGCTGTTTTTTTCCCCCTCCCCTTTTTATAGTTCTTAAATCTACAGTTTGCCCTAATCAAATCCATTTCTAATTTCTGTGGATTTCTTCCTGTCTGTACCAGCTCTGACCCTAAACTTTAGGATATAATGTTCTTAATATCCAGATTAAATTTTCTTTAATCTGTTCTGGAACATGTGAAATTATTTCGCAAAAGTCCCAAGAGCCCTCTGATTGCAGTCTAAGGCTATTAATATAAGGCCATACACTGGCTTTTTTTTTTTTATATGACCCACCCACAATCAAAGCGAAAAGCTACGAAGGTGGCATTCTGCGTTTATCTCCACTAATGAAAGAGAGATTAAAAAGAGGTTTTAAGATGGATTAGCAGTGCCCACACTGAGACAAAAGATCTGAAAGGGCCTTAAAAACAAGCTAAATGAACACACACTTTCAAAAGCTTCATTAGCATAATGCTAAAACACTTACACTAAATGCTTGACAGGGCAAGGAAGGCTTTAGAACCAAGCACATGAATGCCGGCTTGCCGTAAATCAAGCTTTCTGTGCCATTTCACATGTAGAACCAAAACCAGCTGTGTTCTGAGGACGAAATTTGTGTTTTATATGCAGACAAAGACAACACACATGCGAGAGCACACACATATATATCCAGTGAACCGTACTGGGCTGTGAGTTAAGGCTGTGCCCTTTATCCTTGCTTTCCCTGTACCTTCTGAGCCTGATGAACAGCTGTTTGTAATGTACTCTATAGGAACAGAGGTTTATGAAAAATGCGTCAATCCTTTTGAAAATGTTTAATTCAAATGTTTTTTTTTTCGTATATATTTTCTTCTTGCCGGCTCAAGGTGTTTTTAAGGTCCCGCGTCACAGAGTGTGTCGGCACAGTGGTTAGACCGGACAGCTGCTTTTTAAAAGCACTGATAAGAGGCACCCTGATGCTGAACATTGCAAATTGGAAGTGAAGATTGCCTTCCTGTAGACTTTATCTTAAAGCAGTAAAACAAGAAGCTGTGACTACAACTGCAGGTATTGATTTAGCAATTTCAGCAAATTAAGAACAAGACAGAAAACCTATTTAACCTTTCAGTGATTGCCATAGGTACTTTTTGGTGATGTTGAGGCTGACATTTAAATTAGCCCCCTGCCCCGGTTATAGGGTCCGGCACCTGACTCCCAAACCCTCTTCTGATTATTCAGCTGAATAGGGGGAAAAAGGCAGGTTATGCATGAATATGGAGGATTGTGTATATGTTTACCCCCCCTATATGCATTACAATATGTCACCCGGTATATATTACGGATGTATAATATTTCCACGTCGCACATCAATTCATGCATGTGGCTGCAGCCATATAGCACAGTAATAAGGGAAGGTGGCCATCTGCACAGCAATAACATCTGTGCAATATAAAGAATAATGAAAGGAATAAAGGACAGTTAGGGTTGCTATTGAATTAAGGCTCCTAATGTGAAATAATAAGCGGTTCTTTTTAAGTTTTACCCCTGATTCTAAAGCCTAACACTCTGTAGGGAAATAAACCACACATGCAGAGCGAATCTGGTTTCTTATTGTTGATTAACAAACCAGAGTGACGTGAGTCTCAGCAGTGTATGTTTTGAATGTGTATTGTTAGCCGTGTAGCTTGACGCGTGCCACTTAAGGAGATGTATTTGTGACGTGATCGATGGCGTGCTTTCGTATTTGGATTGTTTTTAATATAGTTTATCAAAACGAATGGAACACAATAGGGATGAAGATCAGTCTCAGGGCCGCACCTGCTTCAATAGTTTTGTTCAAATCAAATTGTACAATATTATTCATAATAAATGGCTCTAATATGAAGAGAATGATGATGGAGGAGAGTCAAATAGTGAGAATTATTCCTGGCAAAAAACACTGTGGACAAAAGCAGAGGGAGAGGAAATGGAAAAAAAAAAATCAACACCACAAAAGGTGTGAAAGGTGCTTCAATTCACCATGGGATATTAGTAATCTTAATTGGTACAAGTGCAAATGACTTCTTATTCTGTGCACAGAAGGTGTCAGTCTGAAGGGCTGCATGCTTTTTAAACGAGCAGAACAACACTGAAACATGTGGGAGAGTCTCCTAATGCATTGATTGCCCCTTGGAACTGATGGCTGCTAATTGTTAGGTGATTAACATGGAGTCGTAATTATGTCGGCCCAAGGGGGCGATTACTGTTTCAACATGCCATATTAGAACAGAATGGCCCTACCAGGGCTCGGATTTGGAAACAGATGGCATATTGTCAACAGCAGCAAGGCTGTGTTTTCCTCAAGCTGAAAAAGTGCACCAGGGGAGCTGTCTCTTTGTTTCAGCCTCATTAATTAAGTGCTAATTGTGTGTAATTATTTACAACACTGCTCTCTGAATAGAGACGTCAAGTGGTCGTGACATAACCGAGAGTCATATCTTCCTAGCGTATATGGGATAAATGTTTCTTTGTAGCTTTAAATATGGTAATGATTTAATCAATTAATAAAGAATATATATTTAAATATTTGCATTAAAACAAATCAGATATTGTTATTTTTAATTAATTAATTTTAAAATATTGTATTTGTTTATTTTGAATTCAAACATTTTTGGGTATGTTGTTGTTATTATTATTATTAGTACTATTATTACACGTCTTTGTCTCCTTATAAATACTTATTATTCCTTTGCTTGCCAAACTAAAGACTGAATCATATTTTATTGGTTTTTAATTTAAATGGACAATGGTTTTCTTCAGATTTGGGTTTGACTGATTTATTTGAATATGTATATGTAAATATGCATTTTATAGTATTTGTCTAGTGTACATCTGAAATGTCTTTTATATCCTTTTTTTAATTGTAGACCTTAAATTTATTTAGAGTTTGCCATGAAAATAGCCTTGATGCTGTTAAAAAGTGAATAAATAAATAGAACTTTCTCCCTTATACTGCATTTTTTTTAAATGGCTTCTGGCCAGTCTTCCGACTGTTAATCTAGTGTTAGATATATTTATGAACTGTCTCCTATATGTATGTCGAGTATGATACTGATCAGTCTGTGAAATCACTTTGGCAATATTCCAAACATTAACATCTCTGTTTAATGGAAATGCATGAAAAGAATTTTGACCTGACCTAGAAAGCACCATATTTCCACATGACTGACAAAGCCAAGATCCCACGAGCTGGGTCTAGACTTGGCTGGTCCTCGTGGTTATGGAGATTTGCATCTTGTGTTATTTATATTACATTATTAACTGTTATCATAAGTTGCTAAATCACAAGTAGACCAAAATATGTAATCTAATTTTTAGTAATAATAATAAATAGGCTATATTTTGGTCCACGCTAGACTAAGAAGGTTCATCTTGATATCAAATGCATGACTAAAAAAATCCTTATGTATTTCGATGAAAGTTTTTATTTGTAAGTACTAAAAAATAGTATGTGATTTATGTGATTCATGCTTAATATATTTGAGTATTGTATTCATGCTGAGCAGTAGGGGTGTGTGTTTTATTTTTGTATCTTTGAAACATGAAATGCAAGAGTGCACACTCGATCAAAACGGTGTGCTTTGAATCTGCTCCCAAAAATCTTAGATGTTAGGTCGCATAGGCAGGAACAATTATTTTATTCTGACCCCTCTAGAATTGCCTCTTGAGCACAAAGGCAACCACAGAAAACAGCTCCCACAAATTTATCTTTTTTGTAGGACTGATGCACCACCATTTTCTTAATGGCATCGTGAGGACCTCAATGAAAATATTTTGCTTGATGTACATTTTCATCAGTAAATGCTGGGAGAGTGAATTGAGAACAGCATGTAAAAGATAAGGCTTCCTAAATATTCAAGACTTGTACAGTAGGTGCGGCAGACACTGCTTCTGAATCCCCCCTCGAGTCAACTGCGGAATTAATTTCAGCTGGCAGCATCATGCTGTGGTCATTTTGTCTGGAGAGACATGTTGTTATCTTGATTTGGCCATCACAGTTCCAAAATGAACACTCAGCATGCTGGCGAGCGCTTGAATTTAAAACATAACTACAAAAGACTGAGAGTTTCCTTTCAGAATTTATATAAGGGGAAAGAGGGGGGAAAAAATCATGCAAAATTACAACTGCCATCAAACAAGGTGTCCAGAGCAAGGAAAAGCAAACTGACATAAAAACTGCCTATTTCAATTCCCAAGAATGTGTAGCTTGTAACAGAAAGATAAATGTTTATATGACAATATATTTTATTTAGCGTTATATTGTGTTTGAGTATTAGCAAAATTAGTGGTTGCTTCATGTTACACGAAAGTGCATCAGATTTGAACTGAAGCCTGCATTTTTTAAAAACAAAAATATCAGTTGTTTATTAACATTTTAAATGGTTTAAATATTATTTTGTATTGTACAGTTATTGAAAAACTTAATGTGGCATTGTAAACATGTTTTTTTTTTCGTTTTGTCATTTACATGAGGCAAAAAAAGCCTCCTTAATTTCAATAGCATTTTCTCTCTATATATATATATATTTTTTTTAATATCCTTTCCTTTTTGAGTTGCATCAATAATTTGTTTTGTGAAAAGATTAGTTTTCCCCTTCAAGTCAGAACTGACCTAGTAATTAAAATGTTGCGGAGATTAAAATGAACGTTTTTCCATGATGTCAGAAAGATTGCAAAGTGTTCCCATAATCAGACGTTACATTTTAATCAGGTGAAAATGGAATATAAATTATAGATTTTAATACAAACCTGTATATATAATGTTTTCACAGAAATCCAATTCTTCAGCATACTAAGAAGCTTAAAGCACAGATGCATTGATTCAGGATGAAAAATGAAAGTGTCTGATATTTAACATGCAGGATTATGACCAGATTTCCGAGAATATAATAGAAAACACATAAGTTGTCTTTCTGTCCTCCCATAACTTTAATCCATGTGCAGTATGCAGGAGAACTGCTGTGGAACTATACAGATTTCTTTAAACCATGATGAAGTATGGATTATTAAAGTTTTCTTAACTGTCAGTTTGAAAGTATGAAGATGAGCGAAATACAATTAAAGTGATCTTTTGACCTGCAAGCAAGACATCAACTTCATTTACATACAATCTATATACATTTGCAGCATGTTTATTAGTTAACACACATCTTGTTGCCTTAATGCTAAAATGCTGGCTTTTACTTTTGCTTACAAATGATATGAAATACCAGCCAGAAATTAATACTTTTATTCAGTGAGGATGCATTAAATTGCTCAATTGACACATAATATTTTTCAAAAGTTTTTATTTGATCTGTTCTTCTAAATTCCTATGAATACAAAAAAATAACTATTTTCAACATTGATAATATTAAATATTTCTAGAGCTCCAAACCAGGATTTTCAATATATAAAGTTTTAAAATATATACTAGTATTTTAAATAGTTTTAGCTTTTACTGTATTTATGATTAAAAAATATAAAGCCTTGGTGAACATAAGAGACCTTTCAAAAACATCTAAAAAGCTTACTGACCCCAAAATTTGAATGTTTATGCATATTTGTGTTGTCATTAAATTGTCGTCTTTATTCCAGTTCAAACTATATTGCCATTTTCTTACTTTCTATAGTAAGTTTATGATTACTGCTCTAAAAAGTTTTTAAAAATACACGTGCCAGTTAGGAATTTAACAATCATCTCTAGATCAATGAAGCCTTTTGTAAAGGCCTTTAAAGGTCTCCATAGATTTTTCTCCCTTTGTCCTTGTTTGAAGCGTTGCAAATGGAAGTCATGGTCTTTATGTCCTTAAATTGGTTTCACACTTCTCCAACAGTTTGTTCATCCAAATCTGGCCATGATATATCATTATCACTACTTTTGGAGGAAATCCATAGGATCAATACATTTGCCAGCTACTGGGCTTTGGATTGCCTACATGCTGAGCGCTTTGTTGCACCACAAGTCAAGTAGATCGAGCCACAGGCAACCACAGCCCGACTCGCAGCTTCTGTCTGTTCCCGCTCCTCATTCAGAGGAAATAAGCCAAGAAATGTCAGGAGTTAGTGCTCGTCGATTCACAGAGAAATTCTGTGGGTGGGAGATTTTGTTTTGTTTTCAAATCTCAGTCAAGTGCAATCATTACAGCAAAGCAATTGTTTCGCTTACGAATATTAACCTCAATCTTTTGCAAAAATTGTCATTGACTGGTTGAGAGACCGAAAATGACTGTTGTTAAGTGAGCATGTTTTTGGCATCAGTCACGTGCGGCGTAAGCAAAGGGAATGACGGATAGATTTTGTAATTAAATTTTTTTTTTTACACCTTTGATTGTCTAGCTTTAATCATCGGTGACCCCATCATTTGAAATGCAGTGGTCAAGCTCACGGATGGATTGATTGATTGCTCAGGCCTTGTGCTTTTTCTTTCATTAATGCTCTGGTCAGTGAGAGCCAAAAGCTGGGCACTTCCGAAGTAATTACCATCCCGTAAACAGGTCAGCAGTGTGTTCGGCCACAGCTGCTGCCACTGCGGTGGTAGACACTTCAGCCAGCTAAGCTTCCAGTATTGATTGGGCAGTCTGTGACATCTCCTAAGCCATGTCACCCAACTGAAAGAAGACTCCAAATTGTCCAATAATAAAGTGTTGGAAGTTGTAGCTGCTCCCTCCTGAGACTTGCTCATGTTAGGGTGGGGGTGGGGGGGACACCTTCAGGACCATCAATCCTCCCTTGAAGGCTCAATATAGTGCTAAATTAGCCAAAGGGAGAACGGAAAGACCACTGGACATCTGTTACAGACCTTTGACATATTTTCCCCTATGCTCACTTATTTAAATGCTGCTGTAAAACAGTCAAAGCCTGAAGGACTATAATACCAGGATTTACTGTTGAAAAGATCCAGATTCAGGGAATCTTTTAAATCCCTTATGGCAGGTCTATAAGTGCAGGGACCGGCATTCAGAAAACAAAGCCAGATCCCAAATCAACACAGGAGACTCCTTTTTGGGGTCTATTTACATTTTTTTTTACTGAAACAAAGCACAAACTTTACTTTTAGATAAGTGTTTATTTGATTTAATTTAATTATTTTTTTCAATTATTTACTTTTGGACATTTTATTTAATTTAATTCATTTCATTTTTATTTATTCCCCACTTGTTAATTTATTAATTACATTTAATTGTTAAGAAATTCACTATTTAATATTTAATCAATTTTTAAAAATCGAAGTTATCAATTTTTTGAGGCATTTTTTCTAGCATAGTATATTAATTTAATTTTATTTATTTTACAAAACTGACTTGAAATGACTTAATCTGGGTATTATGTGTTTCATTCAGTTAACATTTGTAAACACTTGACTGCATTAGCTTGTTTATTGAACAGAGACTAGTGGCTAGAGAATAGAGACGAGAGAATAGTGACATCGGTTTTGAGGCAAGTTTCTGTCTCTCCTGTTAAGCAAAGATCTAAGCAGACATGATTTTAAATACTCATTGGCGACGACTGGAAAATTCCCTAAAAGCACTAGCCTTTGCTGTGTGAATTAGGTCTTATAAAGGTCTTGATTGGCATGTCATTGACAGTGGTGTAAACACAAAGTGACAGAACTAGAATGAGTACATAATCATTTAACAGCACAGTTACTTTCCTGCGCCCTCCACCTAGAGCAAGTATTCTAGCAGAATGGCTTGATTTATACGCTCCTCGTTTCCTCCTGCCCATGTAAAAAAAGGAGGAAAAATGCCAGTAATTGTTAGCTATTTCATGTTGATTCTGGTACTTTTCTGATTGCGCTGTCCTCCCTGTTATGGGCCAGCGAGCACACAAGCGCCTTAGCTCACTTCATAGCAAAGAGCAACAAGCGTAGAAGTTGTTGGTGTAGGAACGGAGAAAGGCATCCACTATAAATATTTAATCCGGTACGACTGGCTCTGGATTTCAGCTTTGTCTTTCATTGGATTACGCATTTAAGACTTCAAAAGATTAATGGAACTGCAAATAGAAGAGGGCTTCTCATCTCCCCACCGCATCTCAAAGATAAATGGAAGAATTACCATACAAATATCTATTTCAAGACACTAGGCTTTGTTGAGCGTTTAGAACGATCAAAGGAGTATGTTTACAGATCGATGTGTTTTCATTCAGCGTCGAGAAAGCGAAATTGTATAATTTTGTTACTCTGAAGTCAGCCACATTATTTGGTCTTTAAAACCAAGACTATTGTATTATCTGTGCAGCGAGGAGGCCCGTTTGTTTGGACTCACTGTCAATTTAATTAGAAATCAGTGAAATAGCAGTTTGCGTTTAAGGAGATGATAGCTCTGTTTCTGCTCATTGATTTTGCATTATTGCTAAAGACATACCATGGTTCCACTCAACACTAGGGGTCTGTTGGGAAAACCAGGTAAAAGGACTGCTGATGTATTTAAAATGATTTGCAAAAATCAATTGTTTTGTCTTGCATAAAATGCAAAGCATGGATGCGTGTTGCCCCCGTGCTTCTCCATCGATGGTCTTACTCAACACAAACTTTCTACTAATGATATATATCAGCTTATAACGCAATTCGTTTTGGTTTGTCGGGTGCAAAAATATCAATAATTAACAGCTAGAACAAATTTTAAAAGGCACTGGAATTGGCGATAATTATTTCTTACCCATGTATATCTTAGATCTGATGCCTTCTCTTTTTATTTAGTAAATTAATGCAAGATTAATAAGGTGAATATTGAATCCACCAAAATTGTATGCCAAAATTGTATCTACAGTGCAGTCATATATGATAATCGTGCTAAACCATATGGCGCTCTCAGGCATTTTCAGGATTTGCATTTTCATATAGTTGCCAACGCTGATTTTTTCTCTTGTTTTACCTTTGCACATGGCGAGTGTTAATACGTGTCAGGGCATTTGATATTAGCCACTGGTGTGCTGCCATGTTTAAACATGTTTAAATGTTATATGTTTAAACAAACATATGTCCAATTAACACAGGCGTTACCAAATGCTGGGAATGAACTTTCTGTTTTTTGCCCATCATTTGCATAACATGCATTCAGGAATGTTACAATAGCAATTACAACAATTAACATCTTGCCTAGATGTCAATTGCCCCACGCCGCAAGGCACGGCAATTATGTCTATGCTAATTAGACTTTATGCTTTTAGGGAACAATTAAATGATTTAACATGCCTTTGTTATAAAGCTGGGGACATCGCCACCCCCTGAACTACTCGACACACTTCACTGCACATTTTGGCCTCTTGGCTAGTCCCTCCAGAAAACACGATGGACTTTGTGAAAGACAAGAGCAATTTCCATCTGATCTCAAGAGCCTTATTGGTATGACGGGCGCAAATGAAAGTGTGTGTTTATTAACACAGTGGCAGACCGTGCCGTCAGCGTGCCTGTTGACATTAGGATTTGACACTCCTATCAGAGGCAGCTTGTGCTTGGGATCAAAATGACAAGATGTTTGGTGCATTTAGATGTACGTTACTTTTTGTTTGTTTGTTATAATTCATGTTTTGTATGCATCTGTTGTGATTGAGATGATTGGACTGATTACATAATCATCAAAATAAACTGCTTTCATTTTAATTTATGGACTATCTTATACTACATTTTAAATAATACTAATTTAATCCTATACCAAAAAATAACTGAAGTCAGTAGTGCTCTAAGAGAATTGAAGACTTGATATGAGAAATTAGTATTCATTTTGAGATTACATGTAACATTTTTTGTTATGTATTATTATATATAAACGGTATGTTTTTAAAGATCAAATAAGCATTAGGCAAACTGAAAAGTAATTTTAATGGAAGTATTAAATATATTCTCTTATTGATAAATTAAAAAACATTCTCTATTTGTAAGTGTGATCGAGCGTCCCTAATATTTTCATACTTGTGTATTTTAGTTAATTGTCGGTTCATTTATCATACCAAAGGTATTATCAATGCACTTTTTAAATATGTCTATGGCTTATCGAATTTGGTCAGAGAAGCCAACCTCCAGAGCTGTGCCGATAAGCTCAGCAAAAGGTTTGCCATCCTGAGAGTCCTGGTTGTAAGTTGAACAACATAATTCTATGTAATCTACTTCAATAAAATCCATAGACATCGTAAAAACATTACAGCACACGTGGCGCTGGCCTCGGACCTCTGGAAAAAAAGGTCTTGTTTTGGCAAATTTGTGAGTGTTGCTACCATTTACGCTGATCGATACCCACATGTCCCTGTATTGATCCTCACATCTGTGAGGGAACTTGAGAGAATGGATCTGTTTGAGTTTTCATTTAGACCACACATCGGGATCAAGAGAGATCAGCACTAAAGAGACTAGTGAAGGTCTCTCTCTGTAATGCCATATTGGACATGACAGTAGAAGAAAAGAAAGATAGAAACGGTCAAGTTTATTTATATTCTCGATATTCTCGACCTGGGGTATGCATCACGCAAAAGGGCCATCGTGCTGTTGAGAGGGAGAACAGTTATTGCAATTCACGTCAGCACATCAAGTGTGACCGATGGTGTTTACGTTAATTAGCTTAATTGCCAATGTAAATATTTAACTGGTAATTAAAAGCATCCTTCGTCAGTGATTACATCATGGAGACAACAGTTCACAACGCACTCAAACTGCCATGTCGTAACATCAGTCTTTATTTGTCACAGGCCATTTGAAAGCGGTTTGGATTACATCAGGCTTCATTACAGAGCCCCCGAAGACATTATGGAAACAATCCTTACCACATAATTTCTCTTAATTACTCAATGTCAGATTGAGCATACTCAAGACCAATCAGTCCTCTCATTTAGAGCGAATGCATGTTTGAATGTTTTTTTTGGGAGGGGGGGTCCTGGCGGGCTCTTTTTCACACCCCCATCCCTCCCGTTGCATTGACCTCCCAGAATGCCTAGAGCTTCCTCATTAATCTCTACACGACAGCCCTTGGCCGTTTGACTGTGCGTGTGACTTCTGCAGAACAAAATCTCCAGCTGACAGACGATGGTGGGACTATTCCCAAGTTTCCTTCCTCACTTTGAAGCGGCACCCTTTTAAATTGACTGCCATTATTACCATGTCAAGGTGTCGCTCACGTGATACCTGGACAGGATCAGGTGGAAACCAGTTAAAATGGTTTTTGTGTTTACTATTCGCATTTGGGTATTTGGGCTTTTTGATTAATTGTTTTGGGTGTTTGAGTTCATGTTTAGTCTGTCGATGAGGTGAATGTTTATTTTTGTGCATCTGATTTGAAGAAAATCTAAACGCACCTGTCCTCCCACTTGTGTTTTTTATTACGTCTTCCCTGGCCTCTGATCCTCTCGCAATGTTTTAATCATGATGCCGCTTGTTTGTAATTATAAACACCTACGAGCTACATATATGAAAACTGTTTGATGGAATTTGAGCCTATGGGTATCTCCTGTTTGCTTTGAAAACGGGGCCCCTCAACATCAAAAGCTGGTCCTCTTTTGAGGTGTCCATGTTGCTGTTTGCATATACCTTTAAGGCCTTGAGTTTTGAACAGCAAGGTCAACATTTGTTGTTGATGCATGGAGTCAAAACAGGGCTCTGAGGCCAGAAGAGAGAGGATTACAACTCTCATCTACCCATCCCCTTTTAAAAGCATAGACATTAAAATGCACCCAGAACATCTGAAGACTTTAACCTAAGAGAATTAATGGCTTTAAAAGCTTTTCCAATCAGAAACTAATCAAGTTATGTTATGTTTCATGTTATGTTGTTTGTTTTTACTTTTTTTCATTCATTTATTTTGTTATATGATATTACTACATATCAAATAAATTCATAATAAATTAGTAGTAGAATAAATCTGTGGCGCGTTTCAATGCATAAACAAGTTGTTTATTTACAACAATGAAAGTGACAAAGAAAAATGATGACTCTGAAGCATAAAACGGATAGCAAAGCAATATAAGTTTAGACTAGGGATGCACCGATCCGACTTTTTCAGTCCCGATACCGACATCGATACCTGGCCTTTGTATATCTGTCGATACCCGATACCGATCCGATACCATTGTTGAATTAATATTATAAACTG
>JAUCMS010000052.1:15472653-15486112 GCA_032357445.1 Enteromius radiatus | reverse complement strand
GATCCCCGATCCAGCTATTTTTTCAATATCGGGGCCGATATCCGATCCTAATATCGGATCGGTGCACCCCTAGTTTAGACAAAAAATCTGAAAGTGAGCACTCCAGCTATTCACCCCCTTCCTCTTTGCACACAAAAAAAAATAAACGGGTACATAAGCACCTAGGCCAAAGTGACGTAGACAAACAGGAAATGACGATTTCAAAATAAAAGACAAACCTCTTCCAGCCCCTGATTATTACACATCTGCAAATAACCTAATAATCATCATAAAACAACATTCACACAATTCAAGTGCACATACAAATTAATATTTTCACCCATAAATGGAAATACAAATGTGTGTATATGTGTGTTTTTATGCAAATGTCTAATTTTTTATGTATGAGCAGTATCCACAATCAGTTACAGAAAGTCAACAAGTAGTATATGGAAATACATTTTTAATTATTAAATTATTCCAATTTCTAACTGTTAAAATTTTTATTTTTACTTAAAAATAAGTAATATAATAATATTACCAATATTACTATATCAAAACAGTTAATTATAAATGAATGTCATATGGAAATACTTGTTTATTTAAAATCTTCCATTCAGAAACTATTTTTTCTTTATTTTTATATATTATTATATTTTGTTATAAAAAAGCAAACCATAATAAATCAATGATTATTCTTACTGTCATATTGAAATACTTGGCCAGCAAGAGTAATATTTTGTTTGAGTGGATAAAATAAACAACAATAGCAGAGTTCAACAGATGCCAAAAATATGACCAACATTGTCTCTTATGAAGGATTAGGAGCTCAGATTTAATCAAGTAAATATATCTCAGGACCTTTATATAAAAAAATGCATCCTGGTGCTTAGATACGTTTACAGCTGCACATACTATCATCACAAAATTGAAATCCATCAATTTACAAAGTAAATACTATACTTCATATTCATTGGCAGAGACCAGAAATGTGACCTGTTGAACTATTAACCTCTTCTGTGTTGTGTGAAAGAGATTTAAAAAACGTCATCAACTCTGAGATCATTTTAATGTAATTGAATAAAGAAAATATTGTGAAACCTTTTTCCCTAAGTGGACAGTCAACTAGCGGGCTCCTATGGCTTAAGAAAACTATATACCAAATAGTTTCAGTTTTGTTTTTTTAAAAACTTTAAACTTATAATGACAAAAAAATTATTATTCATTTAATATTTGTTTGTTTGTGTTAAAACCTAATGATTATGTTCTGTCTGGCATTTTATATCACAATCAGTATTACAAATGTACTTTTTTGACTATCTGTGTAGAATTTTACATTTATTTTCATGTTACCATATTTTAATAATATAATAATGTGATTTTGATTTGATATAATTTTGTTTACATTTTGATTTTGATTCTCAGATCTTCAATGCAATCTCAGATCTTTGCACCTCATTATATGTGTGGCAGCAAAATTACTTTAAAGGAGTCCTTTAGAGTGAATTTTCTCAGTTCTACATACAGTAGATTGGATTCTGTTAATCAAATGATAGAAATTAAAAGCCCGTTTTTTTGTGTTATATTATAGTGTCCTGTTATAGGGAAAAGTCATTGCCCACCCTTTTTAGCTTTATTGAGCAAACTCTATGTGTGTTAAGTTGCAAGTAGTCTTGTACACAGTGCACCTTTGATTTCAAAAGAGAAAGAGAGACTGACATGCTTCAGGTAGTGTGAATGCTAAAATGGATTTCTTTGACAGTGACCTTGGTTGCATTTCAAAGCACTTGAATGGCGAAAATATGCATTTTTGTCCGAGCCGAAACTTCTTGGTGTCTCTTGAGTAATTTCCATTCACCTATAAACATGCGCTCCTGTTCTGGTAAACAAGATTCGCTGTAAAAAAAAAAAAGAGAGACTTACTTGATAGTCATAAAGGATTTTTTCATTTCAATGAGTAAAGATCAAAGCCGTGCTGTATTTCTGAAGTAGCACAAAGCCTGAAGCACTGAAGCATATATTCACAACAAATCTTGTTGCTTGTGAAAGGTATTACTTTAATTTTACTGCTCTGATTGAAGGGAGGGGAGCGATATAGATATCACACATCTTCTGCGTAACCTTATTTGCTATCAAAATATATAATGTACCACCTGCTCCTTATTTTTTTTTTAACTTCAAAATCATTTTTGCATCAAAATGAAAAATAATTTTCCCTCATCTATAATCCTCTCTAATAGTCAACCAGCAGTTTTAATCTTTAGATGCATTTTAAATCCAAGCTGTAATGTCTTAACTCTTTCACAAGGTCAAATATCTTTGCAAATAGAGCTTAAGCTTTGTTTTATATGAACAAAGTACATGATTAATACTGAAGAATTAATCATGCACTATTCATATACAGCAGATTGGGTAGTGATGAGGATTAGATTGATAGTTCCTGGCCTACTTTTTCATATGACATAAACTGACATTGCAGTTTAGCTAAAGAGAAACTTTTAACTCTTTGTGCAATGTGTCTTCCTTCCGAAAGGTTGAGAAATTAATCTTCATAACACTGTAAATTACAGTATCAGTTGCATATAATTACAAAAGAAATGGTATAAAACTGTGTGAAAGTGTTTTTGGCTTTAAGACCTGTGAGGAGTAGATTTTTTTTGTAGATGTATATAAAAGAAAAATTACTGGGGTACGTTTTACAAGAAAATCTTTCAGTCTTTATACTTAAGTGTCATTTAATTTAATGTGTCACTTGTCATTTTTTATTATTCGTGAAATGTACAAATTTCTACATGAAAATTATTTTATCACCTTTTGTTCTCGCTCTTGAACTTTTTATATGTAGACATACATTCACTGAATTAAAATCTGTGCATGATCCAATTAAACAATTAAAGCAAATATTATCATATATTCTAAAATAAAAAAAGTTTATATTTCATTGGCCTATTTTATTATTACATATAAAATTATGTGTTTAATATTTATTTTTTATATATATATATATATATATATATATATATATCAAATTCATAATAAATCAATGGCACATTGAATTTTTTTTCATTTTATTAATGCAAACATAAAAAAAAATTCAGGATTTTCCAGTCAGAAACTAATCAAGTTTTGTTATTGTTTTTTTATAAATTCACTTTAGATTCTTTTGCCATCAGAAACTAATCAATATGTCTTTTTTGTTTATTTTTATTTTTTATTGGAATTTATTATTAAAGTACAGTATAGTGGAAATTATTTTAACTCCAGGTTTTTCAGTGTACAATTTTGTATAGAATTGAGTTGTACAAGGTCCGATACATGTAAATTTATACAGTGATCATTGTGCGTTTTGCGTGATGTGACAAAAGTTAAAGTCACGGATGTTTTGACGCAAATATTATCTGATGTATATGTATTTCAGTGAAGTATACACAGCGTGGTTTCTGTGGATGGCCCGCGTGTCTTCAGCAGCGGCAGAATCCTCTGAGGAACTGGCCTGACTCATCTGCGTCTGTGACAGGTAAGAAAAGAAACCAAACAACTCACAGTAAGACAAGCAGAGAGCTGCCCTGCACAATGCGGCCTATATTTTTTTCCCTCTTTCTTTTTTGCAGTGACTAGATATTCATTTTCACACCTCACTTCTCCATATTTATGATTGCCCATGAGAACATTTTTTATTTATGCTGACTTCTTTCATAAACTGGACAGCGGTTTCTTTTTTTCTCCATGTGTGTCAAAACAATCTCTGATTTATAATTTATGTGATTTATGATCGCTATAAGCTATCAAAAAGTGTCAAAAAGAAAAGTTTTTTTGGAGTACAAAGTGAAATCAAATGTATTTAGATGGTTTATAATTCACAATCTGACTTCTTAATTAGTCTGTGCAAACGAATGACCGATGATTTATTTCAGCTCTGAAAGAGTGTTTTTGTAGGCTAGCAAATTTTGAATTCATATCCGCATAAATGTGTACAAAAAATATTTATAGAGTGAGCTTTTGCCTTTAGGGGTTTCTACCTGAATCCTTAATGCGGTGTGTAGTTATGTTATGTTATATAATCTTTGCAGTCTATGCCATGAGCAATGAGTGCCTAGAGAGAGTAAAAAAAAGATTAGAGATTTGAGTACATGTTCAGTTCTCTGTTTATCATGTCACCTGACCTGCACTTTCAGCATCTCTCACCTTCACTCCAAATGCTACGTGGACTTTTATATACAGTATTCGGCTTCTGTGGGTGGAATGTTTTGTAGCGCGTTTTGTGTAAATGTCTTAAAGGCCTTGCGCTAATGTTAACGCACCGTGGCACTTGACTGTCATTTTCTGACAACGATACAGTAATGCATCAGTGTGATCTTTTTGGCAGTGGAACGAATTTAAAGCACAACATTAAGATAAAACATCCAACTGGTGCATTTTTCCCTTTTTTCTGTTTGCACATGATTGGTGATTTGTTAGCCGGTTTGTGCAGCTATTATCATAAAGTATGTCAAAATATTTGAACCGTGCCACTGACAAATGGAACTCACTGTACTTTTTATGTAAAGCGCTAGTGGTTTTCACTTACTGTGAGTTTCACCCTATGAGGCCGAGTCAAATTGACTTTCATGTCTGCATTGATTGTAGATATTACACAATGCAAATATGCGTCTAAACCTGGCTATTTGGCATAATTGAGGCTGTTTAACAATGCGTTGTGTTCTGCCAAATAGCCCACCTTTCTGGATCCTTCCTGCTGCATTTAATGCTAAAACATATTGGCAACTGACATTTGTGGACTCCATTAAAAGACTGACAATTACTTAAGGAAAAAATTTCTCTCTCGCCTGGATGTTTGCATTTGATTGTGCTGATAAGCTGCAAATGTGGGTGTTTTGAGTGCTCGGGTTTGAATTTCATGTAAAGTGCAGAGTTGTGTTTATTTCGGATAAAATGAATTGATTAGTTGTGGTGAATTATGTTTCTTATCAGCATTTTGTTAGCTGTTGATGTAGTTTAGATGACTGTCGGACCTTTTCTTTTTCCACAATTCCTGTTAAATAATCTTCTTCCTAATCTTCCCTTATATATATATATAAATATATATATAAAAATTCAGCTTAACTTGGGAAAATGTTTCCATACAATTAAATGAAGCCTTTTTTTCTCAGCAGATTTGCAAAGAGAGGGAGATTTGCCTTTTTATTTAGTATTAAACTACACAAAAAAGATTTTAGATTTAATACAATTCTTGCATTAATTTTAGTGTCTATAAACATTGATTTTCAGCCAACTGAAGTACTTGATTCTTATAAATGTTAAATATATTACTACTGCATACAATGCAAATAAATTGCAAAAACTAAACTGAGCTACGAAAGCAACAAAACCCCTTTTTGATACGAAAAACACTGAAATAATACCTTTTTAAAATGTTAATTCTGTGCTATTAAACTGAAATTGGAGATGTCTGTTTGAATCCATAGAGAACCGAAGAGGATCATGTTGTGAGCTCTGCTTTAATGGACCTGAACTCATTCCAATTCTAGTCAAAATCCTCCGACTTCTCAAGCTGCACTTAGATGATCTAGTCCAAGGTCTTCAGAGATCGACTCATTAGTTTAGCCCGGTATAGTCTACGGCTTTCAGTCATGGAACTAGGGCAAATGTTGTGAATCATAACATCTGTCAATCAAACTAGTTTAATGAGTCAGAATTGTAGATGAAATTTGGTTGTCACACAAGGGGGGTTCTGCTATGAGAGGTTTTCTCAGGACATGTAGACCTTTTTTAGCAGAACCAAACCTTGATCAGGCCTCATTGGAGCAATAATATCACGTTCTCAGGAACAACTACTGACAGACCAAATCATGTATGTTTCTCAAGACATTTCTTATTGGAATAATTGTGAATTTGGTTAGTACCGCACTGTCTGATACAATCTGAAGTCTTGATATTCCTAAAAGCTTTGGATATATCTGGGGTTTCTTTGAAATTGATTATGAATTATTTTCTTTTTCTTACACCCTTTATTAATGACAATACATACAGACACTGTCCTGTTTGTTGATTTGACATAGTAGCTCAACAAGAGCTATTGTAGTCTAGACCACATTGTTTTCATATGATTAAACCGTGTGCCATTGAAGCCTTACGTCATCCGTGGCATTGTGGTATATTCTCACTAGTACCTCTAAATGAATGTCAACTTGTTTTACTTCTGCTGCAGCCGATCGATACTTCATTAGGCTGAATTGTCTTGTGTCCATGCAACCTTGAAGCTGTGGCTTAATTACCTCCAGTATTATGCAGGGGGCTCTGGATGTGAGGCAGGCTCAGCTGTGTCCCCCTCCAACAAAGCCTCTCGGCTTCCTAAAGGTTGGGCTCGGGGTGGGGGCGTAAGGGGGGGGGCGGGGATGCGAGGAGGAGGAGGAGGAGGAGGAGGAGGTGGAGATATGAGCCATAGATGCAGCGAAGCTCAGGGGGCTGCCATTCTTTCAAGTCGCCTGGCCGTTTTATTCATTCCAAATGGACGATTGAAATGAGGGGAGATGAACATTTGGAAATGTCACCAAGCTTAGGGTTTGATGGTCTGGCTGTGTGTATTGTGCAGAGTGCAAATCTAATTCCCCGTCTGTCCACCGAAAGGTCCGGGCTTCGCGGAAGGCAAAGAAGAAGAAGAGAGCGGAGGGGAGAAAAAATGGAAAAAGCAAAAGGAAAGCATTGATAAATTTGATTTCCACGCACATGCTAGATGCAGTTAGGCAAATTTGGATAATTTAGAATTAATGGCTATCAATGTATCATTCATCTGTAGGCAGAAAAGCCGGTGGAGGAGGGGGACTGGGAGTGCAGTCAAATGGCAATCATGACAAATGACATCCCCTGTCTGAGAGCCACTTCTCCTCACTGGGCTGATTTGTCATCTCCACTTTTGACATTTTTCATCCTAGTATCAAATCACAATGACAGTCTGATATTTTCTAATTCTCTGTAGCCAGGAGCGCACCAAAATAATGCCTTATATATGCCTTTGCTGCTCTTGGCTGGAGAAAACTGCACAAAACCCATATAAGACCTGTCCTTTAAGTATAGCACGCATGTTATATAAGCAAAATACACAAGAACAATATTATAATGAGTGTATTTGTTAGAAGTATTTAAGTAAAAAAGGTAATTATGGGACTTGCATGAGCTATTATTGTTATCCAGTGGCATAAATTGTGAATAATTTATAGATATGTGTTAGAGAAAAAATAATGTAATATATAAAATTATTACCATGTTGATAGAAATTAATAAATAATAATTAATCCACAACTAATATTTCAGTAATAATTCAATTATAGGCATGTTTTACTATTTTCACATGAAAAATCCTTTAAAAATATTTGAGATGTTAAAACTATCATGTATGACCTGGAATAAGTATTTGATCATGGCCTAGATCAACCTTCTTGATTTTCAATGGAGTGTATGTGAACATTAGAATTTTTAATATTGTTTCTGTGTGATGGTAATGATATTTGACATTTTAATAGCATTTTCTAGTTTTAGAAGATAAAGTTGCTTAAGCAGTGGATACAATTAAAAAAAAGTTGAAAACTATTAACAGTAGTAATCAATAATCAATCATAATAATTATTATAATTATAAATACAATTTGGAATTCTTTATTAATGTATTATTATTATTATTATTATTATTATTAATAAATCCTAGAGTTCCACCAAATAAGAATTTTACCTTTATCTGATTTATGAGCATTTCTGGTGCGAAAACTTTAGCCTAATAAACATTTAAAATTGAAATACCACTGTGTGGAGTTAAACTAAGCTTTCCATGAGTCTGAAATGAAGACGCATTGTCTTAATACATTTCTATAAAACACATGCGGTAAGATGAATGTGTAATGCCTGCTGCGTCTATAGCACATCTATCTATAGCATGATCAGAGCGAAAACTGTAGGGCTCATTTGAGTAACATGAAATCTTTATGAGTCCTGCTCAGTGAGGGGAGATAAACATTGGCCAGAATTAGTGTCATTCCGCAGTTAAAGCAGAGTTCCTGAAGTCTCACATTATCCGTGATGTCTCTCCGGGGTGGTGGCAGGCCCTCCAGGAAAGCAGATGGCAACTAATTCCTTTTTTTCTGCAGGTCTCTTTCATTACGTCTGATCCCGATCATGTCTAAATGGTGTAATTATGCCGCAAGAGGTTTTTGCTGCTTATTGTTTTATGTAATAAATGTCAAGTATGCATGGCTTCACATGATTCGTTAGCATCAGCCCAGGCTCCACCAGTGCAGGCCACTGCCTGATTCTTGGCATTAATGACAACTGCAATTATTTCAAATCCATACACGGGCTAAAGACAGCATTGGGCTCTGACAAGGACTGTTAGGTTCTCTTTTTCTTTCTCTCCATCCATCTACAGTAAGAGATACCGGTATGGAGGTTGACAGGAGCACTGGCTTTCTGGTGCAGGAACACAGTCCCATGGTAAATCAGGTTTCTCTGCGGATCGCCCTTCATGTAATGAAAGCTTCATGTGAGGGAGCTCGGGCCCCGAGCGCCCTCTCCCTCGCTCATTCTGCCATAATCTCTTCCTCTCCCACTCAGGTCATGTCCATGAGCTGGAGTGGATAACCCAAAGCGCCCAAACTGGCCCGCTAACACTCAAATCCATGTTTAAAGATGCTGTCAGGTTTAAGATGGAATGGAAACACATGGAAAAGTTGCTACCAGGTTTTGGTTTTGTTTTGAATCACCTGCGATGATGCGGTAATGTGAAGGAATATCTGTATTGTACAATAGGGTACCACTCAAAACTTTCTAGTCAGTATGTTTTTTACAATTTTTGTATGTTTTTGAAATAAAATTTTAATTTATTCAGAAACCTACAGTATACATTTTTTTTCCAGTGTTCTTTCATAGAAAAGTAACTTCTATAAATATTTCTATACATCATATAAAGTATACTAATCACAATGCAAGATTTGTTTCTAAATTCTTTGAACGTGAAGTTAGAAAGAAACCGCATTTATTTAAAATATCTTTTGCAACATTATAAATATCTTTTATCTTTTGATAAATTTATTCTACAAAAATAAATAAATTTAATAAATTTTTTGTCTTGTCTTCTTTTTTTTTTTTTTTTTGTTGCCTGCAAGTAACGATTAGATTAACTTGAGTAATATTAGCCTGCTAACTATAACTCCCAACAGTTTTTTTTTTTTTTTTTTTTTTTTCGTACAAAACTACAAAAAGTACAAGTGAGAAATGAGAACAGGCTGACAGGGAACACAAATAAAAAGCAGGAAGCCGGGGAAGGAAATATCTATGGCAATTCATTTCGGAGCAGAACACTTTTGTGTTGCGCAGACGGCAGCCATTGCACTTGTTTTTCATATTACTTTTCTCATCCTGGAGGAGACGTGATTGATTTTTCCTGGCTGTGTGATGACTTTCAGTTGGAAAGTTGAGATAGCATCTAACTCGTGCCCAGAACCTCCCAGGCTAATCCGTTTGAAATTCGCCTTGATTGTTTCTGAACTGCCATTTCCAAATTTCTTCCCGCTTCTCCTCATGCCTGTGCCATTCTTAAACAGTCGGAGTCTTTTGGAAAACTCTGATTTGACTCAAAGGGTAGACGGGGGACTGGGGGCCAGTGGTCACCTTCACCTTGGGGGCTATGGGGAGGTGTATATATGTGTCTGTGTGTGTAAGTGTACCCGGGCTCATTGGCACCTCCTGGGAGCCAATGTGACTGACTGCTCCTGGCTGCATAGACTTGCACACACACCATCATTAATGCGTATTATTGCTCTCCCACTGTCAGGCGCTGAGACAAACAGCCACCGCCATATTCTTGTGTTTTTTTTTTTTCCTTCTCTCTCCTTTTTCTATCCCTCCCTCTGATTTAGACTGCAGAGCAGGCAAAAAACCACAGTCGAATTATTCGGGAGAAGCTTCATTTTTCTGTTATCTCTGCCGACGGCTGATAACAAAGCTACAAGCTAATATGGTTTGATTTGTTTGTCAGTCATTTATCATGTGACCTTTCCTAGTATGGCTAATACTGCTAGAGAATTGCGGAGCGAGATGGAGAAATGAAAGAGGGTTGCCAGATTGCTTTTACAAGTACCAGTGGTCAGCTTTGCCAATTTGTGCATTACAAAGAGGCAGGGCAGGGATTGTTCTTACAATCTATTGTCCCTTGGATTTATTTATTTATTTTTTGTCAATTTCAGTCCAAATTATAGTAACAAAATGTCTAATTTTGTTAAAATGAATCATGCTATGAGGTTTCATGTTTTATATTTTTATCTCAATATGAACCTGTGTATGTGTTATTTATCTCGTATAGAATTCAGTCAAAGCTTCAAGTATGCTGATTCAGAAAGCAGGTAAATTAAATTCAAGAGGTGAAGTCAGATAATTTTTTTGGACATTTATATGGAAACCAAAGGGGAATTCAGCAGTCAATTCATTTTCAGTGCATCTCCTGAATTGATTTAGGAATGGAAGTGATATTGACCTGAACCTGAACAGGGTCAGTATAAATCAAAATGCTAATTCCTGGACGCTGAGTTGGTAAATAATTATGAATTGCAGTATGATGGCTTGTATCAAAAGCAAGCAAAGTCCATTGATCCCCCCCCCCCCACTAAAAAAAAGATCATTATCAAATATGTATTCATTTTTTTTAATGTATCATTATCAATAAATTAACTATTAATATTTATTATATGTTGGAAAAAAATACTTTTATCACAATGGATTTTTACATTATTTAATAAAATGTAATTTACTTCAAATGTTTGCCATAGCACAGAGTATGTATTTTGCACAACCTTTTTATTTTATTTTTTTTTACTTTCTTTTAATATGTGTCTTTAAATGATTTAGTTACCTGCTAGTTTACATGTAAACACATTATGCTCAATAAAGACAGCCAGACCTACAACATTTCCTCTTAGTGTCAAGACCTGCCAGCTACTAGTCAGCACTGGGTTGCCATGGAGACCGGGTTAGAAATAAGCCTTTACTTCTCAGATGTCCGAGACATGCTCTTGTCACTTGTGGAACTATGAATTTTGAATACAGGTCAGGAGATGTATATCAGGGAAATAAGCTGGGAATTGGACAATAATGGCAGCTTGCGTTCATAGCTCCTTGAAATTTACGATTCAATCTTAAAAACAGCCATTTCAGATGACCTTTTTATTGCTTTTAGGTGTAATTTGCGTATAATTTGAGAGACGGAACTATAGAAAGAGGTGGAACGAGAGAGAAGAAGATGAAACAAGATTAGTATTTTTAAGTAATATAGGGAAGTAGAAAAATAGTAATACAGTAAAACACCAGTCTTTGCAATTCTAAGGAGCTTTTATTGAGCACTTGAGGGTTTTTAAGCTCTTAGTTATTGAAAGTATCTTAATTTCAATACAGATTAAGCAATCAGCATAAATACTATTTTTATTTTGATAGATTTTAATAATAAGGACATTCTGAAATGGACAAAAGAAAGGGTTTAATGTGGATAATAGAGATTTGGCATAAACCCTTCAAGTGGATCAAGTGCTCAATCTCTGTGTTTCTTCATCAGACCGGTCTTAAGAATTTAATATTGTAATGTCAACACAAGGATGTTCATATTCAATTTCATAATTGATGTAAAGTATGATGCTAGATTTAGTATCTTTCAAAGTGATTTATTTTGTTTATACATGATATTTACCACAAAAATATTATCTATCTTTGTGTTCCTCCATAACATGTGTGATGTATACAATTCATTTATTTTTTTAAATCTGCAACATATCTTTCATAAACGAATGGTTGTTCTCACCTTGAAGCCCTCTGTCCTTCATTTAATTGTCATTAAATAATTCAAACAGCGTATTGATTGCACTTCAGATTTGACCCCTATATAAATTTCTCACCTGATGGCTGACGACGGCTTCCTAATCAGAAATGTTTTATCTAATAGCTTACAGAAATTCATCACTTATTCTCTCAATAACTGCGTTTTATGACAGGATCCCTATCATTCCGTCTCCTCGGTTTCACCCTTTCCTGACCTTTGCGATGCCCGAACGTGTCTGGGTTATATATTTTCCGTCCTGACCATTAGCTAGTCCCTAAACCGCTAGTGAAAAGGATCAACTCGGAGCATTTCTACAGTTCATTCATTTTGTTGCTCCCCAGTGATCGGTCGGCCTGCCTTTAAATCCCTCTTTTATTGTACACTGCACTGACAGAGGCAGCCTTGTCTTTCATTTCCTTGATGTGCTTTGTACAGCTGTACGGCCTTTGTTTGTATTGATACTAACATTACCATAAACCACCACCCAGGGGCCAGAAACAATCGACTAACTCTTACCAAATCCAATACACTTTAGCTTATCAACCTCTAAGTTTTAGTTTGGTTCGGATGGCACATGCCGCATTCGGTCTGAGCTTAAACTGGCGAGAGAAGAGCCACTGCGACCGAGTGTCAAGAGGGAATCGAATCGGTGGCATAGATCACTGTCTCGATTTCTGATGACTCAGATTGCCCAATTTTTTTTTTTTTTTGTCTCTTGCTACTTCAGTGCTTCGTTGGCTCTCACCTTCTGTTCAGGTTCAACAATAGCAGGATTACTCTTTTAAAAAAAAAAAAAAAAAAAAAAGCAGTAGATCAGTGCAGAAAGAGGGATTTAGCAGAGATGAGTATTTAAAATGTGCCCCCTTTTGAAAAGAGGGACATTAATTATCGCCTCTGCAAAAGAGTCACAAACGCTTTACTCATTACCAATGGAAATGTGCGGGGGTTTGTGGGGGAATTTAAAAAAAAAAGTTTCTTGCATTGTAAATGCAAAAATGGTGCCTGACCCTTTTTTTGTGTGCCGCCTAATGGGAGGGTCATATGCTTCTTGGAACTTGGTGGGATCCCGGAGTCAAGCTTTGTAAAATGGGGCCATTGAGAGTTCAGTTTCCGATACATGCTTCAAAGGCGTCAGCTGCATCTTTGATGTGGCCTCTTAAGTGAAGTAATGGAGGAATTGTGGCAGGCTGAAAATAATGGAGGTGAATCTAGCGTCATTACATGCTTCATTTCTTCAAACATTCTAATCCCTCTGATTCCACACATTTATGCTGTCATTCTTAGCATGCATCAATATTTATTACTATACTAATGCATGGTGTTTCTGCCCTAATGCTGAATTCACGTGTGTTTGGTGATTTCACACTGATGTAGTGTCCTCGCTGGTCATGTATGAAGCTCAGAGTAGTCTTG
Organism: Enteromius radiatus; assembly: GCA_032357445.1. Taxonomy (NCBI): domain Eukaryota; kingdom Metazoa; phylum Chordata; class Actinopteri; order Cypriniformes; family Cyprinidae; genus Enteromius; species Enteromius radiatus. The sequence continues at coordinate 15,472,870 of JAUCMS010000052.1, read as the reverse complement.
TATCTTTTACAACATAAAATGCACATATTCTTTCTGGTGCTTTTAGATTAAAGAAAAGCAGAAAGTCTGGTTTCTCTCATCTGTGTGGAAATGATCAGAAGCTAATTTAAATTTAGAATTAAAATAAAATATATAATATAGTTTTTATTATTTACAGTATCTCACAAAAGTGAGTACACCCCTCACTTTTGTTGCTAGCAGTTCAGACATTAATGGC
>JAUCMS010000052.1:15451078-15468453 GCA_032357445.1 Enteromius radiatus | reverse complement strand
TTCCGCTGATTATAGAACCGGATTTACTCACAAGATGCGCAATAAATATCGCGCGATGATTATCGTGCAGCCCTAATCGTCATCATTGCTAAACATTGATGGGAGGAAACTTTATTTTACAACTTAGATATTTAGTTTGTTCATGCACTGTTATTCAAATGATTCAAATCTCAAAATAAATATCTATTTTCATACTGTACATAATACTTTTTTGCTATCTAAATAAAACACACATATATATATATATATATATATATATATATATATATATATTTTTTTTTTTTTAATTTAGGCAAAAAAACTAACAAAAACCATACATAAATATACAGTATATATATAATATTGGTCATTTATTGGCCATATATACGATTTTCAAAATAATGTCTAAATTTATATGTAACATTTAAAATGATAGATTTTTATCTTTTATTATTATTTATTTAGACAAAATTGACATTTATCTTCACTGACCATGACATTGAAATAATTATTGGAACTTTTTATATTGCTGCATCTCTTATAATGCATTTATTTGTGTTTTTGTTGACATCAACTGCCTTATCAGACTATGATTTTTAAGAATATTAATATTTTTGCTTCATGTCAGATCATAACTAAATCTGCAAGTGAGACTTGAGTAAACAGTTTAGTAAACTAAAGAGAGATTTATTCTTTACCCCTTTACTCATGCATTTTACATAAATGACTTGTTATTAATGAGCCACATGTTATGATTGTGGTTGAATTGTGCCATGATCATCATCAACCCTAAACATATTTAATGCACAAGCCTTGCGTGTGTCATTGATGGGCAGAAACTTTATTTCATTGATATTTAATTAGACAGCTGTCTGTGTTTGCACAATTCCCACATCTATGCGAGTATTAATGTATTATTCAAGCGAACGCTAATGACAGATAAAATTAATCAAATCTGTTCCAGTCGTCTCTGTGTCATGGGGTTTGGATTCTTCATCCTGGCAATGTACAAATTCAAAGCAGCATTTTCTCATCATTTTCTGACTGTATAACTTGCGCAATCTAAGCTTATACTGTATTACGGCTTTTTGAGTTTCACCCATCACCATTTTACTTGAACTGAGTCTTGAAGTCCACTGTGTGTTTTGCCAGACGTGGTTGCAAAAGAGAGCACAAGATTGACTCGTATCAATGATTTATAGTCTCTGTGTGATTGGATACTCATGATTTTCACATGGCCAACAATCTATTGTGGTGTGTGTTATATATAACTGATAATTTCAGTTTCCACTACAGCACAGAATAATCTAGATTACTAGTTACGTTATGACTTTAGCCCTTGTGAAGTGGGAACATTGACTAAAAGGGCCAAAATTAGACAGCATGAAGCTTTGCACTCGTTCTGAGAAATTATATCTAATGCACAGATATGTATTTTTAACCAGTGTGTAAGCTGTGCTAAATGCAAGGAACAGAATGCAGTTAATTTTATCACCATGCTTAGTGAGTCATAATATACTGTGTAATATATTTAATATAACACTAATTAATTATATTTGTTTTTTTAATTTATTTTATGTAATTTGCTGTTTTTGGACATTTGCGTGTAAATTTTTTCCTATTCTTACATGTAGATAAAATTATTAGTCTGACTTGTAATGATAAGATTTAAAAACACTAATCATTTACTTGCACTCTTAAATCAAATTTTTTAACACATCTTTCAATATCAATTTTGTAAATTATAATGTTGTGATGTGTAATGTGTAAATTTAAAATGTATTTAACATATAATTTTAATATTGTTATTAGCCATAACATTAAATTAATTTCCTATAAGTATTGCAATGTTATGGCCAATAACGATATTAAAATTATATGTTAAATACAGATCATGTTTCTATCCTAATTATGTCTCTAATCACTGTATGCTGTTTTAGATTATAGTATCAGTCGATGTTGGAATATGTTTATTTTAACATATACCAACTTGTATTAATTTTATATATCATATTTGCAGAAACTCATAAAATATAACGCGTTTTTTCATGCTGTACGCAATAATGTTGTAATGACTAAATTGACATGTAGCATTTAAAACAATCAAAATTTAGTTTTTAGCATTTTGAATTTTAATTATTTAGACTAAATAGCTTTTTAAAGGTTAAAATATTCTATACTGGCCATAACATTAAAATAAATTTTTGATCAAAGTTAATTTTGTTGTATCACTAATAATACATAATTATTTAATCAGACTCTATGCTGTTTTAGAATATTTCTACATTTCAGTTTTTACTTGTACAGTATGTTGCAAATTGGATGAGTTCAACTTATTTTTTTTTTAAACTGCAAATTCATCCGTCAGTGGGCAGAAGCAAGAAATAAGGTAGAACTTCACATGAACGTGACATTTCTGTTTGTTCTTGTATGATAAACAATTTTGGTCCTGTGTTTGGGGTGCCACTTGATGTCCAATGTAAAATCTATGTCCTGAAGCAAAACCTGTCGAGAATTGCTGCCCTAAACAACACGTTTCTTTCTAGTGTTGATGAGAACACCCAAGATTTGACTAGTTCCACCTTACAAATGATAAGGTGACTCTTTCATCAGAATATATCCCCCACTCTGGCTGTCCTGCTGCTGTTGATCTGATCTGGGCCAGTCGGTACTTGAGCAAAGAGGCTTTGGACTTCACATGAACAGCAGGTGTGCTGCCCTCTGAGTCAATTTCCCACCTATGGCTACATCCCACGGCGACTTCTCAGCATTGCAATATCTAGCACTGATATTCCTACCTCCTCTGAGGTCACGCTATATATTATTGTAGTGCTGTTCGGGAGATTGCACTTTCTTTCTTGTATTTTTTTTTTCTTTTTTTTACATTTGAACCATATTTTGTCTGATTGTGCTGTCTGACTTTTGTGCTTGTTTTGTCTTGTTTCAGTCAGACAGACTGCAGCTTTAGCTGACGGATTTAACATGTTACTTTCCTTATGCAAGCCATTATGAAAATAATGCCCGCTGACATGCTTTTCTGACTGTGTTGTTGTTGTGATGTTTACTGTGGATCAAACAGGATTGATTATCAGATCTGACTCCATTGCATTTATAGAGTGAGAAAAACAGAAGAGGTTTGTGTGTCCAGAAGGACGAATCGGTATCCAACACTGAGAGCTACAGTCTTCAGTCACCGTGAGCTCTCCAGTGGTACCACTTTATCTTATACTCTTAATGACTTAACTCGTCTAATTATTTGTTCAGTGAGAAGTCAATTAGGAGATTCCCCAGGACTTGAGCAACTGCTGATGTGAGAGATGAGTGAATGTTAGTTCAGACAAGCATAAAAAGGGAAGAAAACGTCTCTAAATGACCCTGAGAATCACAATGATATTGCCATGACTGTATTTGTGATGGAATGCACTGATTCATAATTTTAATGGGAAAAATATGAAACGATGTCATTCACAATAACTCATTTTGCTCAGTCTGTCTTTGTTGTTTTCTCTTCAGTTATTTTTAAACACGCACTGGAATTAGTTCCAAAACGAGGACAGAACATATTGTAGTTCATTTTCACGAGCCAAACTAAGCATCAATTTGAATCCAGCCTCACATTCAGTATTAATTTCTCATCAGCTTAGAAATAATCTCTATTAGTTTGGATTTGCCGACCCATTAAAGCTGATTTTTGCTTGTACCATATGTAGATTTAACATTAGCGCGTAATCCCGAGCTCGTCTGCTACCGAACGCTCCCCCGCACATGTGTCTTGTCAAAACATAATCTCACATGTGTGATAGTATCATAGTTTTTTTTTCCTGCAAATAAACAAGGGCAAGTCGTGACAAAAACAAAAGCGTCTTTGCCTCGGGTTTGCTGCATCAACATCAGGCACCAATTGCAAAACAAAGCTAATTATTTACATGTTGAATATAGCGAACGAGCACGACCTAAGGTTTTTCTCATTTTCATCAAAGCAAAAGTTCTCATTTGCGTTTAATTAAAAGTGAAAGCCTGGTAGATGTAGGCATTGCAGGGGCGGTGCTTGAAAATAGCAGACTCACAAAGGTCACATTATGAAAGAACGGCTCATCTGTAATGATTGGCCACCAGCCCTCAGTCGTTCATAGAGAAATAAAGAGAGAGCGAGGGAGATGGAAAAGCGTGTATGCGCCTCACAAATGTCGTAATGTGTGTAGCCACATGGCCCAACTTTCAAAGGGACTAATTAATAAAACAGCATTGGCCTCCTCATGTTGCTTGTCAGTGTGGACAAAAGCAGGCCTGTTAAGCTCCGGACGCCCTATTCCCCTGCCAGCTAACTCAAGTCGGCCAAATGATGGGAGGCCCTATTTTGCCACGGGCAAGGCAGTCGCTAATCAGCTGTTAATGAACTTAATTAGACGTTAAAATATCTCCGCATATCAAACAGCTCAATGTTTGACATGTGTCTGATGCGCTGGCCAGCTCGCTTTGAAAATGAGCTTCATCCACATCAGTATAATTAGGCCTACTAGAAATATCTGTATATTTATTTTGATAGTAAATATATGTAAAAAAATAAATAAAATCCTGATATTATCATGTGCAAGAACTGTTCTGTTCAGAACTAGTTTTACCTCTGTTTTGTTTTGATTTTCACTTCTGGTATTTGATCTGGATTTCAGAAATAACAAGTCGAAAAGACAAGATGGCAGGCCCCCTGCCATTGTAAAGAATAAAAAAGTAACATAACTTAATGTACAATTTTAGCTCGAATAGCTAAATCCATGTTCAGAAAGAGGCGAAAAACAAATTGTGATTGCTAATGGTTGCCTGTTACAGTTACATTACAATAGCCTACATAAGATTGCAGATCTTGAGCACCACTGGTAAACATCTAATTTTGTAAAATGTATGGTAAGTACCGACACTTTATAGTATAAACAGAGTATGTGCAATTGTGAATCTCGAAAGTGAGACTAAAAAGTGATCAAGCAAAAGCTGTTTTAATGCCTTGATGCCTGGAGTTTTATGTACAGTATCATTACCAAATAATAAAGCAAGAGAAAGTAATAAAATAAATATTTTCCTCCCATCTCGTATTTATGCCCTTTAAGGACTTCTGTACTATACATCATTTTCTTTCTCTATACGGAAATATGGGAGTGTCGGGCGGATGTTAAAGAGAAAAACGATTTTCATTCAAACAAGTCGATGCAAACTGTAACAATGTTCAAGGTAAACGATAAAATAAATTAATTGACCAGCCCTACTCTAAACCTAATAGTGTGAAAAATGTTAGCCAAAGCAAACATGCCATTTTAGCTTTCTTTTACATGTCTTTGAGCTCTTGAGTCGTGTTTCATGGGACTTGTTCTGAAGTTCTCTGTATGCACTCTGAAATCTTTACCAGGTGAACTACTGAGCAAGTTTACAATGTTAGAAAAGCTGTATTAAACATATGATGCTGGTTATGTGATTCAAACACCAAATTATGTTAGTTTACAAATCATGCAGTGTTCTGAGGTCATGACATAATATTTGGCCAATGAACTGCGCAAAATAAATATTTATTATACAATGATCTGCACCTGCACCAGATAGTACGATCAAAATCAAGTCATTGGTTCTTTGTCATGTGATTACCCAGAGTTTGTACTTAAGCCCTCATGCTTGCCACGTTGCTTTATCTTGTATTGAAGTATGTATTCTGTTCCAGGTCATTGTTTAGTGTCAAATCAGACTCATGTTTGTGCTTGGTTTCATGTCATGGATTACGTTCTTAGTTTATGTTTATGTTTTTAAGATCATCATTCTAAATAAACTGAATTTGGGCTCTCTATGTCATCATTGTCATATAGTTTGACTGATTTCAAACTATAAAAAAAAAATGTCCTGGCCACTCCCCATGTGTTTCATTGGTTGGAGCAACAGATTGCCACGCCTCTAATTTCATACGATTGGTTAAATCTAACATTTTTTTTTTCTCCTTGTTGTTTTTAAAAAATGTATGCCAGAATCCAGCTCTGCATGCTCCAAGATTGTTAAAAGCGCACACACACTGTTATTAATGAATTTTTCCTGCATTAATTGCAAGCTGTGATGCTTGTACCCTCAATGCATTTCCAATTTGGCCCTGACCTGGGACTGACCTCTTCAAGCGCCTGTGCTGGAGGGGACGCCATGTTCACCCAAAACTCAGACGTGTACACACAAAAATCTAATAAAGCATATTATGGAAACAGAATGTGTGCAAGTGAAAAGAGAGCAGATTTATTCCCCTCTCCGCCTGCTAATATGTTTATACATGATGCCGTATAATAGCTCACTTTGAACAGATGCTCAATGGCAACAGGGATAGAAAATACAGCTCTGTGTTTGTGGGCCAGACTTGCATTGATTGCTATAACAGTGCCACACAGTCGTTGACAGGGATCTTGCTGAGGAAATGAAACCGAGAAGCCTGTTCTATAGTGGCAAACCACTCTGTAGAAACGTCAATATTTTAATCCTCCACGTTAATCTTTTTCATCAGTCTGGTTGCATCTTAATGTGCGCCGACCAGTTCTGAATTTTTGTCCCTCAAATTTGATTTACGAGCTTCATTTTATCAATTGATAATGCATGAAGACTGCACTGCACTGGTAACCGCTGTCCGTTTCTCTTTATATGCACAGTAAGACAGGTCTGGATAAAGTTGTGTTCTTTAGTGATAATGCTGGTTTCATTTGGAGTGATGATTTACTTTAGGGTTGATATGCAGTGACTGAAAGCAGCCGCTGTCAGTAAGACAGGCAGATGTATCAGAGATGCTGTGACTTTAATTGTGTTGATTATTGGAGATCTTTCATAGTCGTATTGACTTGCTGTCCCACCGCTGTTACTCACCTGATAGTTTCATTGTTTAAATGTAGATGTATATGGATATTGACTAGTTCCACTGTTATTCAAGATGAGAAACAAACGTCCAGCTGGACACAAGAGTGATGGGTGCAATTTGCAAACACTGTAAAGTATGCATTTGCATGTTCACATGAAGAGTTTTATTATATGCAGGATAAAATATAAAAAACACAGATAAAGTGTTTAAATATTATTTCATTTAATATAATTAATAGATGTCACTGTTATTGTTCATATTTTTCATGAAATTAAAACTCTTAAAACAAAAATAAATAGTACATTTAGTTATCATCATGTGCTTAAAATAAGTCTACACTGTTTAAATGAGAAAAAAAGATGTAATAATTTGATTATAAAACTATAAAAACAGTAATATTTTGAAATATTATGATAAGTAACTTCAATTTGAATTATTTTAAAATGTAATTTATTGCTGTGATGGCAAAGCTGAATTTTCATTCATTATATTCATAATACTTAATAATAGTGTCATTATCCTTTAGAAATCATTCTAATATGCAGATTTTCTGCTTAGATGCATGTTAATTTTTTTCAGGATAACCAACAAAACTAAAAACTTTTTCATGTTGTGATTATTTCTTGATGTTATCCTGATATGTGAATCATTCTACAGCCTTGTTATCAGTTTTTTCAGTTCTTGCTATTTTATAACCACTGACTCCTTTTTTCAGCACAAGTGTAAAATGCAATTTCTGAAGCAGCATGGCTGCCGGTGGCGCGCCAGTGTTGATGTATTACGGATTCATGCAGTGTGAATCTCCTCTGCTGATTCCTGTCTGGGCCTCATTTGCTTTGGGGGGGAAATAGACTGGGTGGTGGGCGGTGGTGAAAACATGCAATTTTGCTTCAGTCTCCCTGCGAGCAGTGAGACCTAACAGCATTGCAGAGAAAAAAGAATCCTTTGCAAGTTTATTTTTTGGTCTAATAAGAAGCTCCCTTCCAATAACACACAGTCTCTTTGTAGTAAAACTGTTTTTTTCTTGATTGATCTGAACCCTTTTTAATTTCATATAGCTTGAAATAATTAAAATCAAATCAATGTTTGGCATAGCATAGAGACTATAAAGGAACAACGTTGCTTATAATGCTGATACAACATGCGTTTGCAGTTTTTAATGCATTCTCCACATTTACTCCACATAGACTGTCTTCGCTCTGAGCCTGAAGTAGCTCAACCTTTACACCACAACATCAAAAAGTCAAGGTCATTTTTGTCTGGGTATTTAATAGTATTCACCCTGACCTGCAAATAAAGTTTCTGCCTGGCCAGTGCTGAATTCTGATTTGATCAGCGAGCTCCTCAAAGGTCAATCTAAGCATTATTTAATTTTTTGGTTTTTGCTGGATTCCTTGTGTGAGAGCTCAAATGTTAGATTAAGACGTATTGATCCATGTTTACTGTTGAGGTATTAGTGACCGAATGCACATGTATTATGCTTTTATTAAATCAGAATCAGAAGGCCAGATAGCAGGAAAAAAGTATATTTTTATTTATTTCTTGCAATGGTACGTTTGTCAATTTGTCTGACATCTGTTAAATAAAACTAACTTGAGACAGACAGCTGTCATAGTTGTGATATGTTAGTATTATGATATAACAAGTTTTTGTACTAGAAAAAAATTAATGCAAAAGTAATCTGGTCAGAAGTGATTGAATTTGTATAATATTCCATACAATATCACAGCATCAAACATATATTTTATTTTATTTTATTTTGACCTTTTTAAGTCTAGATACACAATGATCTTTTTAATTTATCTTGCACATGAAGCACCAAATGTTAAAATTTAAGCAAGTCAGCTTGATGAACATTTAGCTGCATTATTGTGCATTCAACTTTTTACATAAATATATATTATTATAATTAAAGAAAATTTTGTTTACAAGAGTAAATGCTCAGTAGTGAAGTACAAAGCTACAAAACGAATCACTATTGTACAATTATATATTTTAATTTGATGTTTTCACAAAGAAGAAATTGAAGTAAGGGCATATGCTAGAAGACCACAACCATCAAGCTATTATGGTAAATAAAAAGTTACTACTTAGTGTAGCTAAAGATGCACATCTGACAATAGATTTATAGCTTGGTTTGTTTGTAGCGGCTTTTTGAAAAGGACATACTGTCCTCTGGGTAACAAAAAAAAAGTAGTAAATATAGAAAAAGTCTATAGCGAGATTATGCTTAGTGCACTAATGGCTTTCAGACATTGAAGTTGATTTTGTGCAGCAGATGCGTGGTATGTGCGGGACGATGTCAACAGTTTCTCAGTAATTGTTTGTCAGTAATTTCAGTATTTTTTTTTGACAGATATGCAGACAAAGTTTCAAAACAAAAAAATGAACTGAAGAACGTATTTATTGTGCTTGCAGTGCAGTTCTGTGCGGACTAATTCCCATTAAGTTTTAGCACATATCACAATCACGAGCTATCAATCTGTTTTCTTCTTTAAAATATTCAGTTTAGTTTGCCGGTGATATTTTAGTTCACATTAGACCCCAGATATCTATCGTATTAAACTATGAAATATTCCCTAGAAATGGGGATTCTTATTGCTTCGGCCTATCTCTAAATTCAGACGAGCTGGCAGGGATTAGACCGCATGGGGAGGATTATCTGCATGTCCTCCTCCGTTCAGTTTTCCTGCTTGGAAGTAAAAAAATAAATCACGGATAAAAAAAAAACAAAAGTCCAGCTGTTCCTTTTTTTTTTTTTTAAACCTGGCCAAACAGGTTTGTCCCCCTTTTAAAAAGTCTGGCTGTATTTAACATACGCAACAGACTGTGTTAAATGCTTTTAAAGGCTAAGCCAATTAATACCGAGTCAAGAATTAATTCTCAGTACTGACGTGACTATATAGGGCTGCCGAGAGGTGATGAGACCTTGAGTGTGTCCCATCTGACTCAAGTGAATCGGGACGTTAAAGCGTAACACAGCCCAGAGTGGATTAGCCGGGCCTCACGGCCTTGCATCCAGAAATCAACCCTATTGTCTCGACTACATTTGAATAAGAATGCGCAATGTAAGCTGACATTTTTTGATTGTACACCAGCAGGCACAGCATGGAAATGCTGTTGTTTGGACCATGGCTGGAGTCTATAAAACAGACGCCGGCGTCAGGAGATAAGGGCTTGCTGAGCTGGTACAAAACGGCTCATGACTGGTCTGGCATGTGACAGGCAGCCCGGGCCGACCTTCAATAAAGCCGCATGATGAACACGTATCAATGGAGTACATATCATTTGTTAATTGATTTGTTGAGGGTAATGCTGTTCAGGCGCCCTGTAATCCTGATTAGAGGTCCAACCCGGACCCTTTAAATGCATATTGATATATTGATCGTGTATGTTGCTCTGAGCTCTCCCATCCGATGGGGATCTTTACACCTCACCCTTCGGCTACTAATCAGCCAATGGAGAATTATGCTTTTACATAACAGCTGTTTTCTTTCAGGCTTGGGATGATGTCACCCTGTCATCTCACTGTGGTTTTTTGATTTTGGTATTATTGACAGATTTTGATGCATGCCGATTATGTGTGCGCATACACGAGATGTTTATGACCCGCTCCAGCTGAGCAAAGGTGGATTTGGGTCAGTAAAATACATCACTTTGTCACCTACAGAGTATGTTATATCTAATTTATGCATCTTTATGGCCTCTGGGACAAACCTTGATGTTGTAAGATGCTTCTTGGCTGCTTAGATATGGGTAAGGTAGTAAAAATAGGGCACACCTTTAGCTTTTTTTTTATTTGTTATTTTACTGCATGTTTGCAGTTTTGGATATTGAAAGACCCTGTGAACTTGAAAATAGTCACTTTTTGCACGTTTTATGGCTGTATATGCTAGTGTGGTCTTTTAATTTTGTTAAAATTTTCACAATGTTGAACTCATTTAAATATTAAATATTAATATGAACTGACAGAAGTTTTTGGTTCATAATAGTTTTGATAGTGGGATTGTCATTTTTTTCAGTTTTCCAAATATATGCAACATACTGGAACATTGCTCAGTTTTGTAAAAGTTACATTTTAAATGGATAAATGTGACTAACACATTAATATTACAATTTGCAAATGCAAATTAAAAATTTTTGTGTCACACAATACTTAAAAAATATACAATATTATATAAAATCATGATCAATGTTGAAAACAACTTTTTTATGTGGAAATAGATTTGTTTTATTAATTCTATTGAAATTCACATAAAATAGAAAGTTCTAAAGCATTTACTTGGGGGGGAAAAAAAAAATATATATTAATTGACCTCCATTTTGACTTTTTTTTTTACCCATTAAATTGTTTTTTATTAAAAAAGGATCAAAAATGCTCATATAAAATAAAAAAAAGCTTCATTCTGTACTAAATAGTTTTGTGTCCAATCAAATCTGAAGTCTTCGTTCATCTTAGCTTACGTAGTTGAGTTGATTGTTAAAAAGAAAATCTGTCAAACTTGTTTCAAAAGTAAGTACATCAGAAAAGGAAATAACTTTGTTTCACAGAAATCAGATAAGGTAGTTTCATCTATTAATTAAAATACATCCGTTCATAAAACACAACAGCAAGGTCTGTTTCCAAGCAGCAGCACAGATGAGAAAAAAAACAAGGCAACAAATTCATCAACCTTTAGGTCATTCGTGCACAAAAGGTCTGTTCCTCTCCATGTAGAAGGTCTGCCATTTTCACTTTGCCTTGAGACCCACAACCTTTACACTGATGGAAGTATGGCAGTTTCTCTTGATTGGTCACTTTCAGATGCATTTGTAACAGTTGCCAGCCCAGCATTGCAATCAGAGCCTGAAATCAATGAACTTTAATATGATCGGGAAAGATAAATTATTAGAGGGCATTAGTCATAGATTGTAAAAAGCAGTTTGATAAGGGCATGAAGCACTGCATAGATGCCAAGAATTGGTAATGACTCTCATTTACATTTTATCATCCCTCCGGCAGCTGAAAAACAGAGAGAACAATTAGTTAATTTGTTTAAATAAATTCCTTAGTCTTGCAATTAGCAAGTAGCAGATAATGGGGAATAATTCATCAGTTAGCAATTAATCGGGTCAGTAATCTCAGTTGTTAGATCTCCAGCTACTCTTCACACGATCTCACAGTGCTTTTTTGTGCTAATTACGAAAGACAGCTTGGCTTATAATACAGAGCATATTGTATGAGCAGGGCATTAAGGAATTAGACATTTCAGTTTTGTTCACAATTAATGTCCAATCAAAGAGTTAATTACAGCTCTGTGTGAAGATCTTGCTATAAAGGAAATATCTAAACTGAACAAAAGTCTTCATTTCCTATGTGGATAACAAATATAAAGGCCGTTATCATTTGGATGATTTGGTACAGTGAAGTACATTTGTCTTTGCTGCCATTAAGGTCGAGAGATCTGTACCTGTTCTACGTTCTGTATGTGTCAAGCAGGCCGAGCAACCTCAGAAATATACATCGGAGACTCGTTTGATGGCACTTTGGGGGGGTTTTACAGGGTGCTGTAATTGAAAACAAGTCCAGACCAAAAGAAAGGGCTTTAAATGTCAAGTCAAGGTCAAGTTTACAAACTCTTGTATGTGTTGATAACACAAGTGTATTACTGGCGGCTGATGCAGTACAATGGCTGCAGCAGTGCAGCTTACTGAAAGTGAAAACAATGTTTTCAAGAGCTGGAACAGTAGGGGAGGAGTTGGGTAAGATGTATTGCTCTCTTTTTCTAGCAAACAGTGTGTGCTGTTTGCAAAGAAAAGAACACAAAGTATGAATGTGCATTTCAAATTTAAAACAGAATATCAGTCTTTGAAAAGGATCCATAATATATATATATATATATACACATGCAGTGCCCTCCACTAATATTGGCACCCTTGGTAAATCTGAGCAAAGGTGGCTGTGAAAATAAATCTGCATTGTTTATCCTTTTGATCTTTCATTCAAAAAAATTCACAAAATTCTAACCTACCACTGAAGTACTGTAAAACAATTGAAATTGGGGAGAAAAACTCATGATGAAATAAATGTTTTTCTTCAATACATGTTGGCCACAATTATTGGCACCCAATTATTGCTATGTCTTTTTCCAGATTATTTGTTTTGGATTATTGTCCGAATGGAAGACCCAACCGTGGCCCATTATAAGATTTCTAACAGGGTTAGTGAATTATTGATATTTTTATCTGCTGGTATTTGATAGAATTCATGATGTCACGTGTCTAAACAAGATGTCCAGGACCTCCAGCAGAAATATAGACCCACAACATCAAAAACACAACAGTATACTGTACTTCATTGTACACAGTTTATCCCTGTGTTCAACCAACCCATCTTGAGTGATTACTGCAAAAAAAATTTTTTTTTAATTTCATCTGATCATAGAAGCCAGTTCCAGTTGTAGTTCCAGTCTTGTCTGTCAACTGAACATGCTGGAGATTGTTTTTGGATGAGCGAGGAGAATTTTTCTTAAACAACATTTTGACTATTTTTTTTTTTACGTTTTTCTGACCCTGAGAAAAACTTTTTTTTTCACATTGAGATTTTCTCCCCATTTCAATTGTTTTAATTCAGTGGTAGGTTACAATTTTGTACATTTTTTTGAACAAAAGATCAAAAGCATGAACAATGCAGATTTATTTTCACAGCCACCTTTGCTCAGATTTACCAAGGGTTCCAATATTAGTGGAGGGCACTGTATATGCTAATTATTATAACTATTTGACTTAATGATTTATGAATTACCAATAGGGAGCACAAATGCCCTCAGACCAAAGGAGACGTTGACCTAGAGAGAGATCGGCAGTGAACTTGCATGCTAAAGCAGCATGAAAGTTACAGCCCTCGTGTGGGACAAACAGCAGAGAAGGGCTTCACACCAGGCAACACATGCAAAATTGACAAGAGGATGTGGGGAAAAAAGGGGTTGGACGAGGATGAATAAAACAAATCATGGTGCTTGACTGGAGGTGATTTGAAAAATTCTTTGTCTTCAATTACGCTTGAGAATAATATAACGTCCCAACAGGAGACCGGGCTTGCGAGGGGCTCCAGTCGCACGCAGGGGATAAAAAATTAATTAAAAGATGAGAGAAAGAAGAAAGGATGGATTGAAAATAAATACAGACTGCAATGCCAAACAGTAGGGTCGTTGTTTCATTGTGAACGCGGTGAGCCCACTGTAAAAAATGGATCATACCCTGCCTCAGAGAATTAAACTTAGTTTTTGGGAGTGTTTGTATTTCTAGAGAAACTTTGTCAGGGGAGATGAAAGCCACATCTGCTCCACTTCTTTCCAACTATACATACGTGTGAAAACTGTTGGTCTGGCAGGCCAGTATGGACAAGCAGACCCACCGCCATGATGAAAGACAATGGGTCCGGGTCTAAGCCTATTAACAGTTGGCAATGTGGGGCCTTTACCCAGGGCGCTGAGCGGCCCCCGTGCCACACCTCGACCGCCTGTTAGATGGACTGCTGCTGCTCTAAACTGTAAGGTGATGCTTTCGTGAGCTGATTCATTTCCACCCTTCGCTAAGTGGACGGGGGCTTAACTGGAAACACATTACCTGTCATGGAAAAGTCTTTTCACATGCTGTGACACACTGCAGACCCGGGCAGACAGGCGGTGGGGTGTTTAGGGTGTACGCTGTGGACATGTACACTGTGCTGATAGACCCCGGGTGCTTGCTTGCTGCCTGATAAGGCCGTTTACACTGAACCTGTGTGGGCTGAGCCGGACGCCGCTCACGGTGTTACGTTTGTTTGTGTGGTGCACTGATATTATACGACTATGTATATGAATGCATTGCAAGTTTAGAAATGGTAGATAAGATGCTCCGAATGAATTGTTCTCTGTTGTAGATATGCAGTCATGAAAAAAAAGTAACATTAGCATAGTTAGCATGGGTCATATCAGAAACATTAGACTGTTTCTACAGGAATGTGTGAAACTACGTACTTGTAAATTGAATTATTACAGAGCCAATTATAGGGGTATCAAAACAACTAAATTGAGGTATTTTTTTACTTTACATGCATACGATATGACACAGTGGTTAAATATGTATATGCAGGGGTAAATGTAAATTACTTAGATAACTGTACTTCATTACTATACTTTTGTATTATTATGTAAGTGGCATTTTTAATTTATAATGTCTAAATGATGCTGTAAAGAGTAAAAAAATATAGAGTGCGTACGTAAACCAATATTTAAAAATTGTACATTGTTCAAAAGATCAATAAATGTTCAAATGTGTCTTTTTTTGTAGTTAAACATGTAAAAAAAAGGACAAAAATTCAGAGTTGCATGCGAATTGCGTCTAATTATGTATGCTTTTAAAGCAACACGTCTAAAAATAGAGCTCTGTATAAACTAATTGATGGCAGTAATTGCTCATCTGGTTGTTGGATAACTAGTTGACCATTTTGGCAAGTCATTTTGCCATCCTTGCATCCAAACTGACACCCTCCCACTTCATTTTCAGAATGAATGATAGCAGTTTTCAAGGCTGACTGTATTGTGAAACCATAGCGGTCTGACAAACTACTCGACAGCAGAAATCCGGCTGTTATTTTACCAGCGGCCAGTGAGTCACTTCTTGCATGATATATGAAGGTGTGAGGTTTTTTTAAAAAGTCACAACACACTAGGGTGTTTTTTATTTTGAAGAGCGTGTGGAGCTGTTCAGTATCAAATTGGCTAATGTATTGCAATCCACATCGCTCACACTAATATAAATTGTTTGGAAGCTCGGGCTGCCATCTGAAAAGACAGGAGAGCTATGAGGTCATTAACTCCGTCCTCATGGTAGGGAGCAATTTTAGGCAAAACCCACTCTCTGGCCCATCTTTAGAAACCAGACCATGATATACAGTTTTGTCAAAATGTCCGCAAATTTGCCCTCTCTAACTGGAATTTCTCCATGACTTATTTGACCTAATGATCTAGAACATTGCAATTGCTCCACCCCAAAGGCAATTTCGGAGGCTCACTGGGCCGATTTAAATGGACTGTGGTTACTCTTCCACCCCCGTCAACACCTCCACCTCCCCAAACGGAGGCTGGTAAGATGCACCTTCCTGTGGTGGATGCTGCTCTTTCTCTCTTAGTAAACACATGAATGCACGAGGGTCTATGGAGGCCACATCCAGGGCTGAGGTGGAAAAAGCTTGAAATGATGCTCAGAGCAACACTGTGGAGTACGACTATGTGGAGTTCATTGAAATGACCGTGCGCCTTTCCGAGAGCCGAGGGCTCACTGATGGCCACGGAGAACTTGCGTGCATCAGAAGAACGGGGAGTCGTTGTGAGGAAGCAAGGGTCAGCCGCATAGTCTCCTTGTGCTGAAGCAATTTTACTCAGTGTTTTGATGGGCCTTACCCCTGATTCCATGTCCTGAATTTTTGTTTGATTAGTTTACTGTTACTTTTCAATGCTTTTTAAATGTTCGGCTTCTGTTAAGACATTTATTGAGGTAAATGTGGAATGTAACCGGGGCATCATGTGCCAGTTTTTCAGAGAGGGCACCAGTGGTTATCTTGGCTTACTAAGTGCGATTGAAAACACTTTTGCACGCCATTGTGGTCTTACCACTTTAAAAGGTATACTTTTGTACATTATTTACTCCTAAAAGGTGCATATCATTACCTTAAAGTTACATAATAGTACTTAAAGTGTACATAGTAGTAGCAAAATGGTACATAGTAGTTTGGTTGCTCCAGTGACTGATTTTGTACCTTTTTTTCTCAGGGTGTGGGATTATTAACTTGAAGGTGATAGTGGTGCAGGTTTTGATTAACGTGCAACATAACAGTATCAGTTCAAATCCCAACCTATTTTCTTTTTTTTTTTCTTTTAAGTCAACCAATCAAGAGTGCATCGGAACTTGACAGCAGGTGATCACTGTGCATTTTCACTGTATGGAAAAGATCAACTTTGACATTTTGATAATAATGCGTTTTGTGTTCCATAGGGGAAGAAGTGAGAGTGAGTGACAAGAGGTTGGATAAGTGATGCCAGAGTGTACAGGTTTAAAGCAAATCATCTGCTAGAGGTGCATTAAAAAATATTTATTTTTACGTTTTTATTTGTACAAAAAAAATATTGTAAGAAAAAAGTGAAAATGTGTGAGGGAAAAAAAGTAAAAATATAAATTGTACAGCACATTGCATTAGGAGAGTAATGTTGTAAAAAAAAAAAAAAGATTTTATGAGACGTCATGAGATTTTGAATTAACATTATTGTTAATGTTATAATTGTACAAAAAATGACAAAATAAATAGTTTTTAAAACTACTGTCGATGGAATAAAGTATTCAGAATTACTTGATTTCCATACATTAGAAAGCAGAATAAAAGTCATAATGTCAAAGTTTGTAAATATCTTCGGTAACACTTTATTTTGATGGCTCCTTGTGAACATTCTGTTGAAAATAAGTAACTTCACACCTACATGTCAACTAACTTTCATTAGAGTATAAGTAGACT
>JAUCMS010000052.1:15425719-15436203 GCA_032357445.1 Enteromius radiatus | reverse complement strand
GTAGGATAGATGGATGGAACGATGGAAGATAAATGGAAGATAGTAGGATGGATGGATGGATGGATGGATGGATGGATGGATGGATGGATGGATGGATAGTAGGATGGATGGATGGATGGATGGATAAATAAATAAATAGAAGATGGTAGGATACATGGATGGAAAGATGGAAGATAAATGGAAGATAGTAGGATGGATGGATGGATGATAAATAGAAAATAGTAGGATAGATGGATGGAACGATGGATGATAAATGGAAGATAGTAGGATGGATGGATGGATAGTAGGAAGATAGATGGAAGATAGTTGGATAGATGGATGGATGGATGGATGGATAGTTGGAAGATAGTTGTTGGATGGATGGATAAATGGAAAATAAATGTCAAGATAGTAGGATGGATGGATATTAGGAAGATAGTTTGAAAGATGGTAGATAAATGGAAGATAGTAGGATGGATGAATGTATGGATGGATAGTAGGAAGACAGTCGGATCGATGGAGGGAAGATAGATGGGAGATAAATGGAAGATAGTAGGATAGATGGATACTAGGAAGATAGTTGGATGAATGGAAGATAGTAGGATGGATGGATAGTAGGAAGATAGTAGGATGGAAGGAGGAAAGATAGATGGAAGATAAATGGAAGATAGTAGGAGAGGTGGATAGTAGGAAGATAGTTGGATGGATGGATGGATGGATGGAAGATAGCAGGATGGATGGATAGTTGGATGGTAGGAAGATAGTTGGACAGATGGATGGAAAATAAATGGAAGATAGTTGGATGGATGGAGGAAAGATAGATGGAAGATAAATGGAGGATAGTAGGATGGATGTATGGATGGATGATATATACTGTAGAAGGAAGATAAATGGAGTATAGTGGGATAGATGAATGGATAAATAGATCGTAGAATGGATTTAATCACTTAATTCAACAGTTGATCTAAGGAGGCACATGCATGACACCTTTGCTCAGTAAATCTGACATGAATGCTTGTTTTGCTGTTGCAGAGAAAACAAACAACTCTTTTGGTTGCTAAATTAATCATCAGACCTTTATCATGCTACTTTTAGGATGTTCTGCTCGCTTTAAACCCCTTCCGCCCCGTGTCATAAAAACAATAAGAACGCTGATATCAAACATCATCCTTCCAATTGTTTTGATTTCCCTGGAGAATATTGAGGTGTACAAAAACACAACACCCAATAAATAAAGCATCATAGTCGCATAAAAAGGAAACAAAATAGCATGAAAGCCCTACAAATATGACACGAGACAGAAAGTCAACATTTCGATGAAGCTCATTTAAAATTTGTGTTGTTTGCTGATCCCTGTGTGTCAAGTATTGTGATATGGAGCTGTTTTGTAGTTTAATTATAAAACTGTCAAGAACGTGTTTCGGATACATCCGCTGTGTCTCAGGCATATGTTTCTAGGACAAGTTCCATTATCTCCCATGGGTCATTATGATAGCACTCGTGTATTAGCAGTTAAGCACCTTAACGCAGTGTAAAGAGAAACAACACGGCCGATCCAGACCTTCACCTACGGACACATCCATGAATGTCAGAGCAATCCGAGCAGTTCATCTGTAGATGCTTTAAAGATTCATGAGTAAGCAAATATGTATTCAGGGCTGTCACTCAAAAAGGCTAATGCATTATGGGTAGGGGCAAAGCATTGAACAGTACAGCAGATGTTTTGAATCCAATATTATTACATGAGCAAAACACATAATTGGAAACAAGTCTACAGTACGTACTGAACGTTAGAATTAATGATTTTTCTGGAATTAATGATTTTTCAACAATGTTGAAATAAGTATCTTATGCTCACCAAGGCTGCAATTTGATTAAAAAATACAGTAAAATTATGATTTTTTTAAAAAATGTAACTAATTCACAATAACCATTTTCTGTTTTAATATATGTTAAAATGCCAAAACTGAATTTTCAGCAGCCGTTACTCCTGACTTCAGTGTCACGTGACTTTTACATGGTCAAATATATTACAAATTGATATACTAATTGGGCACAAAATCAGAATGTTAGAATGATTTCTAAAGGATCACGTGGCTCTGACGACTGAAGCAATGGCTGATGGGAATTCAGCTTTGGTTCACAGGTATGACGATTGCGGCGGAAGCGTTTGGATCCATAAGCACATTTTTATTCATGGTGATCAGGCAGGGTCGAAATACAGGCAGACAGAACAACGGAGGCAAGGCAGAATCAAAGTCGAGGTACACAGGCAAATGTCAGGGCAGGCAGTAAACAATCACAATCCACAAACTAACACAGGAAATAACATTCAGTAATGACGCCGGAGCAAATCAAGACTTTGACTGTTGTGTGACTGCTATTTAAGCAGTGTGTGTGATGGGTGTGGTGATGAGCTGCAGCTGACAGTGATGATTACAAGTGCTAGCAGGTGTGGGTGAGCAATGCATGATGGGAAATTGAGTCTGTGTAACTGAGTCCAGTGGTAGTGTGAATGGTGCAATGGTGGATGGAGTGCCGTCTAGGGGAGCCGCATGGAACTCCATCCTGACAACAGGAATATATGACATTTTATGCATCAAAATAGAAAACTGTTATTTTAAAATATATATTATAAAAAACAATTATCCCACTATAATATATACACTATAATTATATTTCCACTATATATTTTACTTTTGGAAAATCTTAAAATGTTTAATTTATTTTTTATTAGTGAATCGTGAGTGTTTGCCTTTCAGTGAGTCTGTGCCTTCATGGTCCTGTGCAATACCCAGGTTCCATTTTTTATTGATGATTTCTCTATACTTTATTTGATTTGATTTGATTTTTTATTTACAGGAGCGTAGGTGCAAATGGCAGAGATCCTATTTTAGATGTGAGGTGTGAACCTGGCAACCTCTTACGGTCTCGTCCAACTGACCACCCTCCATGCTTTGCTTCTGTTTGACCTTTGGTCAAATGCCGTGCTAAAGCCCACCAACCTTTTATGTGAAATGTGTAACGTCTATCGTCACATTCCCGGAAAACAGATTCCCTCCATCGGAAGTCCCCTGAAGGCTTATTAAACCCGCGAAGAAAGGAAATGAATAAATTCTCAATGTGTTTCTTAGTTGAATGATAATGTTGTGCGAATGGTATATTTCTTGAAAAGAAAAAAGAGAAGGATACTTGAATATCATTATAGTTCAATGTGGAATCCTTTGACACCAATGAACATCTCCAGCTAAGGCAATCTCAGAGGCCACACCAGCGGGATGGAAAACACTGCCGTTTGATGTTTTCAATCATTCTCCAGCCT
Source organism: Enteromius radiatus (assembly GCA_032357445.1). NCBI lineage: Eukaryota > Metazoa > Chordata > Actinopteri > Cypriniformes > Cyprinidae > Enteromius > Enteromius radiatus. The sequence goes on along the minus strand of JAUCMS010000052.1, from coordinate 15,432,902 downwards.
TTGTGTCTCTCAGCCAGTCCCTGCAGGTTGACTCTCTCTGAATAACATGTTTTTCACTTTTTGAAAAAACTTCATTTGAAAGGAAAGCCTACTGTTGAGTCTCTGCATGTTTACTTTCATTAGCTTTGGTCCTCTCTCCCTACAGAGTCACATGGTCCTACCTCTCTTGCCAAAGAGGCGGGGCGGAGGAGAAGCCAAACGGTACCCTTTAACTGCAGTAAAGCCCGAGCGGCCGGGATCGTGTGATGTTCTGCCGCCTTGCGCCACACGATAGCGTTCGTAGACGGTGACTGGCTAGCCGACAGGGTCATCCGTGTTGCCTGGCAGGCAGATCCTTGCCTACAGCCAAAGAACAGGCTCTCATTTATGAGCTAACGGCTAATCCTGGCCCCCCCTGTAAACACACCGCCGGTTATGTTGCAGCTTCTAAACTCTGAGAGGCTAATAAAAAGGCAAAACAGAACAAGGGTAGCTGATATCCCTCTAACCTTTAACCCTTCAGGGCGTCCCGTAGAGTATGATTGATGCCGTCATATCCGAACAAATGCAGCTTGACAGTTTTGGGACGATTACCCCATTTTTTTTTTAGACTGGGGAAAAACGTATTACGTGTCTGAAGCTTTCACATCCAGATAGCATTAGAAATATAATGATGATTTGTGTGCAGCACTGCAAAAAGAAGCCCACTTATTGTACGTAAGTGTTATAATTGGAACTTTATTGCATTACCGGGCCTGCAGAGTGTAACTTCCTGCTATTTGTCTAATGCATCCTTAAGAATAGTAATCTAATAAAAATCATTAGTTTTTCCAGGGCTTTTAGACATGATTTAAAGGAAAGTCATTTGCAAAATGTGTCTAGCGTGAATTAATACCTTACCTTGTAAGAAAAAAAAATATGCGCACAGGAAAAAAAAACTCTATCGAACAATGCAATTTCATAACAAAGGACGTACATGCTTTCAAGATTGCCACAAGCTCGGATCATCTTTGATAAGTGGCTCCACTCAAACGCAAATGTGGTTTTGTTCAGCGACGCTGTTTTTCCTAATACTCAAAGCTTCTTTATTAGATTTATCATCGAGCCTCTATTCTTCATGCACTTTGACGCATTCGACGTGTGACCTCAGACAGATTCGTAAGGTTCATCCGCTGGTAGCTGGAAAATGTAAATGCTCGGCTTTCTTTTCCTTTTCACCCACAGAGCCCCAGTGGCCGGATGATCCTTCAGTTCTGGCTCAGAAGTGACAAGGTGGAGGAATGCCTGATTGTGGTGTGATCTGATGGCCGGTGGCTTGTGTGTGTGAAAGGGTCTCAGCAGCAGAAACGGCCCCCCCCTCAGCCTGTCCTCTCTCCTCAGGGAACGAATGGGCCGTCTTGCGCTTACCATCCCTATGAAGAAATGATAAAATAGAAATGAGACATTCAAGTGACAGCCCCAGCTTTAAATGATGCTGGCAAAAGCCATGAATTGTCAGTGTGTCTCTCTGCTCGCTTTGTTGATGAAATGAAAAATGTATTGTCAGGGAGAGAGGATTTTTTTTTCTTTTGAATATAATACGACATGATGAGTGCCCATCTTGAATTTTTGGAGTATGTTCCACGTAGGGCTGAGCGATAAACAATATCATATAATATCACCCTAAAACGTATGTTTGTAATGAAGATAAGCTCTGGGCAGTAAGTCTGTCACTCTGTAGTTGCAAATTACAAACTTTTCACATTTAATTTGCGAAAAACTTCCATGAAACTCAAGTTTCCATGAAACTTCACAAAAAACGACTAAATAAAAGTTTAGTTTAACTTAAAGTAAACTAAAATGTACTTTTCAAGGTAAGTACGACAATCATCATCATCATTATATTTTTAAGGATTAGCACACATCCAAGATGCTTTTTAAAAATAAATAAAATAAATTAGAAATTATTATATTATATTATTATAACTATTATGTTTTCATTTGATTACATTTTAAAATATTAAATGGTTGAAGTTCATTTTTTATTAAAATAAATCATAAAACACTGAATCAAGAAAAAATAAAAATAAATACATAGAATTTTGGGAAAAATAAAATGGATTTTATCTACCCCTAAAATAACTACAAGATCTTTAGTGTCTAACAAACAAGAAATCATTTCTTCCCCCATTACTGTTTAATGAAAAGTGTGTTAAATATTGATATCATATGATCTGGAATCAAAATTCATGATATGTTTGGCCAGGCGTAGTTGCAGGGTTGCATGACACATTCAAAGGTCCTGGTGGCGCTAGTCAATATAGTGTAATTCAAGTAATGTCTGTTAATTCATATAAATCTTGTGTTGCGGGTGTTTGGCCTCACCTGCCAGAGGTGACCAATGGCTGCCCTCTGATCTACCTCTGTCAAGCTCCGTAATTGAGTGCTTCCTTAATTTATGAGGCAGCTTCCTCCATTAACAACAAAATCTCAGGAATTATAAAAGAAACAGACCTTCGCACACCCGTGCTGTGCTACGGATAAGGAACAAACCGTGATAAATGGCTGAGCACATCTGCAGCCTTGACTTTGAAAAATACTGTCTCTGAATTTCAGGTCAGACTCTGACAACAATTAGGAGGAGAAGAATAAATAGACAATGACCCTTTTTTTCTGCTGCATTTCCCTCTGCCATAAGATGCAGGAGAACATGATCTGCCATTGACAGGATGTGCATATGCAAGGGAAAGCAGTCAGGGCTGCTCGTTGAGTGATCATATCATTAAACTGCTAATTCTGCAGTACGAGGCACAAGGGAGCTGTTTCTGGCATTAGCCTTGCTTCTCACTGTCTCTTCTGTACGGTAAATCTTATGCTAAGCATAAAGCCCATTCACTGCTACTAGTTACTATAGTATCTTATTATATTTTTAAAATGTCAAATTCTTTTACTTTCTTAATGCCGATCCTTGGTCTTGTTGTAAAAGATTAATCAGTGCTTATTATTCCAAAGAACAAAAACTTGTCCTTATATGATGAACTTGATGATCCAACAGCGAATACTTTTAATTTTCTGTATGTTTTTCTATGTAAACATGCACAGATGACTCCTTAGTTCACATCTCTCATGATTTTGAATAGAATAGAATAGAAGTTATAGCATAAAAATAGAACCATGAAATAGTTTTGAAAGTTGTGAAGACTATGTGATCTATGACGTTCATACAGTGCATGCTGTTGTGAAGATGTATAACTCTAAGCATAATTTTATCCATGTAAATTTAATCTGACTTAGGCCTGTTAAACAGTTCAATGTTTCTCACATTTGTTAACTCTAAAACATGTTCTGTGTGAATGGCTGATAGTGAGCAGTGTATTGTGATTCATAAACAAATGACTCTTATGAACTGATTCATTTTAGTGAATCAAAAACACACATTGTAACCAGTGTAGAATGATTCCTGAATGAATTACTCAAGTGAGTCAGTTTTTTTTTAGTGAATCAAACTAATTATTTACCTTGACGTTGAATTTGAAGCGTGTCGATTTTATTTAATAAATATTAAACAAAGAAATGTTGCCACATTTTTCGGTTTGTTTAGTATTTTGTGCCTTTTCGCGATAATTATTTTACCTTTTTTTTTATATTTTCAGACATTGAAATCGCCTCATCATTTGACAATGGCATAGCATGTTTCTGACGTTATTTATTACTAGTACTGAATTTTTTTTATTTGGTATGTAACACCCACTATTCAGTCAACTGGTAGAAAAATTCAAACCTCTTTTTCCCATTGATTTTTTTTTTTTTTCTCCAGTTGGAAGTACATGCTGTATTTCCGTAATGTGGTAAAGAATAGCAATTCACGTTAACTCGAGCCTTTCTCACATTTTAATATGTTCATGTTTTGATAAAACACACATGCAATCACACATAGCAGCCCATAGATAAAGCAGTACATTTTCATGGTTATAGGTTATGAGGCCTATCTCTTTTTTTTGATGAGAGCATATTGATTTGGGCATTTCTTGTGGGCTGCAACTTAATTCTCTCTCTCATTTCAGAAAATCCTCAAATTCACTGCTTACAGCAGCCTTTTAGCAGCCACAATCCTTTGACTGAATAAATGACATGACTATAAGCTTCCCTAGATGCCATGGTGTAAATGTATTAGCTGCACTAAGAGACCTACTCCTAGTATAATTATGTTAGGAACCAATAAGACAGCTCGGAAATCAATATGCTAAGACAGACAGCGAACAGGGCATGGGCAGTGAACTGGGGATAGATTAGGCTTGCAGGTCCCTGGCTGAGCATCGCTAGCATTTAAGCTAAGTTAGACTTATCTTCTCGTGCAAGGAAATCATCTGGGCTTTCCCTTTACAATACTCGGGGCGCTGGATTAGGCCCTGTGAGCAATTATCTTCCTCTTTTCTAATTACACGATTTTGACCAGTTAAATCCTTCTCATTTTAATTTCCCTGATTTTTAACTCCCCCCTCCTTGTAATTCCAATCAATATGCAGTGTCAGTTCCCTGTAAGTAGTAAAATGTTCTGCTCTGGTAATTAATGCATGCTCTTCAATTACTTAAATTTAAGCCGCGACTCAAGTGCCGCCTCTCAAAAAATGAGCTAAAACTCATAGATGTGATAAAAACAGATATTTTAATCAGACGTGCTATGATTTTCTTTTACCCTCGTATTTGGTTATGGGCGGTGGAATAAGTAGCGCGATGTGTTTAAAAGGCTCTCTGTGTAAACAGAGACAGAGCTGTAATTTATATTCAACTAGAACTAAAATAAAAAGCAGTAGCCGAGGAAACAAAAGCTGTCCTTTTCTGGTACAGTACATCTGCTCAAACCCAATCAAGCTTTCAAAGACATGGCAGCGAACAATAGCCCCCATCAGCCAGGAACAAAGTCACAGACATAAGTGGTCCGAATAAGTGTGCAATTTCTGCCCATATGACTGTCCTGACACAATTGCCCTAATTTTCTTCCTTTGAAATGACTGATAAAAGACTTAGGTAATTGCTATGGAGACAGCATTTCTTCTATCAAGAAGGGAAGGGAGGGGGGTCGCAAGTAATATTGCCTCAGGGCTTAGGGACAGAGTGTCAGTTTCTGCACAGTCTTATATTAATACTTGTGTCCTCTTCAGCCCCACTTCCCAAAGATCGTATTAAGTGATTGTGATTCGCCCTGACGCCGTATCGGAAATCACTCAATCAAGCGAGCCTCGGACATGCCGCAAAATATACAAAAACATGCCGGTCTGATTTTCCTGTGGTCACGTGACCGGACAGTGCCCTAATGTGTCGCTCTCACATGGCAAATGACTTGTGAATTAAAAGGGGGTCGACCCATCCGTGCTCGTGAGGAGGCGGCTCGCCCTGATGCTAGCTATCTGACCTGTGTCCGTTCAACGCACGACCTTGTCCCCTGAAATCAAACTTCATTTATCGGCCTGATCTCTGATTATCTGGATATTGCACCACGCGGTTTGCCTCGCCGGCAAGAAGTCCGCTAATGGGGAGGCTGAAACCAGTGCAGAGCATCATGGGAGCATTGACATACAAACTAATTGCTGCCATGACCTCAGATTACATCTGTTTATTGAAAGCAAAGCCTTCCTCTCAATTATGTGCTTTCAGTAAAAACACAAACACTCTTATTATGAGTCATTTTTGTTCATCTTTTTCATGATTATTTCTGGTTTTAGACTCAAGCAAGGAGCAGTTTTTTTATACGTTATACGTGTCTGTACGTGTACTAATTGTATATGTTTAAATGTGTTTATATATGTGTGTATATATGTAGGGTATGTATACACCCATATTTATGATATGTAATGTATAGTAAATAATATAATAAATTGTTATAGATTTTTTTAAATATACTATTCATAAATTAAAATGTTACATTAAAAAATAAAACATGAATTTTACAAATATATATGTATTTATTTTTATTGTTGTATTATCATTATTTATGATTTTATTTTTTTAAATAATTTTATAGCGCAAAAAAAAGCTGTGTTGATTTGTGGTCCATCAGTAAATTCCCAGTAACTGGAAATTTCACATACAAATTCAGGAAATGGGACCTCTTCTGTCCTAAACTGTTTACCCCCTCCTTCCCTTGCAAGTGTCCACAAGTCTCCCTCCTTGGCCACCTCAAGCTGACAGGTCCTAAGGTGCTGACTTTAAGCACAGTCCAAGCCCAAAGCAAGTGAATAATACACAGTAATGATTTAATCAATACGTATTATGGTTTGGTTGGTACTAAAGTGAGAACAGAACCCAGAGAGCACAGGAGCACCGAGCAGTGAAGGGTTGGGGAAAAAATCAACACTGCGACTGATCCAGATAGCATCAACCCTCCCCCAGGGATTTCCCTATTCAAGAATCCAATTTACCATGGCTGATTGACACGGATTGGATCCTGGGGAATCGCATAACTCTTTTAAGGTCCTAATAAAAATCGAATGGATTTCTGTGCATCTTTGACCGATTTCTAAACTTTTAATAAACTACACTGGTCGTCCGCAATTAGCATTCGCTGGCTTTGTGGGTAATGTGGTTTGGTTATCACTCATGGAGTCGGTGCATGCGGAAGAGTGCTTTTTCCTGATTAAACCTACATGAAGACACAGTGTCCTTCCTAAGTGCACCTTAATGCTCTAGATGCACTTTGAAAAGCACCAGGCCTTGCGCGTGAGCCACAACAGGCTGCTACTAATTGCAGGGAGAAAAAAATTTACAGTATGCCTCAACATACACTAATTAGACCACAAGAGATGGAACAAAGAGGTTTGTCTATATGTCTGTTGATACACAGCCTGACGCTTAGTTTGAATCTGATAGGCTTTATGCTATGCTCTGTGTACCTGACAACTAAGATAATATATAAATAAATATATATAATGCATTTACCTATTCATATGCCATTGTTGTGTAATATTTCATATCAGACCTTATGACCGTTAGTCATCAGCTTGGTTTTTTGATATTGCGGTCATGTTTTCAAGTAAAAAAAAATAAAATTAGGCCTAAATGTATTTGAATTGAATATAAATTTTTCATCCATATACACTGAATTTAAAATGTATATGCTTTAGAACTGAATAAATATAATTGACCTTTCACAAAACCCTGCCCCAAAACGGCCATTGTCCAATCACACATCCTAGCAACGGTTACTAAGTAAGCAAGGTCCGTCAAG
>JAUCMS010000052.1:15363019-15395622 GCA_032357445.1 Enteromius radiatus | reverse complement strand
CCCCCCCCCCCCCCCCCCCCCCACCAACTCCTTCTCGTGGGAACATACCAGGAGGTGTGGCATGATTACGTCTCCTCGCCTTGCCCACGTGGAAACGCACCTCGCTGGCACAGATTGGACGGCTCTGCTGAGTGTGGCACTGACAGTCCTGTGGGAAACCCACTGCTTTTTCTCTCACAGGTCTTGGATGGATGGTAACTGTGACTGTGTGAATGGACATTTATGGATGCATTATGAAAAATGTTCTTCATTCTGGAAGTTTAATCAAACAGGAAATTACATTTTTTTTCAATAGTGTTCTCATTGAAGACTTTTTCTGATTCTTTACTTACTGGTCAAAATTTTGGACACACAACTGAATTTGTTTTTTTTGTTTTTTTTAATCTCCATACTGATGATTAACAAATAAATATTGTGCCTATATATTTACAGTGAAATGCAATTTATTTATTTATTTTTTTTAAAGTAGTGAAGGAACAGCAGATGCTTTTCAATACTGATGTGAAAGCATCCCAGGATGCATCTCGTGAAGTTGGCTTATAGCTGGAATCTGGCAATTTTTTAGAGAACATTGTTCCCATAACACTATTTCTGTTTTTTTTTTTTTTTCTATTTTTTTCCCATAATTGTTTACTTTACTGTTATTATGTATCATGATTAGTTGACTTTAGATAATAGAAGTGAGGAATCCTGCTTTCTAATTAGAAAAATGAAATAAATATTAAAACGTTACAAATATTAATCATTAGTAAACTAGCGTCCACAACAATTGCATTTTTAACTGTAGCATTATTAGTATTAAAAGTAATCATAAAGAAGAGTTGCTGCATCCAAATTTTGACTGGTACTGTTTGCTTTCAGGAGGATGCATTACATACTGTACACTCAGTTGTATAACTAAAGTAGAAGTTCCCATCTGATCACAGTATATTACTATACAGTACATACTCTTGTGGTGCACAGAAATGTGTGCTACACAGTTTATCATTTCCATTTCCTCATTCAGCAGGTGCTTTTATCCAAAGTGCCTTACAATATGTGCATCAAAAACTTTGTCCTTGGTGTCATTAGTATTCTACTATGGCAGTTGAGCTATGTGTGTGCTACGATGTGATGATTTAAATGCATTCCCAGAAATGTCCATAAACCGTAACTCTTTGTTGTATGTGAATATGAAGTGGTACAAACACTACTACTTTTGTGGCCAAAGGCCTACTAAATCAACCTCCACCGTGTTTGTTTTTTTAATACCAATTGTTGGTTGCGCACAATTATCTGCAAACTGATCATATCTGCGGCTAATGAAATGCAGTCTTCAGTCTGTGGCTCTTGAGATCACCTTTGTGATTCAATCAGTCTTATGTGCAAATGAAAGTAATTTAAAGGATAAAGCAAAGCATTAATGATGAGGTCATTTACAGCAGACTCATTAAAACACTATTATACGCAATTTCCTGTAACAAATTTCATTCCGAAGAAACATTACATTGGAAATAATAAACTAGCTTACTGCCGTTTAATACAATTAGTGTAACATAATGCCATTATGAGCCTAAAATAGATGCTGTTGCACAGAAGCAACAGCACTAACCTCTGTCTAAATGAAAGAATATTAAAGTCAGCGGCGGTATGACGTCTCTTTGTAATAGCCATGTCTGGGGTGCAATATGACAGCAGAAATATAATGTTTCATAACTGACAGTCTCTGGGTTTGTGTTGCCTGAGGTCGCATGGGGCGAACAATAAAGAGTAATTTGATTGATGGAAAATTGGAGTGGTCCATCCAACATGTTTCACCCGAGGCCTCGCAATAGCATGTACACTGGCTGATGATGTTTCACGTTTTCAGAAACTCCATTTGTTTTGTTCGGATCTGTTGCTGTATCTGGCGTTGGGGTTTGTCTTTGATATGAGACTTTAATTGTGCGGCACGGACGCATATTAGAGGTGTAATTGAATAGAATGAAAGAAACAAAAAAGGAGAAAGCCGAAGATGGATTGAGTAAGGGCTCTTTCTTTTATCAAGACGCCCAGGGATCTTTTCACACTCTCCCACTCTCTCTCTCTCTCTCTCTCAGGCTGCAGTGTCTGGACTCTCTTCCTCTGAGTCAGCTATGACATCAGCAGCAGTAAAAACAGTTGTGAGTGATAAATAGATGCAAATTATCAAGACCCTCATCTCTGCTATCCATCAGATGAGTCTAGCGTAAGAGGACGACACGTTTGCATGAGAAAACCGCTCCGCCCAAACAAGAGCTTTTTCATGTCACTTTTTGTGCCAGTAAATATGTTTTTCATATTGAGAGGAAAATATCTTTCAGTGATTGATTAGAAAATGAACATTTAAGTGACTACATGTTGTTTGTTTTTGTTTTTTTTTTAGCACAAAACGGCGAAAAGGTGCTGCTTTGCAACAGTTAACATGTTTGTGGTGTTTTGTTGTCTTACACCACTAAGATTATATTTATACAAGACACATTAAGGCTGTTTTGTGCTTTATTTATTGTTGTCTAAAAAAATGAATGTTTTTTTTAAGCATCTTGCTCCATTTTTTAAACTGTGTCATGTTTACCTTTTAAAAATGAGTTTGTTTCGCTGTTAAACGATGATAATGTGGCTTGTGTGAACAGCTGTTGTATGCAGGTTGCTGTTTCTTCATTAGCAAAATATGCAATCAATCATTTAAAGAGACAGTACACTTAAAAATTCAAGAATTACTTGCGCTTATGTTGTTCCAAACGGTTCTATGCAGGTCCAATACATGGGTTCAAAAGTAATGCAAATAAATCATAAGATTGCTGCTGTTTTCCAAATGTTTTTGAGTCAAAAGCAGACCAAATTTTAAACTGTTTTTGGGTGAACTGTTCATTGTTTAATCACATGCACAAGAAAGAATTGCATTTACTAGATTTACTGGGATGACTTTTTTCTCACTTTGTTCTGATTCCATTCTGTAATGAAGTTTCTAAGATTAAAAAAACACTTCTAAAATAAATGTGTGAAAAGACATCAGACTGTATCACAGCAACCACCACAACACTTGTTCTGTTCTCTTATTACAGAATGGCTGTTTGGAGGGCAGTAGGAATACAGTTGTATGATTTAAAGCAGCAGCATGCAGTATTTATGATGAGGGCTCTCAACTATGTCAGACAAGTAATGGGATTCTAGTCATTTTACTGTAGGATTAAAACGGAGAGCGGATTTTAACAGGGAAAATGAATTGAGTATTGCAAGAAAAAAAAAGTGAGGAAGACTGACTCCCCTGTTTTTGATTTGTGCAGGCTCGGCTGTTTATAGTGGAAGTGAAACCGCTCACATGTGTCCCGCTGCTGTCATGCACCAAGCTATCAGTCGAAAGCTTAGCTGAGTTTGGAAACACATGCCGTATCCCGTAACAAGTTACTGACTTGCTCCTCTGTGAGGTCTGAGGTGACGGCAGGTTTTCACTTTGAAATCTTTTGCCACATTGTAAATCAACATTTGTTTAACTGAAACTGGAGAGTTGTTGTAATATGTAGTCATATAAAACTGTAGATCTTTAGGTGTAGAAATTATACCACACTTATTCCATACTTGATTGTAAAGTAAGTCCAAATTTTTTTACAAATTCTATCATTGACTCACCTTCACATTGTCTAAATTATTTATTCATGTAATTATATTATTGTAGCTTTTTTCCTTTTTGATTTCATTTGATGGCTTTGTGTGAGGAACAAACTGTAATAATTCATTGTATGCACCATCATTGCTCATTCATGCACTACAACAGGTTTTACATCATCAGTGACAAATCTCACTGTAATTCAATTCAAATTCATTCTGTTCTTAACAAATAACTTTAGAACACTTGCATGAGTCTTAGGACCTACAGTGCTTTATTAGATTATTTTTTTGTGTGTGTGTGTGTGTGTGTGTGTGTATGGGCTGGGGGTAAAAATATAAATCTATATATTATATAATAATTTGTTGTTTGCTATACAGTGTGTATACTATTAAAATTGCATATGAATTCAAACATCTGACCATATGCAGAGATTTTTGACAGAATCCTGTGAACTAAAGAGAGATAGAAGTCATTTTAGTGGTGGAGGATAAATGCTGTTACACGGTTTTGTTTTTAAAAAATCATTATATAATTAATTAAGCTAATGTAAACACAGACTAAGCTGCAGGATGTGCTAAAATGATTAATTCTTAATTATAATAATGAAGGATTTTGCCTCTAAAATTGCAACTAGAAAGCTGTTAGGCCTTGACATCATAATATGACATCATATCACCATGGAGGTGATTGGGACAGCTAAATTTGTCCACTCCAAACCTGATTGGTTGAAAAGTGGAGCGGGCATGTCATTTCGTCCTTAACCTGCCTCTGCTCCTCTCAACAATCGTTGACTTAGTTCTATCAACATGATCCTTTGTGTGTATTGTAAATATAGCCTCTCAGAATTAGACTGCGGTATCATTGCATTATTCAAAACGGATCCATGAGGCATGTTAAACGTGGCTGCTTTCAAAGCCGGCTCTCATCACTTTACCTGTAGGCATTGACGTTATCCTGCTCACTGAAACATTAAAACATTCAATTTTTGTTTTAATGTTTTAACGTTTACTTTTGGTCGAATTTGAGTTTTGAAGCTGCCTGTTCCTCCAGGGTCTTTATAAAGTCGCAGCTGTAAATATTTAAATGTACTTTTCAAGACATGTTAAATATCTGCAATAAATTACGGATATTGAGGGTATTATTTAAAATGTTCTTTTGTTTATGCGCTTTTCTTTATTGTGATGTATTACATGCATCTCCACAGCCATTTTTTCATTTCAAGTCTGTGGCTCGCTTACAGAAATTGAAGTGATGTGTTTATTATGCAGACAATATAATCCACAATTATGCATTGATTATTGTACTTCATAAATTGAACAAAGCAGGGGTAATTAGTCTCTGTCAGCATGAAAAGACAAAAGCAGATTGAAGTCACTTAATTGTAATTCGATAGTTCTTCATCAGAAGAAGAAAAAAGCAATATGTATTCATAATGAACTAAAGATTCAGTGCATTAAGCAAAAACAAGCAGATTAACTACCCTGTGTATTCTAAAAAGATAAATTCTGATGTGCAAAGACATCTGTTCATTCCCTCAATTTAATTAAATTTAATTTAATTTTATTTTATTTTATAAAACAAAAATGTATTTAAAATTTATTTTATTTTTATTTTATTCTAATTGACTAACCAATGGCAGACAATGTTTGGGGAAACCTGTTTAAAACAGCTTATTTTTTGCATTATTTTTGCATTACACTTCCGTTTGGTGAAGCTAGTAGTACAGATTTGACATATTCAACTTTAAGTTTACTTTCATCTGGATTTCTATCTGTATTTCTTCATTTTGCATGGCAGAGGCTTTAACTCTGTCAGATCAAAGGCAAGGAGAGATCATGTTAAAGGTGTATTTCTAGCCCATGTACATCTCTCTGGCAGCTTCAGCGGTCTCCTCAGAGATGGCTTTGGCACAGGCTTTATTTTGACGTTATATAGTGAGAATCTACCAAGCCACGCTAGTGTTCATATTTCAATTTGACGAGGGGCAAAAAATACAGGCGTAATCTGCCACACAAAAGCAATGTCATTACAGATGTGGCACATTATTCCAAAGTGGCGAGTCGTGCGGCAGGGAGACGCAAGATAAGGCAAAGAGAAAATATCAAAAGTGGTGAGTGAGCACTAGAATTCGTCACAGACAGATAAAATGTTCAGCAGAAAATCTTGAGGATGTGCCAATGTTTCTTTTTTCGTTCATTCTCCGTCTCCTCCTTTCTGTCTTTGAAGCTTTATCTGAGACACAATGAATGCGGCAATTTTATCTAAATAGACAAAAGTGTGGCAGCATGCAGCTGCTTTCGGGAAGGCTGACCTTGACGGAAGTGTTGCTGTCCTATCTGTGCCGAAACCAACGACCTCCAAAAGACTATTGGCTCAGTTCTTCTGTTAAATCGTAGCGAGGTGATGTAGATCTCAAGTAAGTCTGTCAATACAACATGGAGAAGAGTACAATCAATCCCACAGTTTCAAAGTTTACCCCCCACAGCCACATTAGAAAGCTATTTCATGTAATAACGGTAAATGCCACACTCGCACATCTAATCTTACTGCTTTATTAGTTCCTTTTTAAATTGACCTTACTTTCTTAAATGCCACATGAGGTCTGGACCTTGTTTTTCACTAGCAATTATTCTGTGTTAAACAAAACATTATTAAATATGTACAATAGGGGCAAGTGTGATTTCTTCAACATTACATCACTAAACTTGCAAAAACAATAACTGTTTTCAAACTGGTTTTCAAGTAAAACTCCCCCATCTGTCATTGGCCAGTTAAACAGACAGCCCTGCCCATAAACTCACTCCATTGGCTGAGCTGTTGCTATGTTAGGTCAGAATGATCAGTGTTTTAACAGTTTCAAAGTTTACTGTTTTCAAAAAAATCAACTGGTTTAATGATATTTTTCATCACATATTATGCTGCAGTACAATAAAGGATTTTAACTAAAAACCACACACTTCAGCTTTAAAGGGAATCAAATCAAAAAGCTTTAAATGAACTATTTTGTGTACTAAAATCAGTTTTGAGATGCTCCTGGTATCTATTGTCCTACTAAGAGTGTTTTATTTTCTTGTATGATTCATCTTCTTAATCCTATCTCCCATGATTCCCCAGGTGGCACATTGGCGGTGTAATGGACACAGGAAATGCAGGCTCAGCATGCAGAAATTCAGATAAGCACTCTATTAAAAATGGAGTCTTTAATTTATTGATCAGTGAGGTGATGAGTTGGACATAATGAAGAGGGAAGGAATGTGTGTGAGATACTTTAATCTCTATCTGTCACTTATTTAGTTCTGAAGCACATTCTATAAGGAATGACAAGTTAGGGCAAGCCAGAATCATCTAGTTTCTTTGTTTCTCACACTCAAACACTTTCAGAGTTCAGACTCAAAGAAACAGACTCAGAACCGGTTAATAGGGTGCACAATTTGTGTTCCCTATTTGCCTTTTTTACGACACTATTCATCTCTGGTTTGTTTATATATTTATCTCACTTTAATGCAAATTTAAAATATAGCAACATGAGTTGTTTGCCATGTTTTTTTTTATAATAACTGTTGAATTATTTTTGACAGTTAAGACACCTCAGCAGTAGTTTAGTTTGGGTTCAGAATTCTCGTCTGAAAATTTTGCATGTTTAAAAATAAATATGATCTCACATCGTGTCGATCACATTTACACACTGCCTCCAAAACTTTTATTTGTCATTTAAAAAAAATCCAGATCAGATTTCACGAGTTCGCGCTTGGTGGACCCTAGCCCTAGTAACGAGAACCCTAGCGAGGGCGTAGCTCGGTGTCCGGCTCGAACCCTGCGTGCCCCCAGGAAGGAACGAACGACGGCGAATGGGAGGCAGAGGGAATGCGAGAACGAGATGCGGAAGGGAAGGAAACAGGTTTATTTATAGTGGTAAGATTAGGATTGGTTTGGCTAACGAGATGATAGCGGTACTGATTGATAACCTGGGCCAGCTGTGTCTAATATTCGTACGCCCTTCCTCCTGAAATTGGTTTAGCAACTTGATTTTCTGACTGTTCTGTAGCAAGCATTTTGATAAGACAGAATAAAAACAACAACAACAACAACAAAAACCCATTTCAGACCTTAACAGTCACATCTGAATTCAGGCGCAAGTGTGTATTGAGTGTGAATGCAAATATGAAGTCACTTCTGTTTTAATGATTTTAATGATATAGTCTTAATATTAACAACGTGTTAGTTCCATGGCTTCAAACAAAAATACGAATGCTTTGTAATTTGCCAATTGTATAATCACATCTAAAGGGTTAAAACTGACACCTGGTCATCTAATCTTTGCAGGTTCCTATTTGTCTCATGCTAAACAACTTTTGATTTATGACATTTTTCCATCATACTTCATGTTCATTGAAGTATTGGTCCAGGCCTTGGGGTGTTTATACCTGTTTGCATTTTGTTAGATGCTTAACATGAAATGTCATTTCAGAAGCTGAATAAATGCACTTTCAATTGCAGGACCAGGTGTCTCAGACACATGTCCGTCCAGATAACTGACAGGAAGTTTAATGCAGTGACGGAAAACTAAACAAATGAATAAATCGGAGCGGAAAGCATCACAGCATGCCTGGACAAGGCCAGTGGGCTCCGGTCTATCTGAGAAGTGAAACTAACAAGGCTTGGCAAGTGGAGCTTCGCAACAGAGGCACGGATCTACATGCAAAGAGATAGAGGTCAGCCGAGGCCTTTGCCTCCTGGACCTTGCCTCAGTTGTGACAGTTTATGAAAGCAGCTTTTACGTAAAGCAGAGACAGAAGCTTCAACCATTCATGTGTTGTTGTTGTTGTTTTTGATGAATGCTGCACCTATACCCAAACATCATGCTTATATGTGAATATTTAACATTTAATTTCAAAACTATAGCCATTACTAATTCACCGGTTCAGTTATAACGGTTCTTACTCTTTTTACTAGATGTTGGAACATGGAGATGTTGGTTGATGTGGTCTGGCTTGCAGTTGACGTTCCAACTCATTCAGGTCAGGATTCAGGTCAATTAAAATGTTATCATATTTTACTGTTTATTTTTACTGTTTTTTGTAATATTGTAAAATTGTATTTTGATCAAACATTTGAACGTTCATAAATTGAGTAACCTACTGCAAAAAAAAAAAAAAGATATTAAACCTAATATTGTTTAAAATGAACCTTACTATACAGTAAAAGGGTTTACTTTAAAATAACATTTTTTTTATTTAAATATATTTTAAAATTAATTTTATTCCTGTAATGCATTACTTAATTTTCAGCAGCCATTGCTCCAGTTTAGTGTCACATGATTCTTCTAAAATTATTTCTACTTTATTTGTTGATTTGGTCCTCAAGAAAATAAATAAGAAAATATTATAAATAAGACATTTAGTAAACGCTTATTATTTCAAGAATTAACAAATTAACATGAATGAATTACAGTATGAACACTAGTGTACTAATTCATATTAGTATAATTAGTATAGCAAGAAAAAAACATTTTTATTTATTATATGCTTTTTAAGTTTAATAAATGTTTAATAAAGTATTACCAGCATTTATTTGGGGACACTTTTTTGTGCACATGAGGATTTTTGTCCTGAAAATGTTTTTTTTAACATGCATGGCTTCAGACTCGATTGTATTCTCTTGTTAGTAATAGTTGTAGCTGAATTAGCAAAACATCATAGAGTAGTGTATGTATATTTTTAGTAATGTAGTGTGCAAAAGTGTTATTGCAGCTCATCAATCATGATGAGATTTTATTTATTTATTTTTTGGCTTTTTTTATGGTAATACTTGCGCTCATCACGGACAGCAACATGTGCTCAACAGCTTGATGGCCCTTAGACTACAGGTTTTGATGTTTCTGTAACACACAGCTGTGGTTGTTAGAGATATCCTACAGGCGACTGATTGAGTCAGAATTAGATCCTTTAATTTGGTAATGTTGAGTAACCAACATCTGGAAGTTTTATTTCACTGCAATTTCAGACTCTGAGGCCGTGAGAATGGATTTCATTCAGCCGCAAATCGGACAGATGCGATAACATTAGGTTAAACGAAATGTGTGTTAATTTTTGAAGACTGGCTTTTCTAAAGCAATTTAGATTTTCTCTGTTTGTTGATATTCTTTTAAATGTGACAACTCTGACATATGTTTCCACCACAGATGGATGAATGTGTTTTTTTTTCTTGCTCCCCCGAAATGGTTTCATCTAGACAGGTGCTTCCTGTTCTACCCTGACATGAAATTAAACACAAGTCCAGATGTGCTGCCTGTAGACCGTCCATAACCGCCGCGCTGGGCATTTAATCAAAGCGCAGAAAAGGAGACGGCAGTAAACCGCTTGCTCATGAAAGAGAAATATGTGTCGCACTAGTACGAGCCCACGTTTGGAAAGTCAACTTTCTCTGAACCCATGCACGCTTTTGTTTGGAGCTTGACACCAGACAATAAACAGAACTGTCTGTGTGTTTGTCACTAATATGTGGAAGTGTTTGTGGCGGTTCTGTGTGTGAATGTGAACACTAGACTCCTTCTCTTGGGCTGGTCAGTCTATAGTTATGAATATAGTATGTGCAACACATTCTGGAAGCTGCTAAAACGTGAGAAAATATTGTAATAGTTTCTTTAGTGAAAAATCCATTGTGCTAACTTGTAAGGTCCGAAGGTCTGCAACCACAATGAGTTTGGATCAGTGATTCAAAATCAAAATATACATGTATTAATGTAGCATATTCTGTTACCTATAGATATAGAATGAATTTGAATATTTACGTGATAAAATTATTAATTAATATTTGTATATTTTTTTAATGAATTATTAATAAATAATTGTATAATCTTGTTTGTAAAGCTTATATAATTTTTTATGACTTATTATTAAATAATTGTTCTATCTATCTATCTATATATATTTTTTATTTTTTATTAATATATTTCTTAATTTGCTGGGTTTTTTTATAATGAAGAGAATTTGAAAAGCTTATATATAATGAAATAATTTTTTTAAAAAGCATAACAACAATTCTAGACAATAATTCCTGAAAGGAAAGCTAATAGACTATTGTTTAAATCTGGCTAGTTAAAAATTCAATATCAGTCAGCCTTTATTGTCGAATACTAATAAATACTGTAAAGAAAATGGCAGATATAGACTGATAACCAATATGGTTCTTATGTATCTAACATTGTTAATTCTTACCATTGGATCCCACGCACTGTACAAAAACATAATACTTGACACAAACTGCTCTTTGATTAAAACACATGTGTGTATTTTATATTTGATGAACCAATAGTTTTCATTTCTTTTTCTCTCTGAGGGAATTCAGGCTTGATGTGACTGTTTCTGTGCTGGTGTGGCGTAACAGAGGCCTTCAGGTTTCCTTGAACATCCAGTAGGATAATAAAGCTCCAAAAGGTCAGCCATGATTGATGCTTTGTTTGCCTCTGTCATTTTCGATTACTGGACTCTGATGCTCTCAAATGAAATTGTCATATTCAGTGATATATACAATTTTCAGTATAAATGACATTTGCCCTGTTTGTTTTTTTAAACTGTGCAAAATTTAACCACGAACAAGGAGACCTGCGTCTGATTATTCCCTGTGCTCGTGTCCTCCTCCATCCTAGTCATTAGCGATCATTTATAAGAATTATCAATGCGCTAAAACGCCTCGTGCTCTAGAATTACCGTCCTCTGACAGCTTGTCATTCAAATTTTTAAAAGAAGCTTTCTGTGTCACATTTGCGAATGACGAGGAACATACGCGTTTGCTTTTGTGCTGTTGAATCGGGGTCGGAAATGAGCCACAGGGCCATTTAAAGTGTGTTTTGTGCATTCGAGTATGTGCGGTATCATTCATTTGAGAGCGAGAGAAAAAAAAAAGCATGCAGCAAATGTGAAGGTATTAGTGAGGCGGTTGCTTTGCTTTATGAGAGGAACTGAGGAAAATATAGCTCACCATGACTCTATTAAAAAAGAGACCTGTGCCATTTGTGAAAATAGAGGTCATATACGCTAAGGTCGCGTGATACCAGTAAAATCAAACTTTTTTAATAACCAGCTACAGATCATTTCCCCCCTCATGTGAATCTTAAACCGCGAGGTCAGTTTAGCAATGCATTCGAAAAAGCAGCAGAACGCCTTCAATAAATGTTATATCTGCACGTGCAGAATTATCTCACAGATTTCTAATCTGAATGACTGAGCGATCGGGATGAAGCGTTATATTTCTCCCCAAGTTTCTTGCTAACATACATTCTTTCTTTATGTCACACATCACCCCTCTCTCTCTCTCTTTTAAAGATACGTTGCGAGCGGCGGCTCTCCCTCCCGGCGCCCTAGGCTAGTATTTTTAGCCCTCATTTGTTTGAGGGGTTTTTAATCTGAGGACATTGAAAAGTTGTGCCCTCTGTGAAGTCGTCAATCATGCCAGGAAGAGAAGTGTGGGTTTGTGTGATTTGTTATCTGTTATTTCCCTCGCTGTGGAGAGAGAGTGTCTCAGTGCCATGCCTGTCCTTAAGGCCATCACTTACAGAGGACCACTGTCTGTCAAAAAGCACCCGCAACTTTAAGGGCTGCCTTTGTTGGCTCGGACAAATGAGGGTGACCTTTAACAATAAAATAGACACCCACCGAGAGGAATGAAACAGCAGTTTAAATTAAGAGCGCCAAGCGGTCATTTCAAACGCTTCCTGTTGAACCGCGCACGGGGCGAACAGAAAAAGAGTTTGAAGTTTTGAAGTTGAACTTAATTATACAACACAATGTGGCCAGCGGCCGTCAATAATGAAATCTACCTGGTCAGATATATTGACGAATGAGAGGAATAAAACTTAATGTGTCCTGAGGCGCTCCGGAGAGCTATCAATTATGAATGCTATCGACAGGGCACATAGCAAAGAAGAAATGGAATTATTGCACTTAAAGGCCAGGATGAGTCCGTTCTTTTTTGTCTCGCTACAATGAATTACAAAAGGCTTCAAAAATCATTTATGAATATTCTAGAAGGGCACGCGGATGAGATAAGAAGTGACTGCGAGCTTTGATTCTCGCCTCAGATTAATAGCGACTTCAAAAAGCTTTGGAGAATGGCGTGGAGTGATGCTTATCGATTGTGGCCGTGTTGACAATATTTTGGTGTATTTCAAAGACACAGTCTACTGGAATCGTCATACCACTGCTGTATAGGGTCAGGCCATGCAGGGCTCACCAGATTTTTTTTATTTTGTATTAATAGAATTAGTGTGCAGACTATTAGGATACTGCAAGCATGATTTTCTCATGCATAACTAGCAGTGATTTTGTATGTTGACTTAAAACAACTAGTTAAGATAATCAAATGAAGCTAGTTAAAGAAATACAGTATAAATTTGTGCATTTTAGAATAATGTTTTGTCCTCTATAGTAAAATTGGAAAATCTTTTATTTATAAATGTTTGGCTGTTGAGGTTAAACATGCATTGTGGAACGTTTCAACCAATAAATCCAATAAATAATAACTTGAATCAAAGTCATACTAAAGTAACACCTGCTCTGAAGAGTTCATGTTCAAGCTTTTTGAAATGACATTTTTTACAGAAATGAATAAGTGATGCCGAAAATCAAGTATTAACGAGATGTAGTTTAAAGAAAGAAGATGTGTTTTAATTGACAGTTGGAACTGAGTTCTCAGGGCAAGATTATTTTGCCATAACTAGGTTCGGGCAGGTTGTCACAAATTTGTTTTCTTGTTATACATTTCTACAATTCATTAATTATACTACTTTTAATGTTCATTATTTGTTTTCTCTGTTTCATTGTGACACTAAAATACTGTAAAGTACACTAATACTTTATAGTACAGTATTAACGTGTTTTGAGTTCAGTGTACCGCGTTTAGTTGTTTTCCCTGGGAAAGGTGGTTCAAGAATGTTTATTTATTTATTTATTGCTGCTAAGACCACAAGTCTTATCCTATGCAAAAATTGCATTCAAATTGAAAATGTATGTAGCATGAGAAATTTTCACTAAGTAAAAAGTGTGATAATTAGCCCCAGCTACCCCTCTGATCATTTTTTTACAATACAATTCCTTATAATGTGTAGTCGTATTGCTTTAAGGCAGTTGAAATAAGGTTTTCTATTTTAAGATTCTATTTTTTGGGGGGAGGGGTAATCCATTTATTATTTCTGTGTATGAGTACACCTCTGTAATTAAAGCCTCAGAGATGTTTACTGGTTGGCCAGCGATTAAGTTGAGTTTGAATGCTAGAACAGTCTAGTGGAACAAATAAAGGGCTCTTTATTGCAGTCTCTGTTTCTGCTTAACTGAGTGGAGGTAACAGCTTCACAGGTCTCTGGTATGGACCTCAGACCGCTTCTACGTGTCTGCCTCGCCTTCTCTTCACTTTCTCTCTTTCCCTTTTACAGATATAAGATGAATTATTGAAAGCTTTAAGGTTTCGGAAATCCTCTGAATTTCAAACATCTTTGTCAGCTTCAGAGGCCCTTACTGGAGCAAGCTGGAATCTTAGTGTAACCTAACACTTTATTCTACTGATGTGTGTGTGTGGATGTGCTAGGTGACCAGTGGAGCTGTTTGCTTGCTTTCTCAAAAGTCTAAATTTATTTATTTATTCATTTATTTAGATAGATAAATGATAGTATCAGCATAAGTTCAGTTGAAAAATAGGCGTCTTTTGCTCTCAAACAGCAGCATGACTGCAGAAGTTTGTATAAAAACCTGATGATCTTTTTTTTTTTCCAACATTAGCCTTGTGAATCAATTGAAGCAAAAAACATATGACCTTTAGTGACCTCACAGTCAGTGTCACAAAATGCTCACTTGATTAGTGACCTAGAAATAGCACATTTCTTATTTATGTTTCTTTCTTGTTGTCAAAAGCCTAAAACTTTGCTTCCAGGTTTAAATTAGATTTGAAATCCCAGATTTTCAATGCAGCCTCTGATTTTTGGACCCTACTGTATATGCAGCTGCGGGGTAGAGGTCTGAAATATCGTTTTAGTTGTGATGTGAAATGACGAATGTTCTGTTGGGATTCGGCACATTGCGCCCAGCCAGAGAGTGAAGGTTTTAGAGGTGTGCTATGACGGCAGATTGGATGATACTACTAGGCACTGTAGCATATTTAAAGCAGAGAGCCTCAGCATGTGTCATAATGCTTTACTCATCTGTAAGGCTCCATGCTCCCTGACTCTGCCCAGCACGTCTGCACGTGCTCAAATAATTGAAAAATCATGTATGGGGTGAGAGATATGTGCAGCACAGAGCTGAAGAAATATCATCAGTCTCTCAATCTCTCTTTTTTTTTTCTATTGCTTTCACCCCCACTTCCCCCCACCTTGCCGCAAAGTCCTTTGTCTGCTCCGGCCTCAAGTGCACGAGCCTGGACGGATGGTAATCAGAGACGGAGTGGGTTAAAGGTTGAGTTTAATATAGCAAAATTAATTTACTTGATTCCTCAAGTCAGATTATAAATCTTACTTATGGTGAACTCCGCCCTTCTTTATCAGAGCCCGAGCTCATTTATCTATCCAATAAAACTGGCCACATGTGTAATAGTTCCCCCTCCGAATTTAATTTTCCCTGCGTGTTAATTGCGAAGAATGGTCCGAGCCGGGTCACTCAAAAAACAAATCAATAACTCCAAAAGATATATTCAAATGTGACCCAGAAAAAGCATTTTCCCATTTTGCCTATTGATTTTTTATGTTGCTTTTTCTAGCGCGAGATTATTATGTGTAAAAAGGGTAGACCGGAACATGTCCGCTTGCAGCTCACGCAGTGCTATATAAGGATTAATGCAGAATACTCTTTAGAAAGCATTTGTGTGATTTCATTTTCTTTTCTGCAGTTCAGTGAGGGGTCACTGTTTGTCTTAATCTTAAGCTAAATTTGTTTTAATGCATTCTTATTGTGTGCGTGATCATGGGCGCCTGCCAGATAATCTCTTTTAGTGTCATGTGCAAATATCATCAGTAAAAATGCCATTCTCTGACAAGAAGAGAAACTCGGGGGGAATATTTACAAAGAAAGAATTGTGCCGCTTATAGTGCTGCTTATTTGAATGCACTATGTTGTTTTAGCAACCCATTCGCTGAAGGAAGGGAGTGGTCTGTATAAATAGATTGGTTCTCCTGAGAAGTTTGTATTTGCGAAGTTGGAAAGTTGACATTTCAACATTAAGTGCATTCAAATTGTCTTTTCTACAAATAAATCTGGAATTCTGCAGCAAAAACTATTTCTACAATATTTTGAATGTAGAAAGGTGTGTTTTTGCTGCTTGTGTTTTTATGAAGGACTGTACATTTAATTGTTACATCATTTACCTAATCTGACAATACTATTGTATTTTGTAAAAAAAAAAAATATATATATATATATTATAGATACTATCTATTGTCCAATAATATGTCGCTGATACTCCACCCAACTTTGGAAACTTGGGGCTCAAATTTGGGATTTTGTAATCTGGTTCTGTATACACACGAGTACAACCTTTTTGACATAACTTGAATGGACCATATGATGATTTACACACATTTATACTTGATTCTGATTGGTCAGTAGTTCAAAACATTCAGTGGCCTAATAATACTTTCAAGTTATTTTGAGAAGATTGTATGTTGTCGCATGAGGTGTTGATATTCATGTTTCCATTTCACAACAAAATTAAGTTGTATGTACCATAAACTACACTCTTTTAAAATTATAATATAAAATGCATGAACCCTTCTAAACATAAAAAACACACACCTGATGTACATTGTTTATTAAATTGTACAAAATATTGTACTGCATTTTTGTAGAAATGGTACTTTGCCTACTTGCTTCGACCAAAATGTGTGGACATTTGACATATGAGATTATTAGTTCCCAAGATGAGTTTTTTTTGTATGTTGTAGTGGACTATTTTTTATTTTTTTGTCAGATATGCAAATATACTGGACAGGTAAGATCATAAAAGTTAATTTATAATCTAATCGTTATTTCTTTATATGTTGAGTAATCATAAAAAAACATGGAATCATTTACAGTCAGCTAGTCGCCGTGATATTTCATTCAGTTAAATTAAGTTTGCACTGAAAATAAATTAAATTTAAATATTTTGACACATTTAACGGCTGATCATTAAATGTTATGCTGTTTTGCTGTTACTGTGCTCAAAAGTGGCTGTTTAGCTGTTTAGCGATTCAAAAATTCTAAAAAAAGATTCTTGATTATAATCTCACCTGCTAATATGTTTGCTGAATTAAAGCAACAAGCAACAGTCAGCAGTTTCCTTTTTGTACATTTTGGTTATAGCGTAGCTAAAGAGCTGTGTCTAAGCCTGTATTGGCATTAAGGAGCATGATTATCTTTCTGGGGAATCCCAGCATGCACTGCAAGGTGACCCACCTGGGTGCACCCGGGTTGGACCACCTAGCTAAATTCTGCTGATGCATCCGCCGAGAAAAGCTCCTCTTGCACAAAGCACATTTGGCCGTAGTGATAAGAGTGAAAGGGTTCACGCTGTATAGATGCCTTTCCAGAATCAGATTCCCCCGCTCTGCCCACATTTTCATTGCTAATGTTTGTCTTGAGGTAATAAAGCGTGCGTTTTGTTTGCTTACCTTACCGCTAATGACGTTAACCTCACACACGTTCGGTCACCACCGCTCAAACGCACAAAAGAGAGCGAGGGGGTACTGAATACCTGAGCTACGGAGAGAATATGACTTCATGTTTCTCATAAAAAGGGAGGAGAAGAATCTTCCAGCCCAAAGCCTCTTGTGTATGTAGGATTACCATGATGGATAAGGTGATTACTGTATGGTTTGCCAATTTCTTCCAGGCAGAGCTTGTGCGCAGACTGAAATAGGATTTCCTCATTCAAATTGTTGTCAGAAGTTCTCGCCTCTAACCCTGAACTCGGTTGAAGTTTGGAACATCTATCAGATTCACCCTCCAAAATGAGATTTCTACCGACTCGTTAATTTCACGTGCAAGCGTGGCCTTTCCTTCAGACCTGCGGGCCACTTAGGGAGGGCCCTGTTATTCATTCCTTTTGAGTTAATTCATCTCGCCCTCCCTTTATGTACTTTTGCTATCGATAATTTCCCTGTCTTATTAAAGCTGCAAACAGAAAGTCAGCCATCCATGTCCATGTTTAGCCTCCCCAGATAAAGGGGAGAGTCCATCTGGATGTTTGTGAATATACATGGACTGCTTCCATCCGGGCTGGCCGAGGATGGCCGTGTATATTTGACTCCTTTCAATTGCAAATTGCGAGTGTATTCCTCTAGTGAGGTGCGTCACCTTGAAGAATGACTCCTGCCCCCCTGGGACGGTGCCAAACAAGTCCTTCATTCGGAATGATAATCAGCCATAGCTCAACAAATATCTCGCACCTACCTTTAATGGTCTCTGCTGATTAGGTTTTAAAATTAAGGATCATTTTGTCCATTTAGATGGGGGGGAAAAGAGACAGGATTGGAACGCTCTATTCAGTAGCCAAATGAGAGGTCAAATAAACGTGCATTCATGTTTTTTTTTTTTATTCTCTACCGAGAGTGACGTTTGGAATTAAAAGATAAACTGTGATGTTGTTGAAAATTACCACAGCCATCTGTTTTCAAGGTTAAGTAAGGGGAAAGTTAAGAGAAAACAACTTTTCAGAGTACTTGTTGACCGTTAATATCGATTTACATTCATAGTAAATGCTATGTTTGTGTAAATCTGTATTTGCTATTGGATTGCGTTTAGTGTGTGTGTGTGTTGCAGAGCATTTCTCTTTGGGGACAGATTGAAGAAGAGCACTGTGGGTTGAATGATGGGGGGAACATGACGACGGGGAGCGTTTGCTGGATTCTCATTCGCGGACAGCCGCAACTGAGAAAATGAGGGCTGCAGCAGCAGCATTGCAGCAATATGAATGATACATTACATGATTGTCTTAGACTGAACCCCGAGAAGCATGCAGACTGCAGATGCTGACTTCCTCCTGTGGTGTCATTCTCCATTTTCAATCTCTGTGTCTGCCCTCCGACGTACTCTGGCGCGGTTTGAGTCAAATATTCTAGGATGGCAACAAAGAATATTTACTAATTCTCATGCTTAGAAGGAAGGGGTTGGGGTTCATGTCTGTTGAACTGAAAAATTATGACTGAAGAAATTAACGTTGTTATTTGTCTTGTATATCCAAGTATTTTAGTTGCATAAAATATGGAAAAAGATCAGCAAATCAGATTCATTTATTTACAATGGAATAACACCAAATCACATCCGTTTTGCATAATTTCTAAACATAAATGATTGTGTGTTTCATCTATATATAAATATATATAAATAATGAAAAGAACCTGTACATATATATGAAACAATATTATTTGCCAATTCCAAATATTACTTGCATTTTGCATTTCCACATGTTCACTCATGTCTGGAACAGTTATGAAAACATACGTGCAGAAAAATAAAATGATATTGTCAGGACTGGAAGCAAGCCTATGTTTGATATGCATTTCAAAGGTCTAAAAAGGCCAAAAGTAAAGACCCTTCCCCCCTGCACCCTTCACCCCCTCGGTTAATTATTGAGGAGATGTCGAAAGGATACATGAGTGAGGAGCATTCAAGCTTTCATCACTGTAACCTTTCATTGTCTTCTTCTCTCGCCTTACCTCGTCACTGCAGCTAATAAAAAGCCCGGCCGGTGCCTCTGAAAGCCAGAGCAGTAATGAATAGGCCTGATTAGAGAGCCTAACCACCCTGAACTTTACATACATTTTCAGACAGTGTCAAACAGTGGTGTTGATTGGTAAAAAATCAGCAAATATTCCTCGGATTAATTTTTTATAGCCACACCATAAATGTGCCACTTTTTGCTTGTGTGTGAATAGAGGGCCTTTTATCTCAGACGTGGCCTTTTGATATTTTATCTGGGATTTCTTTTAGGGCGGCAAATATACACAATTATACATAATTGTAAGGAATGTGCATTAGCGAAGAATGGACCTGAACGCCCTTTCGCTCTCTGTGTGACTGTAATGGTGAATGTATGTTTGAAAATGTGAACACTGGTCTTGCTTTAGCTTATTAATTGATGCAGTATGCAAAACTCTGGAAGTTTGGAAGTGGACAAAAAAGTCACTTGCTTTGGGAATTCTTGCTGATATAGAAGCCTATTTCCACAACGGAATAAAAATGCATAAAGCTAATTATCACTTTAAATCTCAGAATTGTTACACAATTTTTTTTTTTGCAGAATTGTACGTTTTATGTTTTGAAATTCTGACTTTTTTCTAAGAATTGCAAGATTATATCTCACATTTTATAAGAGCTTGAGAATTGTGAGCTAAAAACTGAAAATTCAGAAAAAAGTCAAAAGTTTTACATTTGAAGAAAGCTATGTTAGATGTAAATGTTTAGTTGCGAATTTAAAACTTCTAATTCGAAAAAAGCATAGTAGTGAGATGTAAACCACAAATCTTTAAATCTCGCAATTTAATTATGCGATGTGAGTTTATATTAAAATACTGAGGAAATAAAGTGTGAGATACTGAATTAAGAAATGAACTTGCGGTTCTGAGGAAAAAAGTCAGAATTGTGAGACATAAACCTCTAATTGTAAGTTTATAATTTTCAGTTCTGAGAATGAAAATCTCAGTTGTAAGAAAAAACTCACAATTCTGAGGAAAAAAGTCAGAACTGTAAAATAGAAACTCAAAATACAAAAAAAGACAGAATTACGAGACAAAAAGTCTCAGTTACCGTTTTTATATTTTTACTTAGACACAAATAATCTTCCATCTGCTAAATATTAAATTTCCCCAAAAATAAAAGATGCAAAAATGAAAGCATTTTCCAGGATCTTTTTATAAAATGTAAAAAACACTGACAAATATCATGCTAGAACACTAGAAGGATTTTGTTGTTGTTGTAACCCGCATCCCCCACTTTTTTTTTTGTATGATTGAAACATCCCCCCTCCCTCCGCAGCCCCCAAGCCCACCGCATCATGCTAAAAAGAATGACTGCCACAGACTGATGACTTTCAATATGCCTGCGTCTCCCGCACTAGTGAGTGGGGGCAGGGAGGGTCAGCGGTAATTCATAACTGCTTTAAAATTGTGTGGAGCACTGGCAGCAGCTGTCAGGGTGGCTGTGCAGAGGCTCTGAGTATGTAAATGTGGAGATAGGGAGTTCTCCTCCACAGGCCTCCTTCATCCCGCATCAATCAGGGCTCCTGAATACATCAGGGGTATTTTCATTATACCCTGTTATTTACTACATCAGGACAAATTACCCTGGCAGTACGGGCTGGTTTTTCTGGGCAGCTCGATGCGGCCAACTGGGCCTCGGCGCTGGAATCTTATTGTAAACATTACGGGATAAATCCCGCGATTGAGCACATCAATCTCACTGTGGAGTGGACGGCGGCCGCCAGCACTGCTGAGATTGTTGTCCACGACTTTTCGGGGTTTTTAAATATCGGATCTCTCTCTTTTGGCCTCTCGTGCTTTTTCCTCATCTTTCATTTCTCACCCCTTTCTTTTCCAGAGGACATTTCCCATCCCGCTCCTGCAGTCTAATTGGGGTAGAAAATAGATCTCAACCCTGTTGGAGCGATAAGGGCTTTTACAAGTGGGGAGTTATGAGACTCAATCCAGCCCTCCGTCCTGCCTTAACCAGGGCTAGTTTCTATGCTAATGTTCCTTCCATCACGATAGATTAAGCAAACACAAACACGAAATGAGGCTGGATATGAAAGTGGACGGCTTTCTGCTTCATTTGTAAGGTGTATGTGTGAGATCAAGTGCACCTGCTCTTTTTTTCAGTATGGGCTCATTCGTTGATCTTTCTTAAACCCCTTCGCCTTTAATAAGAAGCTCAGTCACTGACCTGTCATACTCTCAAAGATAACTGCCTATCTCCATCTTCATCTGAGTCTAATCCAGCCTCCAGTTTGGTGCAGATAATACAATATTTGTAATTAAATGTGACTGTGTGTTATCGTGTCACTTATTTTTAATGGACAGTTTTCGTGGTTACTGGTATATAGGGATGCTCAATTTCTGTGCATGTTTCAGAAGATTAGGTTGTTTAGGATCTGTTAATATATATATATATATATAAAAAACAGTCATGTTTCTGAAAAGTCTACAGATGATGAAAGCTATAATAATATTCATTTTGTATACGAAAGCTGCATTTGTTTGAACAAACATACCTTAAAATTTTAATACAGTTCAAATAATCGTTTTACATTTTGCTATATTTTAAAATGTAATTTATTCCTGTGATGATAAAGCTGAATTTACATCAGCAATTGCTTCAGTCTTCAGTGTCATATGCTTTTTTTCAGAAATCATTCTAATATGCTGATTTGATGCTTTAATATTCTTTTCAGAATTTTGGATTCAGAAAGGACAGCAATTATTTGAGATGGAAATATTTTCAATTCAACCTGTCCTTGCTGATTCTAAATATGGTATTAAAATAATAGAGATATTAACAGAATTACAGATTATTGGTATTATTATTATTTATTTTTACTCATCATGGTTTCTCCTGTGTTCCATTGCTTTCTTCAAACAGTCACATGATTAGAACTACTGAATAAACAGAAGCTACAGTATATGAAGTATATACTAAATGCATTGTCTGAGATGAGTAAGAGAAGTCTAATAATGAGACACCTAGATAGTGGACCAAACCAAGTATGTGTTTGTAAGGGTTTATACATGGCTATAGTTTGTGGACAAAGACCTTAGAACGTAACGTTTGACCAAACTTCCCTTTGGGCATTGAGTTACTTTCCAAAATATTGTTGATTGTGTTTTCTTGAAAGAATAAAAAAAAACAAAGTTGGAATGACATGAGGGTAAGTACAGTAAATACTTTTTTTAGATAAAGTGTCCCTTTAAAACAAGTGAAAAGAGATACCAGTGCAAAAGACAGATTGTTTTAATATATACATAACTTTGTTTTGTGTTATAAATTTTTTGTGCAAAAAATATGTTTTCAAATCAGGAGGTTATTTCTGCAGTGTAGTTAATAGCAGTTACGTAGCTTTTTATATTAACAGTGTAAGTCTATGGTATGTCCTTATTTAGACATGTATGTGCTCACACACCACCTGACTCATAGCTTGCACGAGTCTGTATTATGAGATATAAAATATATATTTTTCCTGCTACGATTAGTGTCCAAACATCTGGCACTAATTGGCACTAAATTATATCCCCAGTATGAAATGAAGGGCAGAGATCACACAGTCCGTGAGGCAGGTGTCTGAGTGATCAGCAGATATCACCGTCTCCAACAGCCAAGAGAGGAGGAGGGGGGAGGGTGGGGAAAGAACTCGCTAAGACCCTCTCGGGGAAGGGGAATGTGAGGGGGGGTAATGTCTAACGTGACATAATGAACACTGAAGATATGAGGAATACAGATGGTAGAAAAAAATCAATACCAAATGCATTGGATTTACCACGGCGCAGCGCTCTGTCATTAAACGTAAAGATTTGCTTTGCTTTGCTGTATGAACAGTATTATTGTGTCCAGAATATTTCACAATGTCCACACCGGTGCTGGTGCAAATTTGTGTTTTTCTCTGAAATTATAGGTCATAATTACTTTCGTTTGAATACAAGCACGATAGCGGTAACTTGTGCTTTGCCTTTGTTTGTCAGTATTTGGCAGTGACACTCTACATGAAATAACAATGTAACCTTAATTCCCATTCGCCCCAAGAATGACAATAATTGCACTAAAGTTTGAAAAATTTCTTTATGTTTAAAGGGTAACTATATTATTGTCCACGCCAACGAACGATAACTGTCTGTTTTTGTTTTTTTTTTCTAAGAATTCGCTGGGTTTATGTTGTTTGCTGCTTCAAAAGCTCAAGCTTGTACAGGTTACATGGATTCTGATTGGCTCTTGAAGCCTGTTTACGCCAGGGATGATAGCTATAATGATAACAATGACTATAAAGTTTTAATAATCACTCATGACAGTAGAGATTGTAACGCAGAGGAACTATGCCATTTCAGTCACTTTCAGAAAGATTTTTTAAGATAATGAACAATAAATCAGCGACAGCCAATCAGAATCCATTCTGCTTAAAAGTTATAATTACATGTGTAGTTATCGTTCTTTACCGTTATACTTTATCGTAATATCATATAAAATTTGAATGATATTGTTCCTCTATGCCGTTATAGTTCTCATCCATGGTTTGAATAGACTTTTTTGTTAAATTGTGTTTATTTTTTCCAAGTGTGTCATTGGTTTCCTGTTAAGTCTGCTAAACGCTGTCAAACGCAGTTTGTGTGAAATAACGCAACAGTCTTCATCCCTCATGTCGGTTTGATTAAATCTTCCCGCTTTTGATGAATTGGGCCAAATTCATTAGCGCTGGGTGTGAGTACAGCCCTGGGTCAGGGCCAGCCCTCACAACCAGACGGGTGGAGAAAGAGTTCAGAGGTCGTCAGGAGAAACTTTGCTACTTCTTAACTTAATAAATCCTGACAACCTAATCATGGGCCCGCCTTTGTGGGGTTAGCCTCCACAGATGGTGGAGCACGGGGCGTTTAAAGAGATCTGGAGGGCCGGAGGATGAGAGGGAAGGTGCGATTGGAGCGTCTGGAGAGATCTCCAGGAAGAGAGAGGCCAGCGGGGAGCATCTTAGCAGGGGGGAGAGAAGGGTGACACGGGTGGGGACCACGGGGGAGTCTAAAGCACTTCCATCTCCTGCCATCTCCTGCAGCTTCTGATGGGAGAATATGATAAGGCCCCCGCCAGGATAATAGGCCCCGGCAAATGTCGAGGCCTGTGAAGAACACGAGGCTGGATCAAGTAGCTGAAGCTAACTTCAGGGAGAGAGCTGAAAGCTGGGAGCCGGGGCTCGCAGCTCGGCCGTGTAGGGGGCTCAGCGAAAGGGCGGGTGTGTGTATGTGACAAAGGCCATGGATGAAGGCGAGAGCCACCTACAAAGCCCAGGCTGTCTGGCAGGATTTGGGTGCCGTGTTGCTGGTAGAGATGATGCTCCCCTCTGATATCCTCGGGGAGATTATAGCAGGAGAGAGAAGATAAAAGAAATCTATAAACATGCAACTCCTCGTCTCTGCACCTGCGTGAGCTTCTGCGTCTTGGAAGTATCTTTTGTATGACAGCTCATGTCTCTTTTTTTGTTCCACCTTTCTATCTTTCCGCTGGAGATCTTAATAATGGCCACTCCGTGACACGGGTCCGTGGCCTCTTCTGTTAGTGGCTCATTTGTTTCCCTCCTCCTTTGATGGCTCCGTTAAAATATCTTGTGGGAGTCTCGTTCCGTTTATAAGGTCTATTGATTCAACTCTTGCCACAATCTATTATGCTATTGTCTTGCCTTAAGTGTCTCATCTGTACTATTCATGAACGGTCCACTATATATCAAACCCATGTTTGCTTTAGGACATAATAGATATGCTTCCATGTTTTTATTTATTTTCAGTCTGTAATTTATGTTCTCCGAATTCAGATCTAAATAGATTAGAGAGCGCAGGCGTATAGGACTGCACGCAGCAGCGCGTGGACTGACCAGACGATTGAAGTCTTCCAGGGTCACGAGCGAAAGAAAAGATTTATGAGTGGTTTCTAAACACGTATTGAATCTTAAGTTTTACTGAAGGCAGACACATCATGTAACCCTTAATGATCCGGCCTTCTAATGTATTGATGGAAAATTCCATGTTTTTCCTTGACAGACTTCTCCAACACACAGCCATGTGTCATGTTATTGTACATGCTAAATGTAGCTTTTTGAAAGTTATGGTGCAGATTGGGATATCTTCATTTCATTCACAATCTAATGGACTTGACCATTGTGGTTAAATAAACTGCAGTTTATTTGGAATGTAGGCTGGGCCCAAGCCAGTGGAAAACAGC
The DNA here is from genome assembly GCA_032357445.1 of Enteromius radiatus. Taxonomy (NCBI): domain Eukaryota; kingdom Metazoa; phylum Chordata; class Actinopteri; order Cypriniformes; family Cyprinidae; genus Enteromius; species Enteromius radiatus. The sequence continues at coordinate 15,370,089 of JAUCMS010000052.1, read as the reverse complement.
TCATTTGGCAACTCTAATAATATAATATTTATGCTAAAGATACTACGTGTGTGTGTGTGTGTGTGTGTGTGTGTATACATGCATATACATGCATTACGCACATATCTATATATCTACAAACATATATATATCTCTGTCTGTCTATCTATCTATCTATCTACTCACTCACTTTTGTCAGTTTTCTCTTGGTGAAAGGGGGAGACTTCATTATTAGTTACCTTGCGTTTGACATTGGCTCCAGGATGTTGTCGGTGGTGGGACAGGGTTGGGGTATGGAGGTATGACCTTGCTTAAAGCTCTTTTGAAGGCAAGGCTGAAGTTTTGAAGGCAGAGCTGGAGTCAGGTATGATCAAGGTATTGATTGCCTTGAAGAATCACCTCAGTCAAAATTATTAATGAACTAGCAACTAAAATCATTAATGAGGACAAAATATTGTGGAATAAACAGCAGACTACTTCCCCTAGGTATTATTAATTGATCTTGGGAAAGGAACTGAGAGAAAATGAAATGTTTGCATAGGAAATAAAGAATGGTTGTGTTAAAATGCATATAAACTACCATTCAAAGTTTTCTAATATGTTTGTGTATATACATTTGTATATACATACATAAATATATTGTAATATTTTACAACTTTTTTTAGTGTATGACCCCATACAGTGGTATTGAATTTGTAATTTAATAGAGACAAATGGTTTTAATTATGGAATAAATGCAGCGTTTGGATTTTCAGATTAAAAATTTGACAGAAAGCTGAACGTCTGTTTCAGTGAATGTGATCTAATATATCTGTATCGTATCTCTTTGGTGACCCTGTGGTTCTTCAGCATGAGCTTCATGCTGAGATCACGGCCTTTAAGGTGCCTGTGCACTGTCAATCCAGCCTTCATTAGCCCTCTCTCAGAGCCCCGCCATACTGCCCCATCTCTCTCTCTCCTCATCTTTGATCTCTTCATGCTCACTCACTTCTGCATCTGATGGGGGGAATTAGAGATAGAGAGATTCTGGCCGTTTCGCATGGACCCTGACACAGTAGAGCCAAATGATGAGAGAAGAACAGAGCAAGAGAGATCACGCAGTGCCTTAATCCTCACTGTTTCCCTATATGACTTACCAGTATTGTTCCTAAGCTCAATGGGACACTGTAGAAATGCTTTAGACTCCCTGTAGATGAGCAAGAAGAAGAGCAAGTCTTTAGGTCAAAGACATAAAACAATGTTGTGTTCTTCAGCCTTACAGTCTTTTTCTGCATTAGGGCGTTTCCTCAGTTGGCCTTTTTGGCCATGTGCACAACAAATAAACTTAATCTTAAAACTCATTTACCTAGTTTGTTTCATTTTAGTAATTGTAAATATTTGCTGTTTTTTATAATTTTTTCCCTAAAACGTCAGAAGTTTCTTCTATTCTCTAATATAAGTTATTATGGTAGAAATGGCATTTCAAATATTTTTTGGAGTAAAATGATACAAAAATGTTTACTTTTTTTTGGAGTAAATGCTTGTTAGCATTTTATGCATTGTTTCCAGACATCAATATATTTTTTCTATTTTTGTATTTTTCTTTTGTCAAACTTGCAGCTTGATTTCTGGGTAAAAGTGATATTTATTTATTTTTTTGTTTGTTTTTTTTACATCCTGATTTAGGAATAGTAGTAGTAGTATTTGTGTGAAATATTTCTTAAAAATCAGATTTTTTGTTTTAAACTATAATACAAGTGTGTGTCAATATTTCAATATTTAAGAAAAAAATCTTTTCCACATACTTTTTAAAACAATTTTCTGCCAGTATATTGTAAACTGTTTTTATTGCACTCTTTGCCTACATTAGCACATTTAATATTTTTTATGATGGATTTTCTTATTCTAATGTTGCTAAAAGACACAAGTATTTGTTTGAGACAAGGTGAAAAAATATAATTTATTTATAAGTTTTCTGTTTAATAGAATTCAATTATTGGGACATAAACGTTCCTGTATAGTTAAAGAAATACATACTGTAAGTGGATGGGAGTTGTGGCTTTAGAACTACTTCCACTTTTCCTTTTATTTAGTTAGACAAGGGCAATTTCTGTATTTGTATGCTTCAGAATTGCAGTTGCACTGAAAAATAAATCTCAAAATAAAGCCAGATCGTGTGGTCATGTTTTTTGACCTTTCTCCACTGTGACTGGCGTGACCCTTTCACAGGCTTCATAATGCTTGCGATTCTATACATATAAACGCCATAACATTACCATGGCCACTTTTGCTTTCACGCCCAACGGCATGCGGCCGTTTTTCTTGGTTTCCCTGCTGGGCGCTCACAGTAATCAAAATAATTTAGCAAATAAATATGGCAATCAAAACAGACGGGCAGAGAAGCACTCTGCCTTATTTTAATGCATATCAATTTGATGCCTAGGAATAGTCGCTGCAGATGGCGGCGAGAATGGAGATGTTTATGCCGAATCTGCTATTTTCATCTATGTGATTTTGTCCTTGTGGTGCCAGTAACCGTTTGTGTGTGTGTGTGTGTGTGTGTGTGTGTTCCCACAGGGTTACATGCTGCTTCTGACCCGTCACACTGAATCACACCTACATCTGAGGTTTAAACGTGCTCCCAACTCAACTTTTCACATGCATTCCTCCAGCCTCGACCCGTTTGCGGTATGATTTGCAGATTTAATTTCATTCTTCTTTTAAGATCTAACATATATACTACATGACAAATATCTAGACATCACATATCGAAGCAGCCGGGTAGCAAAGGCATCTCGGTATTTTGGTTAATATCCTCAGGAGATTGCTTTAGATATTCCTCGATAAGGCAAATAACCGTGGATCAACTTTGCCCGCCTGGCACAGTTTTTAAACATAGCGTGCTGCATAAATATTTCACTGATTTGTTTATTTATTTACTCGAGTCGTTTTATTAGAAGGAATTTTTCTTGGAAATGCCACAGCTAATTTCCTGGCGTGAGGCGCAAGATCGAGAGGCCCAGGCAGAGTTATGGCGTACACTGTGCATTTGTGTGATGTGAGCCAACACATTAAACTCACAGGAGAAAACGGCCTCAGACAGAGAAGGAGAGAGAGAGAGAAAGAGAGCGACAGTAGCTGTGTATATCTGCAGAGGAAATACCTTTTTTCCTCTTTCATTTGCCTTGCTCGCCTGCAGCTGTTTTAAGCATGACACAGGCAGTGTATCTAAGGAAGAGATATGCGCCGCATTAAACATACAAATCAGCAGCAGACTCCGTAGCCTGAACCCGTCATCTCCTGATGCAAAATTAAAGCAGATATTTATACTGAAACCTACATTACAGCATTAGTTTTCACAATTTTCCCTGAGCCCTTTTCTCTCTCTCTCTCTCTCTCTCTCTGTGTGTGTGAATGTTGAATACATATTCATTTACTTTTTCTTATGTCAAGAAAAAAACACCTTCAGCGATGTCAAAAACCCAACGATCACAGGCTTTCCGTTTTGTTTTGTTTTCATTCTTCTTTTTTTCTTCTCTCATGAAAAGATCCATCCGTTTTTTGTCAGCAAATGTAATGTCATCTTTCTACAAGACGCAGCACGCCCGTTTTTGAATCTGTCATATATCTTAAAAGTGCGCTCGTATTTTACGGCTTGCTCGCTTTTGTGTTTTAAAACTGAAGTCAATAGGTAACGTTCGAGGGGGAGCGTGTTTGTCAATTTGCCTTCATTCTTATTATTTGGTTTCACGTTTGATCTGGAAATAGATGTGTCTTCACGAATTTGCCTGCAGTTCAGTGCAGTGCAGCGAAGAAACAAACTCTGCTTATGTAATTCATTCCTTTTCTTTTTCTTTCCAAATACAAAAGTATGAATTGTAACGATGGTTGTAATTGGTGAAATGTTAGGGAAGAAACGAACTAGAACAAGCCACTTAGAATACTACTTTATATTTATTTCACATTTAATGCACAGTTTTAAAGTGTTTACTTCAGACAGGATTTAATTCATCTTCAAAAAGCAGCGTTTATGTGGTACTTTCTTTGTTTATAGAGAAAATTTTAATTAAATGCTATTATTTCTTGCTATTTTTTGATTTAGGACATTGTGGAAGGAGTTTTTAGGTTTCAGACTTTTTCCAAAACAGACTTTTATTTATTTATTTTTATGGAAAGAGTTTGCTTTAGGTTTGTACGACATCTTGGAAATGTTAGTTTATGAATATAAAAGACTGAAACCTAAACATAAAGAATGTTAGGATATTAAAACCAAATAAGAACTTAGATTACCATTCTGTTTTAGATACTTAAAGTGTTATTTTGTGTGATTCTGATATTTATTTATATATCTTAAAAAGCTTTATGTAATTTTTTTATAACAGGTGTAGCTTGACTGTAATTGAACTATTTTAAATTATGAGTACCAAAGTGTTTTTCTCAACAGCACATCAACACTTAATCATAGGCAAACTGAAATTGGTGCAATCTACAGAATGCACAGTCAGCAGGCTGCCATCAATAATTGCCACAAAAGATATGCACAACTTGGACATTTGTCACTATTTTATTGGATCGAGACTGTGAAGATGAGACATGGAATGATTGGGGGAGAGAGGGAAGAAATAGGAATAGGATAAGATCTGGGAAAATCTGCAAAATGTGAGCGTCATGGCTTAACATGAATAAAAGTACTGCTAACCACTAGGTCACGACTCAATAATAAATGACCCATATGAACTACTTTTATGATAGTTTTGCTGTTCGTTTTTAGAGCTTGGCAGTATAAAATCTGTCATTTGTCAACAGGTGGAGGAAAAAAAAAAAGCCTGGCATTTCTTCCCAAAAGAGTATTATCAAAACCATAACAAGAAAAACAGAAAAGTAAACAAACCACCATTGCAATGAGCTTTGCATTTGCTCTGTTTATTTCATGGAAAATGAGGAACAGGCAGAATTTCTGAATTTTGGAACCAAGTCAAGTCATTTGCATTGTGATTTTTACAATTGGTTTTGTTTCTTTAGCTTTAGTCTAGTCTGGTCTGTTCATCAGATGTGTATGCATGGCACATTTAAGCTGTCCCTGCAGTTGTGTTGTTAAACCACAGTTAAGTACAGCTAAGATAAGAGATCTAGATCAAGATGTGTGCGTTCACAATGTTGTCATAGTTGAATTGGTCTGAGGAATTTACAATGAACAGAGCCCTTTGGATTTTTCCCTTTCTACGTAGCGCTTATTTCAGTTTGTTTCACAGCACTCTCTCTCATACACATCCTCATCCTCACAGGAGACTGGACTAAGTTTTTAACATATAGTAATAATTGTTATGGTATTTGTAATCGTATTTTGTACATTAAGAATCAAAGCTTATGACAAAACATCCAACAACTACAAAAAAAAAAAAATATCGATTTAATATTTCATGGTTAATAGCAAAATGTTAGACTAATGTTAGACTATGGTACAAGTTTGGGATCTATTTTATATATATTGCATTAAATTGATCAAAATGGACTTTACATTTTATATATATATATATATATATAAATATATATATATAGGATAAAGAATAAATTGTGTTCTTTTGAACAAAGAATCCTAATATATATATATATATATATATATATATATACATATACATATATACACAAAATATCACACAGCATAACTGTTTAATATAGAAATGTTATATAGGCTAGAGTAAAAACAGCCAAAAATTCAGCTTTGCCATCCACAGGAATAAACTACATTATAAATTATATTGAAATTGCTATTTTTAAGATGTAATAATATTAATATTAGTAATAATATTTCACAATTTTACTGTTTTTACTATATTTTCTATCAAAAAAATGCAGCAATCATTCTTTAAAAGACTTTTTTTTTACTGACCCCAATCTTTTGAACAGTAGTTTACAATTACATTATTTCTACAGTAAATTTGGATAAATGTTTGTCACTTAATTAGATTTTGTTCATATATAGTCTAAAGCAGCAATATATGATGGACCCTTTCAAAGTACATGGTCAAGGAGCTGAGACAACTTTCATTCTCACAGCCTCATTCTCCCCTGTATGTGTTTTTTATCCTCCTCCTATAATACATAGAAATACACATTTACTTCCTTACACACGTGCACAGATGCTCTCTCGCTGTCTTTAGTGCGTGATGCTGCTGTTTCGTCCTTGTTTCACCCAGTGCAGCTCTGGATTTTTGTTAAACCCCCGTGGTCTGAGGGTCAGATGCTGGGCTGTCTGGAAGGAGAAAAAGAGGGGGAGAGAGAGTGAAGTAGTTTTTTGGAAAGACTATCTCACCTACCAAAAGATCATCCATCAGGGAGTATATGCTCCACATCAACCAGCCAGGCCAACATAGAAACTCTAAGCCAGGGCTTCCCCATGAGAAATCCTTTGTGTTCTTGCGTTTCACTTCCTTTTATCATTACATAAAGAATAGAGGTCACAAAGTTTAAAAAGATTTTTACCCTAACACACAAAACAAACAAATCACATGTTGCTGTCAAGCAATTTTTCATTTTTTTTTTTATAAATTTAATGTTTAAATTAGTGCTGTCAAACTATTAATCAAATCCAAAATAAAATGTTTCATTACATATTATATTTGTGTATACTGTGTATATATTTATTATGTATATATAAATACAAACACATGCATGAATATATTTAATAAAAATGTTATGTTTTTATATGAAATATATTTAAATATGGTATCAAATATAATAAAATAAATTTATAAATGAATTTACATACTAAATACTTTCAAATATATACTATATGTGTTTTTTAATATATGCATAATAAATAAACTCAGTTCACATTGCTGTACTGTTATTTATTTATTTTGAATGTGATTGATCGTTTGACAGCACTAGTTTAAATATTTATTATAATGACACTATATATATATATATATATATATATAGAAAAGGTCATATGGACATATGGGATGAAGGCATTCAGAAAATTTTATATATATATATTTATTAGTGCTGTCAAACGATTAATCGCGATTAATGGCATCCAAAATAAAAGTTTTTCTTTACATAATATATTTGTATATACTGTGTATATTTATTAAGTATATATAAATACA
>JAUCMS010000052.1:15338607-15356476 GCA_032357445.1 Enteromius radiatus | reverse complement strand
GTGTGTGTGTGTGTGTGTGTTGGAGAGACTGAGAGTTATCTGTCTGCGTTGTACAGATTTCTATCTGAAGTGTTGGGATGCGGTACAGTGTATCAGAGAAACACTTGTGCTAATTTATCAGCACAGGGTGCGGATTGACAATCCGTCTGCCCCGAGGGCTGTGGGAAATCAGAGAGAGGGATTGAGAGGCAAAGCGTGAGAGAAAAAGACGAGGATGATGGTGAGAAAAGGTGGAGTTTGCACGCGGACACCCTCAGGAGGGCGGTTATGTGTGTGCTTTTTTTTATTTTTTATTATTCCTCTCACTGTCAATTCTAGGCCACGGTCATCTTACAAGGCCCGATTGAGTTTCAGCACCAGTTCAAAAGACATAAGGTCATCTTTTATATTCAATGAAGTGTTCTGTTCAAAACAAGTGGTGATTGTGTTGCATATTTGTGTGTGGTATGTCAACTCATAAATTAGTATTATATTATCTAGAGGGTGTTTCACACAGTTTCTTTACCATGCTGGGGGGGGGGGGGATTTTTCATAGATCAGACTGGAAGGACCATGCATCTTAAAACAGCATAGACTACTTTTATTTTATTTTCATTTTATGTTTTTAAGTAAGGGGACAAAAAGTATTTATTTATTTATTTAGTCCATGTCATGCACAAATTATATTAATTATTCTTAAATTAATATTATTATTTATTTTGTTCAACTTTTTTTTTGTTCAAAATTTTTTACTTTTTTACTAGTTTTTTTTCATATTCATAAATTTGTATTTAATCCTTCTATTTATTATTTAATATTATTAAATATATATAAAAATATATATATTAACTTGTGATATAATAATTCTAAGTTGTTTTAAATGTTATTATTAATAAACAAAATGTCATACAATAGGAATTAATTTTGTGATTATACATTACTGACTCTGTTCTCCTATTTGATACTGTAAAGTGCTTTGACAAAATTGTTAAAGCGCTATATAAAGCTGAAAAAAAAAATCCTAATTTGTTTATGTTGACAGAGGATAGAATTAATTTCTGTATGAAGCTGTAGCCAAATGCTGGATTTTCTGTGTTGTTTTTTTTTTTTAATACATTCCTCATTTCATCATCTCCATAAGTCTCAAATAAACTCATGTCACTCTTGCCTTTGCGGGGTAACAGCCAGTAAGTTTTAGAATTGTGCAAATGTGACACTAAAGTGAGCCTAACAAAACTTTGAATAGGTATAGACTTGAATGTGAAACTAAAGTTTAATATGTGAAATGCTTCAGCGGTTATGTAGATGCGCTAGTCGCTGTCTGTGAGTGTGTTTGTGTGTGTATATGTGTGAAAGTGAGGCAGTGGAGCTTGATACACTCCATGTTTAGAGGTCGAGGTGACAGAATGGCAACCTACTCTGTCATGCTCTCTCCTCCTCTGATTTCTCTCGCTCTCTCACTCTCTCTCTCTCTCTCTCTCTCTCTCTCTCTCTCTCTCGACTGCTTGGGCCTGTAGAAGAGATGCTGGTGAAAGATATGAACCCTGTTTTTTGTATGTGCATATCTCTCCTCACCCGTCCCTGCATTTCAAATGTAAGAGGGACAGACAGAGTGGGTTACACACCAGCCGGCTCTGTGACAGCCAACCCATTGTGTTTCAACTTTAATAAACAAAATAATACAATAAACATAACTGATAGGGAGCGCACAAACAGCCTCGTGTCTGAGGAGAAAAAAAAATGGAACTTTCTGAAGCAAAACACTTTTGGTGAGTAAAACTTTCTTTAATCTGTTTTTTGAATCTGGGAAGCGAGTCTCCTCATTTATTCTAACTAGTTACCCTTTTTTCACGCATTTTCTAGGTGAAGAGATGCCACAATACTTTTTTAGGACAAAACAACAAATAAACAAAGGCAGACGTATTGAAAGAGACAGGCAGAGAGAGAGAGAGAGAGTGTGTGTGTACAGGTAAAATATCTGCAAATGAGGTAACATGTTGTGACAGCTGAGTGAACGGTGAATAGATGTTAGATGCAGACTCTGTGTCCTAAAAGGGTGACGACTCCGCTTCATTTGGGTTTCCCACCCTGTATGATAACACAGAGTGGGATTAAAAAATGTGCAGGTGAGGCCGCGTGCAATAGCGCTCCCTGTCACTGCGCCCCCTTATTAAGATAAATATTGCGATGGGGGGATTTTCAGCAGCGGCTGGAAAAAAGGGACAGACGCATTTATCTTCCCTCTGTTGGTGTTTTGGGTTTGTTGGGGAAATAGGTTTAAGCCCCTTTAACTCACCCCCAATGTATGGAAATGTATGTGCATTTTTAAAGCGGGGGACTAAATTTATTTCCCCCTACACATTCGAGAAGGAACTGATAGACCCACAGATGGCATGATAGATGGACATGTACATATAGAGACAAACAGACAGCAAACCGCATGCATCCCCTATAGAGCCCCCCGTTGTCCTGCAGTGTCCCTATCACTGTAACATAATCCATAGTTTTACATAATGCCGTTGCTCTGGGCCTCCGAGATAAGATTTTATATATATAAATAAATATAAATATATATATATATATATATATAGATATATAGATACAACTACATACATACATACATATACATATATGTGTGTGTGTATATATATATATATATAAATGCACACACACACACCTTTTACACCTATGCATAGTAGACCTCTGTGTGTGTATATAAAGGTATAACTGGTGTAAGGTATAAACCCTTAATATTTTAAGGGTTTGATGCTTTATTACAAAAAAAAAAAAAACATAGTAGGAAAGAAAAACAGAATGCTAATGATTTGTGGAAAGTTAATTTGGGGTTTGTAATTAAAATCCATTCAACCATTAGGGAAATTCAGAGATCAAACATGTTTATTTGATTTTATGCAGATATTGGCATAAATTGCAAATATTGTTTACCGGCTAAAGCCGGAAATATGTTTCCAGTGAATTAATAGGAACTATATTGCGAGAGTGATATTACATTAACATCTCAAATTAATCATCTGAAATCATCATAGTTTAGTTTTATATGATAACATGCTTTAGGATTTTATCAGTGTTGCCTTTATTCATTCAAAACTGTTTTATTTTCTTAATAAAAGCTGTTTTGAGAAATGGCATGTTTTTGAAAAAGCTAATATTTTCTTCCTCGTGTGTTCTCCGAGCTTTGTGTTCATTCCAGACACATCTAGAATAAACTAGTTTAATTTAATCTTTTTGCTTGGGGTGGGAAATATTTTCTGTTCTTATTTATTTTTTTATTTATTTAATTTTTTCCCCCGGTGGTTTTTCATTTCCAAGCAGACTGATTCTGGTTGTGAGTCACAGCTAGCCAATTGTCTGTCCTCTATTTCCACTCAAGTAAGACACATGATGTAGATCCATCAACGGCACGGCCGACAGAAAACGTGTGGGATCTTTTTTGCCCGCCGTCAGCAAGATGCGTAAAAGAATCACCTTTTCACCATTTAAGCGGAGAGGAAATTTGCAACACGGCAGAACCCCCTTCTATAACCAAATGTAATGCTCGGGATTTATTTTCATAAGGTGCGCACGTGACTTAATCCCTTTACCAAATGTTTATAGGCTGGTGGCGGAGTGGAGGTTTGCGGGTGAACTAGCATCACGGCGCTCAAAGGTCCTAGGAAATGACCTGCAGTCAGCCAATTGAGGATATCCTTGAACTTGACTGAGGCAGAGAGAGGATGGGAAATGACAGGGCTGGAGGAAAACAAAGGCGACCGGGCCGCAGCTACCCACAGCCTCAGCACCGGCCTCCCTCCACAGGGTCGGGGGCGAGTCCCGCGGGAAACGGCTGGGGAATCTCGTAGGTTAAACCAGGAGGGGGGGTTGAGGCTACGTAAGACCTTCTGACCAAAACACACACCCGTCTGACCCAGACCAGCCGAATTTGCTTTTAATAGCCAGAGAAAAAGACAGTCAGAACAGCGGCTAATTGCCCATGTAAGAAAACCAAAGGTCTTTGTTGCAAATTGGCAGAAAAAGCATCTGCCCTGAATTTGATAGGATCCCCTTAGTCACACTTGTGTCTATTATACAAAAGCTTAAGCTATAGACGCAAAATGTGTGTGTAATTGTGACTGAGTTTAACTGCCACCCGTGTTTCTTAATACAGCGAGAGGGAACCCAGCAGATTCAAGGTAAACAATTTCAGCAAACATATCAAATTCTGTGTATTTTATTGTTGCTGAAGCCTCATGTATTTTAATACTGGTAAAGTCCCGGCTGGATTCCAATTAAAAACAGGTTTTCCTCTGCCCTGAGGGAGAACGGCTAATTATTCTGTTGTGGCGGAGGGGGGTATATTAGCCGTACACAGCTAATATACAGTACACTTTCATCTTTTGTGTTCTTTATTCAATCTTAATAGTGTTAGCTCAAAATAATTGCTTAATTAGAGTAAGTGGGTAGAGACAGAATGGGGATGCTGCTGTCTCTGAGGAGAAACCTGGAACTGTAGAACAGGCTCTGTGGATTTAATACAGCCCAGGCCTGACACTAACCTTGAGAATGTGGAACGCTCTTTCGCCTTTCTGCTGGGGATGGTGGGATTTGGTTGTGTTGTGTGGATTATATTTGGATTGGTCTTTTATTTTTTTTCTTTTCTCCGGTGAAGCCCCTTAATATAGTGATATATAAAAAAAACAAAACTCATAAAGTATTTGGATGCTCAAGCCACACTTAAAAATTGTGTCAGTGCCAATGAGTTGGAAACATGATCAAAGCATGTGGTATCGATTTTGAAGAAGGAAAAGATAAATAACATATGACTGCAAGTCAGATTTGCAGGATAGAGGGGAAATTAGAAATTAGTTAGATTTTCATTATACTAAAAGAGAAAAATAGGTAACACTTGTTAACTATTAACCACGACTTTCCCTCAATAAATTCTTAATTAATAGTTAGTGCAGTAGCTCTTAAGTTTAGGTATTGGGTAGAGTTAGGGATGTAGAAAAAAGGGTATGCTTAATTAGCACTAATAAATGGCTAATATTAATATGCGTGCTAATAAGCAACTAATAGGTGTAACCATAAAATAAAGAGTTACCGAAAAAGAAATAAAAATAAAAATGAAGGCAATTTGCAATGCTTTTGGTGCTCAGAACAAGTTTAGGGACCAGATGGTAGTCAATGCAAAACAGCTTTGCCACTTTGTTTGATATTTTTGAATGCAACGAACTTCATTCAGACATTTTTAGTGTGACTTAAAGATAATAATAATTCAGTCAATCCAAATCTGTATGGCTGTATCAAAGTATTTTGTAGACTGGAGTAATGGCTGCTGGAAATTCAGCTTTGCTATTACAGATATAAATTGTATTTTAAAATAGAACAAATATCTTTTAAATCTGAAATATTGCAACCTATTGACCATAATTTTATGAACAAAGCATCATCTTTTGTGTTCCTCAAGAAGAAAGAAGAATTAGGGTGAGTACACATTGACAGAATTCTCATTTTTAGGTGAAGTGGAATTCCTTTTGGGGCCACAACGTTCTTAAGGCCCTAAAACATTCGCCCTATTAAAAAATGAACGCTTGCAGATATGAAGGTAAGTTTAAAAACAGACCATCTGAGATGCCACAACAGAATAATTGTCCGGCCGGCCAATTGAGTGTTATACAATATGTAATATATGGGTATTTTGTACAGCCTCCAGCCACCAAGATGTTTTCAATTTAGCGTGGCTCTACGATCATGATATCACTTTCTCTGAGCTGTTCCAGATCAGGATGGCCACAGCCATCCGAGGTGATCACCTCGTCCAACTCAAAGGCTTTCTTGAGGAAGAGTAATTCCACAGTTGCTGAGGTACTGAAAAAGCAATCTGCAAAAATACCCCAGGGTCATGTCTTTGGTCGGATGATTTGTGTGAAATGTCATATATTAAATATAAGTTCGACATTGAGCCACACACTGTAAAAAGTGCTGTTTCCCCCCAGCCGCGTTTTAGGTCAAAGCAAATGGTCACAAAGGAGACAGAACTCTTCCACCGTCACACACACGTACTCCATCTTTCCAATCTTAGAACGGGCGGAGGCCAAAAATGACACGCAGCTGCATTTCATTTGCAAATGCGAGCAAAACTTTTTCTTTCATTTGCCTTTTTTTTTCCCCCTCAGAATTCACAATTCGCTCCAATTGACGTTCTTCCTTTTCCTGCACCTCTGTCTTATCTGGTGTGGGTTTCATCTGCCATGCAATAAGAAAAGGACAAAGCTTGTAACTAATTCATAAAGTCCAGCCGTCTCTCGAGAGGTGCCGGAAAGAGAACGCTGTCTCTGGGGATGTCAGAAAGTCAGTCAAGCCAGCAATCCTGCTGTCCATTCGACTCCATGAGATATGACAGAAGAGCTACAAAGCATGTCGTTCTCAAGAAGGACAATTGATGTTTTCTTTTTTTTTTCTCCTCTTGCTTTTTCTGTCTATGTGTTGTTTGTTTTTGAAGAACGTTTTTTTTTTTTTTCTCTTCTTTTTCTGGAAAGTTTACTCTCGAGGCAATTGTGAAAAAGCATTTTGGATGTTTCTCAGCTCTTGCCGTACTTCAGAAAACAATGTGGAAATCTATTTACCTCATATTACCGTACTTATTCTATTTGAAGCAGGGTATTTTGGGTTTGTTTGTACATACATAAAGAAGTGAATGGATTTGCCCTTAAAGTCTGGTGTAGGCCTTGCTAATATCAATTAATTGACTGGATGCGTTAGTCTAAAACAAACAGAAGTCTTTTTACCCATGCAAATTACTCCACAATTTCATTTTTCGTTGGTCTCGTACAGCAGGTTTAGTGATTTATCAATTTAACCTTCAAGGTGTTCTTGCACAGGTGTCTAAAGTATTGAAATGAAGCTTTGAACACATGCAAAGTATATAGGAGAGGTCAGGATTGTTTGTTTTGAAATCCGAAACTTATACCTAAACTGTGTAAATTGTCAATTACAAAGTGCTTTTGTTACAGAATGTTTTACCACTGGGATTGTTTTCCATGATTCTTTATTTAAAAAAAAACAAAAAACAATTTATTTAAAATATAAATCTTTTGTAACATTATAAATGTCTTTAGTGTCACTTTTGATCAATTTAATACATCTTTGCTGAGTATTAATTTATTTTAAAAACAAAAAAGACTGAATAAATCTTACCGACCTCAAACTTTGATTTATGGTAATGTATGTATAAAACGTCAGACATTGCTTGTGTGAGTGTGTCACTTTCAGAATTGTTCGCTTAAAAATTAAATCAATTTTTTGTCTGTCCAGTAGAAGTAATTGGCAAAAGTAGTGTTACTTTCTTTTTTTTAATAAATAGGTGACAGTTTTAAGCCAAGAAAACGCTGATTAATTTCTTTAGAATTCATTAAATTCAAATTTAAAACTTGTTGAATTTCAAATCCTTTGTATTTATACACAAGACATCTATTGTCACCTATAATTTCATTGAAGATTTCAACCCTGTACCGAAGTGGTTAAAATAAGGGTCTTGCACATCACCCATGTTACAACCATCCCAGGTCTCCCCTTTATATATGTGCACCCACACATGCTGTAAAACTTCAAAGCAGTACTCGAACTATACTGCCGGAGTAGCTGATGTAGGCGAGGAACAGTGTATTGTTCATTTGTGTATGGGAGGAGATGAAATGAAAACCATCTTGTGTTATTTGTTTTAAAATGTAATGCTCCCAACTAGTCTTTAATCTTTCATTAGTGCTACACAATGTCTAAATTCATACGAGCTAAATCAATCGCTACCTTGAGGACTTTGATGAGTGTGTTTTGCTGGATGTTGATCTTTCTTTATACATTTATGAGCATTTTTGAGGATGGGGAAAACAGAAATGCGCACCAGAGGCATGTGTGATGTGGGCACATCCAAGAATCCATAATGGATCAGACAAGAAGCTCATTATGAAAATTTGCCTTGGGTCAGACTCTCGGTAGCACAGGATGGCGAATCTTGAACAATGGAGGTCTTAAAAGGGAGAAGGATCAAAGGGCCCAAACAGGCCATCACAATCCAATTGAAATGTTTTCTGGGCATCATAAGGAGGTAATGGATGGACGCAGAGCAAAAAAAAAAAAAAAAAGGTGGCCATTTTGAATGCAGCCCAAATTACAGTGTGTTGAAGAGTAGATGGAAAATTCATATGACAGACTTCTGCACTTCTCGGCTATGCATTGTGCTGGGAATGAAGCCAGTCATTATAGACGCCCAAATGCATTTCGCACAATTCCGTAATGAGCCTAAAGCAATTTTCTGTTTGTGTTTTAGTCACAAGGATTTGTATATAATAGGTACAATTTCAATATTTTGATATAACGTGTCCATTAAACTCTTAGCTACTCTAAACACTGTAATTTTGTGTCTTTTCCAGTCCAAGTAATGTGTCATCCAGCTTCAACCTGTATCCAGTGGCGGTTCTCCTGTTTCTGGTCCAGTGCTGGTTTGTGCGAGCGGTCTAGGTCAGGTTGTCGAATGGTCGGGAGGTCATCCTGCCCCCTTCAGCCCCAAGTATGTCCACCTCTCACACCGGTGATGAATATGTCCTTATGCATATAGACAGCGTGTCACTACGTACAACATCAACCTGTAAAATGGCATGTTGGGATCGGACAGGTACCAGAAGTGTTTATGACATGCATCAAAGAAAACTCTCTGACCTTGTTTCAGCTGCTGTTAAAGAAGTCTAAAAAGTCAATGAAATCAAATGTAGAAATTCTATCATCCTCATATCATTCTAAATTCGGACGACTTTCTTAAAGGAGGAATTTGTGATAATGTTGTTCTTTTCCCAAGCAAATACAATGAATGGTGAATGAAGCATTTCAACTCAATAAATGTTGTCCATACAATCTTCTGAAGTATAGATAGCTTTGTGAAAGAAACACACCGAAGCTGTAAACTGTTGCTGATTTATAATCTGCCCATCTAATGAGCTTCAACCAGTCAGTTGAATTTGATTCATGAATGAATGATGTTTTGTGAATATGATCAACTGATTCACTGAAAAGATCTGTTGATTTGTTTATAAAATAACCATATGGTTTTGGAAGGCTTACTTTGGTGCTATTGCATCTTTTTTTTTTTTTTTGAAGCCTAAAACTCTAGCGCTCGTTCATTGTGATTCAATGAAAAAGAGCAACCAGGAAATTATTCACAATTTCTGCAAAGTCATGTGATTTTGAAATGACAGAATATTTTATTGTGAGTGAACTAATCTTTCGGGCTCAATTGTTCAGAATCCATCCAGTCCAAACGGGTGAGAGGACACGACCACAATGCGGTGAGAGAGTCTCTAAATAGCAGCGTCTCAGATGCTGTCCTCTGTTCTTACATGCCATTTTGTACAAGTACATTCAGTTCGTCTGAGAAAGACTCAGACAATTTCATCCGGCCATTATTTCCAGAATCCCATCTTTCATGAAGAGCCGTGAATGCTGAATTTTGTCTTATGCTCTATTGTAATTTTTTTGTGTAATAAAAATCACTGAAAATATTATGCCGTTTTGAAAGTAGTTAGACATTGTCTTCCATCTAGGGGTTTGTGGTAAGAGGGTTGGTGGTTTATGAAGGACAAACAATAGCATTTAAAGGGAATAATATAGGGAAATAATAATAAAGGGAAAATATATCATTAGCTTTTCAAGTATAATGTCCTATTTAACCAAACAAACAGAAAATTAGAGTAATTTTAAGAGCGGCGTGGAAAGCGAACAAAAACACGTCCATTCTACAAGTATTAAATCGCCATTAATGCAACGAAGATGAAATTTGATCATTTCTGTCAGTCGTGATTGCTTCTGTTTGTATGAAACGCACACCTTGCGATATACATCATTTATTTAGTATTTTTTAAGGACGTCTTTTAAAGCACTACACATTCAACAGCTCTGTGACCCTGCGTTGGAGCCAGAGAAAGAGAGGCACACTCAGTCATGCCTCCTGTGAAGTGTTGTCTCTCTTTATAGCGGTTCTGAGCACATTGATTTTACTATAGTTTGGCATTACCTGCGGTAACTAATGCGCGGGGGTCTACCCTTCGGGAGCAGCTGGACTCTGCGCATTAATTCGGAGCCCCTGTTTGAGTACGCCACGGCGTATGCTGTCTTTTGTCTATTATCCTTCTCGTCTGTTATTCCCAAATATTGACATCGGCCGTTTTTATTAGCGCTAACCGCTCGCTAGCCTTCCAGCCTCATGCACGGCTCTATTTCCTGCTATTGATTGGCTTCTTCAAGCCAGCAGGTAGCTGTCCTCTCAGGCTGTCCTGAGGAATCACTTCCAATGACTTTATACGCACAATTTACACGGTGCGCTTTAAAGAGAATATTATCCTCAATCCAAATCGTTGCACCTTCCTTCACCCCCCCCCCCAGGTCAATATCCCACAATGCAGTGTTTTGTGCCCTGTCATGTGCTTGTTATTAAAAGCAACAGAAATCGACATTTCAGCAATATGTCTCTCATAAAATGATGGTGGCGCGGAAAGGCTGTACCCCTTACATGTTATTATAACAGAGCACTGTTGTGGTTTGTTTACATAAGACGTTTGTGCGTGTGCAAAAGGATCGTTTGTGATGTGCTAAATATAATCCGAACAAGGTTTCCGAAGTAATCCGCAAGCAAAAAAAAAACCGCTCTGCGCCGTGGAATGTTTTCGATTACGCTCAATCAGGCGACAGACAACAAAGAAACTTTCATTTTAAGAATATGAAGTGAAAATAAAAGGCAGAAAACATTTCGACCGGCAACATTTAACATTCCAAATATGGCTTTTTGTGTCTTTTTACCCCCCTTTCTTTGGGGTTTAAAATGGTTCACATTAAAACCTTCAAAGTATTTTTTTTCGACAAAGGTCAAAAGTATAACATAATTATACCGCATAACGGAGCTATAGGAAACATTTGCTTCAAAACACACCGCCTTCAGCAGCAGCGACACTGTGCTTGTTTTTAGGTCAAAGCTCTTTTTATGGAAAAAAATAAATGTATATCTTGTTAAACGGACGTCAAATAAGCAGCAGAGAGTTTGTTTAATTTATTCAGCTGTCATTAAGCCTGTAATTTGGGTTTGTTTGAGCTGCCTCCCGAGGAGAGTTTTGCTTACAAGTGAGTCAGCGAGTGCAAAACACACAAGCCCACCTGTGAGGAGCAGCCTACGCCTTACACCACCAGTAAAAGCTGTAGTTCAACTAGCTTAAATACCTCTCAGTCGATGGTGAATTTAAAATCAACCCATGTGACATGGGCGAAATAAGCGGAAACAAATAACGGAGGACGACTTGTAATTCACGAATGCCAGTGATAACTGTCGTACGCTCGGTTGGACTACCTTTTTGCTAAAAAATATTTGCTCTAGTGCTCATAAACAACTTTCTCATTTCTTGCTTTCTCCTGAGCCGAAATGTAGACTGTCACAAAAGGTGCATTCATGGAAAAAAAAAGAATCCCCTCACCCGGATCCTCGGTGGCAGGAGATGAGCTGCTCGCTTCCAGAATTAAATTATTTTTAAATGCAGCTTATACATTTTACATGACCTGTGCTTCCTACTCCTCTCTCTCCTTCTCTCTCTCTCTCTCTCTTCTTTTTTTTCTCTTTTGAAGAGCACAAATGGGGGAGTCAGGATGTGAACCTTAGGAATCACAGACTTGCTCAAATTTACCTGCTCCGGCCTTCTCGTACTCCGCTCCTGTCCGAACCCACCTGAAAGCCCCCTGACCTGCTGATTTACCCCTAGTAAAACCTGTCCATGGCGGACTGATCCGCCTCCCCCGTCTTGAAAGGACTGCAGAAAAGACAGGACTGCCAGTCGACGCTGCAGACACACAAAGGCAGGTGTGGTAGGCGAACGGCTCGTGTGTTTGTGTTCGAATACTGCGGTTTGCGTTCTGTGCCGTTTCTGTTTGTCTGGGTTTCTCAGTCCCTGTACTGTGAGGGTGTGTGTGTGTGTGTGTCTGTCTCTCTCTCTCTCTACAGTCTCCCACCGAGTGTGTGTGTGTGCGTGTGTGTGTCTGGGGTTTAATGCCAGCAGGATAAAAAGGAGGCTTTGCAGACTAAGGTTTGATGTGCTGTTTGTCTTGGTTTGCCTCTTGCTGAGTGTTGTGGGGTGGTTCTTTTGGATTTATCTGCCTTTCCTCTGTTCCCTCCTGTCGTGGAAAGGCAAAGCAGACGGAATACAGTCCCGGGACATTTAATCTTTAGGGAATTTCATGGTAGTTAGTGCTTGTCATCGATGGAGTCAGATGTAAAATACTGGTGTAGGTCTATGAGTGCTTCGGACGTATCCAAGGCCAGATTTCCGAACGGCGTAACATGTTATCTCCTCGTTCAGAAGATGAAACAGCTTTGGCTCTTTTGGGAGACTTGAAGCTGAAGATTTGAAGGCTTTTGTGCCTTGTATCTGTTATGTTTATTCGGACCATATGTGTTAGCGTGTGTGGGTGAGTGTTGTTTACATGTGCGTTCGGTGTGTGTGTGTGGATGAACGGATATGCACGGTGGAATTTCCCCAGGTCTCTTTTTGCCGTGTTTTTTTTTTATTGCCATTGAATGTCAGGGAAGTAATCAAACCCATCAGGTCAGTCGGGTCTCAGTCCACTGACAGGCGTACAGTCAGGGGCATTCATTTCCAGAGCGCAGCTGCTTCCACACTCTGACACGACTGTGTTAGTCTAAACCCTGTGTCTTTAAAGCCTTGTCCAAACATATTTTAATGTGGTTCATATATTTTTAGGCTAGGTCGGGCTGTGTGACGTTATAAAGTTTATGATCTGACAGATGGCTTTTTTTTCTTATTTAAAATGATTTATTTGGCTAAATGCATCTTGCAGGACATGTATTAAATAAATGAATTGAGGGTAAACGTAGATGCACACAAATAAAATGCACAAAAAAACATTTGAATAATTTGCCCCCTGCCTTTTTGAATCTGACCAAATGCAGGTTAATACAGAAAATCATTTGTTAAATAGAATAATCCCCCCCTCCTTCCAGAGATGACTCTTAGGCCTTCATAAGTGAGCTTTAATATTTTGACAAGCTGTTCAATCAGATGTTTTAAGAACATTAAATGTGGCAGGCTGTCTGTTCCTCTGGTTTCTGTGAAATGGTGTGTTTTCTGTCTTTCGTGACCCATTTTCCTTTGTTCTGTGTATAAACGTAACCAAGACACACGTAACCCCTCCTGAATGATGTCGAGAAGGATTAAACCAGGACTGGGCCCTGACAGACATGCTCATGGAACAGTAAAAGTCGCCTGTTCGACAAAACGGAGGTCCTTTCAACTCCTGCATTCTTTAATAGTTTGACTTGCAGTTGATTATTTTGATCACTAATTACACTATATATATATATATATGTTTGTGTGTGTGTATACATGTATGCAAAGAATAAGTAAACGTACTTCTTTGCACACATGAATCAATCTTTATTCAATGCATAAATACTATTTTCTAGATTTTTGACTATAGATATATTTATATAATGTATATTTAATAATATAGCTTTACAGCTTATTATATAGTGATTTATCTAGGCTATGAAAAGTGAAAAATAGTGAAAAATTATAATAAATATTACTGTAATAATAAATAATTAATCAATTACTATTAATGCAATCATTTAATCATTACAAGGATAAATGCAGTAAATTTTCCATATGCTAAGATTTTGTAATTGTTCAGGTAGACTCCTGCCAATCATTTAGATTTCTTTAGCTGTAAAACTAATATGTTGGATAGCTGTAAAGTCAGAGGAACATATTAAAATATTTTAAATTAAATTGTATTATTGTTTTAACATGTACACTCTCCATACATAGCAACAGTAACAGTCAAACTTGCAAAAACATGCATTTATTTACATTTCCTGTGTGCATACATTGTATGCGCGTATGCATTTATGTTATATGTGCAACCTATATGATGCACCCCAATTCCCACAGACAATAGGCTCCCTCCCCACCTCTGTGCATCCTCTCATCTCTCTCTCTCTCTCTCTCTCTCTGAGACCCAATCTGTACCACAAGCTCTGTTCTGAGCCCGAGCAGGTTGCTGTCAGTTTAAAAATGACTGTAATAAAAGTGACCATGAAGATGGATTTTGTGATTTTGCGTTTCTAATCAGTCATCTGTGAAGAGGACTTTTGCTTTGATTCAGCAGTGCCCTGACAGGTCAGATTGATAGTGCACAGGGGATAAAAAAAGAAGAAGAAGGAGAAGAAGGTTATTAACTGTCTTCCCATTAAAGTTGGGGATCTGGGTCTGTGGCCAGTGAGACAGGCGTGATTTAAGCGGAAACCTCTCTCAGGTGAGAGGAGAGGGAGTCTCATTGTCCAGTCTCACTCCTCACACTTCTGCACCAGCAGATTAGACTCAAATTATCTCCTCTGCAGCCCTGGCGGCGAGTGAGAGAAGCCCCTCACAGTGCACGAATGACTGCTTGCATGCATATGGAGCATGAATGTAATCTTATGGCCGATGAGCAGGACGATACAAAACAGACTATTTAAATGCCTTTGCTGTCATTTAGTACCTTAATGTATTTAAAAAAATATATATATATATATATATTTTTTATAATATACACATATATATAAGAATAGAATATGCTTTTTTTTTATACAACAACATATTTTATTATTTTATTTTGAACTCTCATTTACTCTGCATGCTATGTGCAACTCTGCTAATGCTTGAAAATTATTCTAAAAACATGCGCATGAAAGACAGCGCTGGCAGGAGAGACATATCGCAAATGAATTCAAATCACACAATGTGTTTTGTGCATCTGACATATCATAGGAAGAAATCAAAGCACAGAAATTGCTCGCTTTAGAAACCCCAGCGAAGGGCTGTCAGCACCTCCTCAACATCAGCGCTTTCAAACAAAGCTCACGGACGGGCGCTTACCTTATGCATGACAATCCATCGACTCCCTTTAACCAATCCACAATCACCTTCATACACCTCCAGCGCGAAGAGGAGACACACAGATTTTATTAACCCCCCCCCCCCACCCCTTTTTCCAAGTGTCCTTAGTGCTGCCACTAGTGAAATATCAGTGCAAACAGACTCCAGCCTTTTTCGGAGACACCAAGGAGTCGTTCTCAGCTGTCTGGCCCACGGGTGCATTTTAAATGTGAAAAAGCCTGAGATTCTCGTCCATGGTGTTCAAAGCCGCCAGCTGACTGTCCACAAACCCAGCATCGCTACACACGATCCTGCCATAACCACCAAACATAGAGATTTCCAGGAGATACATAAACACATGGGTCATTTGCTTAATTGATGTTTTAGGTGAGTTTTATTTCCTAGTAGGACAAGCTTCAGGCCTGTTAAATATTATATAATAGGCTATGATCTATAAATCAATCAGTAAGCTTAACTGATTATGATGATCAATAAGCAATCTGTCTGGCTAATCGGTTTATCTGACACTTAGACATATGCAGATGACTATATTTTTGCTGACCTTGTTTGTTTCATTATGGGTTTGAATCGCTTTCCTCTTGCTTAATAATTTGCTGTGGATCTAAAGTATATTTTTATGTGAATACAAAAAAACGCTGCTCATGTCTGACGCATCCTGACATTTAGTTTCTGACTGAGCGTGTTTAATTTGAGAGTGTGAAACTGATGTTAAACAACAATCAAAAACATTGTCTAATTATTCAAATGAGCCTGTGTTTTGACAGATTAGTTCATTTGTTTGGCTAATTGGTATGTAATTCACTTAAGAATACTAATTATTTATGTAGATCCACACAAAGCATTTGATACACACTTTCCCCAGGATAAAAATATCACATACATATATCAATAATGGTTGTATGCATTAATTATGTTACGTCTTGTGACACTTGACATCATAATTTGTATTTTTGTTTAATAAAAATAATTTACCATCGCATTAATGCATTCCCTAAAATGTACAGTAATTGATACGTGTACTTGTTTAATAAATGAGTCGTTAATATTTAATAGTGATATTTTTTTTCACATGTGTAATGCACACACTATTCTGACATGAAACAATACCGCGTTTCTCCCTTTCCTTATAGGCAAAATTCAAGCCGCTTGACCAAGTTGACTGCGTTATCATCCAGTTTGGCTGATGGGTTTAGAATCTGTCATGTTGCCATGGTTTTGCTCTCTTGCCTTTCCTGTGCTGACCAATGGTAACCAGGTAATCCGCTAAATAGAATGCACCACTACGTATGGGGGAGAGGGCAGCTTCTAACCCCCGGGAGAGGCAGAAGAAAACATCTAGCCATGTTAAAGACTCATTTGAACAGGGAAAGCTGGAAATGCAATTATCTAGCACACAAAAAGACAAATAATTTAATAAAGTTCATAAGAAGAAAAGCACAGATTCTTCTCTGCTTTAGAGCATTAGCCATAACCCAGTGAAATATACACTCTCCTGGACAGGGACGATGGCTCGAACTGATATGTGTTCTGAATGATTCTGGTTTTAATGTTTAAGTGCAGTAGGTGCTCTGGTCCTGGGGGCTTAAACTCACAGAATAGCGAGGGTCTCTGTGGCTTTTCAGTTACAAACAGCAGGCTCATTTGTAATTATAATTAATTAGCTCATTATTGATTGTGTCATTGATTAGATCATTGGAATGATTTTGCATGCTTAATCATCTTAATCCACAGATTTAAAAACAAATAAAATAAAAGCAATAATTAATTACTTTGAAATAAATTACCATGATTTTTTTTTATATCATCACTGACGTTTTCATTTATTATTGTTTCTTTATTTTGATAATTGAAAAGATTAAACTCATATTCAAATGATATACCGTAGTTAATAAACAAAGCAGGAGGCTATACATTCAGGGGCTCAGCAGATGGAGAATCTCCTGCTTTAGGATAGATGGCCGGAGATGCAACTCCTGCCCGTTTGTCTATTAAAGAGGGATCAACAATGAAAACCTCCGCACCACGAGGAGCAAAGGGCCAAGTGGGAGGGGGCAGTGGGGGTGAATGGACTCAAAGAGAGGACCAAGTGTGTCTCTGAGAGTGTAGTTTAGTGTACATTTCCCGATGAGATCGACCAGCCAACTGAAGTCACTTTTCAACCAACCATTTTCCCCTCTCAAACGTCTCGCTAAATAGTCCACAGTCACTCTCATTGATTTTCTTTATCAAATAAACAGAATGGCACCGCGTGCCTGGCCGCCTCCCTCATCCGTGATCCCGGGACCCAGCAGCTGGGAGCTCGTGTGAATTTACCACATCATAACAGTAACATTAGAGAATAATCATATTGATGGCTATCATTAAAACTCTCTAGTTTCAGCGTGGTGTATCGTTTAGCCTGCCAATGAATTATTTTTTAACTATTTTATTTCGTAGTGAAATAGGCTAGGTAGGCGAAAATATTCATATTTATCTCACATATATTTAACACCAAACCTTATTTTTAATTTTGATACACATTGCATATTGTTGTTAGCAAATATTATTGTTTTGTATTTTTCTAATGTAATAAATATAGTTGAATCGCTTATTTATGTTCTTACTGCTCTCTGCCACTTCGTTTTGTTTCTCATGAAAGGTGAAAGTCGTGCTGATACCGGTCTCATGTCGTATATGGATTTTCGTTTATATAATCGATCGAAATGTCCCAATACATTGATCGAAAGTCCAGTGTTTTACAAACAAGCATTTGTGAATCTCGATTTTACGTTGCCAGTGATTTTGCCACGACGTTGTTTACAAATCTTGTATTTGTTTGTGTTGTACATAAAAGCAAATTAATAAAATGTTAACTATATAGCCTACGAACGCACAAAAGCTCTGTTTGAAAATCGCAAGAACGCTTTAAT